>JAFBJQ010001454.1:123382-520869 GCA_016785345.1 Trinectes maculatus
CCCCATTTGAAAAAAATATGCGTCTTTACTATTTTACTGTAACGTCCGACCGGACGTATCAGGAAGATGAGGAGTTGTACAGCAGCCCTCTTTATTGGTAACGTTTCTCAAATACAACCTGGTCACTGTCGGCCGCAACCACGCCAACAACAACAGAACAACAAAACTTCCTTATTTATTACACACGGCTCTCTCCACCAACCAGACGCATTCACAGACTGTGGGACATCACAGAACTCTCACAATAACACTGAACATTAGTGCAGGATCGCTACAATACTATTATATGCATCACTTGTGGACACATTGCCTCTAATACACATAAAGATACACTGCTTTTCAATGAAATCCAATTAATACCCAACTTTGTTGGGTATTAATTGGGAAACGTAGCAAATAAATAATCGATAATCGTTGACTAATCGAAAAATTAGATTATAGATTAGTCGACTACAAAAATAATCATTAGTTGCAGCCCTATACACAAGTAATCTGTAATGGGATTAAGTTAGTGTGTGACACCTGGCTTAAACGTGCAAAGTTAATCAGAGTCAGAGGTACTTCATTAATCCTTGGAGGGAATTTCAAAGTTACAAAGCTACTGCTACACTTGAAACCCAACCAAAAATATTTGAATGCAACATTGTTAAATACAGTTTCCAGACTATTTACATGTAATGAAAACAACAAATTGTAGAAGCATGTTAATAATTCTTGTGCTTTATCGTTGATTCAACAGAGGAGGAAGCCCCCCCACCAAAGAAGACCCCTGCAAAAGCAACACCAGCCAAAGCCAAAGCAGCTAAAGTGGCCCCTGCAAAAGCTGAGCAGTCAGATGATGATGATGACGACGACGATGATGATGGTAAGTGTTAGCCGTAGACTAGATCTTTATACATTGAAAGTTGTTTTTTGCTTGTACAACCCAAGTGACTTTTGCAATAGCTTAGACTGTTCCCTTTTGTCCAAATAGAACTGGATGATGATATCTGTTATAACACTGTTTTGCACCATAAGTCGCATACCCTCCATTTCTTGGCATACATGCAGTTGTTAAGTACTCATGTGTGTAATGTACGGAGGAAAAGTGAATGCAGTGCTATGTCTTCGGTACCGGTGTGTGTTATCGTCTACCGGTTCTATCCTCAATCGCTGCAACACTCTTGCTTTTGTCTTTTGATGTGGTTTGCAGGGGTTTCGCCTTTTGGTAATTTTCTCAAAGAAGAAATGTGATGCTAGTTTTAAGATCATAGTGTTAATATGTATGTTTTGTCTCTAGATGATGAGTCAGAAGAGGCCCCACCGCCAAAAAAAACTGCCAAATCTGCTGCTAAACCTGCTCCCAAGCCCCCAGTGAAGGCCCAGCCCGCAAAGGAGTCCTCTGATGAGGACGATGAAGATGAATCTGAGGAGGAGGCTCCACCACCAAAGAAGGCTGCAGCAGCTAAACCAGCTGCCAAGAAAACCGCTAAGGCTAAACCTGCTAAAGAAGAATCCGATGACGAAGATGATGACGAGGATGATGATGATGAAGATGATGATGGTAAGTCACGAGTCATGTGTGCATTTGCTGGTTTTGGGATTGGTATCACGGTTGTATGGTGACTTGATGATTACAGAAATTGTTTGTTTTAGGGCACGAAGATCAAACTCGTGACAAAGTGTCTACTTTTTTAGATGATGAGGAGGAGATGGACATCACACCTGCTCCACCAGCTGCTAAGGCAAAGAAAGCAGGCATGGTCAAAGCCAAGGAAGAGTCAGAGGAGGATGACGATGATGATGATGATGAAGAAGAAGAAGAAGATGATGACGACGAGGAGGAAGAGGGTGAGTTGATGGGAAATTATAGTGGGACACTTGAATCAAGTAATGCATGTGTTGCACATAATTTAGACAACTAAGATGTCTTTTAGACTGTGTATACAAGATGATGAAAGTTGTCGTCATTAACTCCTTGTGCATCATATCTCGGCAGAAGCCCCAGTGACCCCTGGAAAGAGGAAGGCAGAGAGCAAAAAGGACACACCTCCTGCCAAAAAGGCAAAGGCAGAGGGCGAAGGTAAAAACAAATCAAAGATCCCACATTAATCAAATTTCACCATTTTATGATGATCAACAAGGGACTTAATACTGATGTGTGATGTCACCTTATTATTCTGAATCTCACACAACTGATTGAAATAACACATTTTTACTCAAAGGCAAAAACTCATTGGAACTTAAATCTGTTTGCCAGGGTTTTGTCTCTTTGTTGGAAACTTAAACTCCAACAATGACTTTGATGAGATCAAATCAACCCTGAGGAAATTTTTTTCCAAGAACAGCCTTGAGGTTGCTGATGTCCGTTTAGGAGGATCCAAGTAAGTGACCATTGAAAATTGTTCTTATTATAATTTTAATATATTGTTTATACCATGGTTGTACTGTGCACATCTTCCTACCTGTTTTGTGCTTTCCTACCTGTGCTTGTTGATTTCCATGTTTGTTTAACCGTTGCTTGATTTACTAACTGTAGTATGTAAAACACACACAATGGTTTATTCCATACATTTTATACTAAATGTCGATTTCAGTAATTTTCCCTTTTTAAGCAAATATGTCCGTCTAATACTCCATCATGACTTCTCAACAGAAAATTTGGCTATGTGGAGTTTTCATCAGAGGAAGACATGCAGAAGGCTCTGGAACTTAATGGCAAAAAGGTCATGGGTCAAGAGTTGAAGTTGGATAGGGCCCGTAGCAAAGAAACCTCACAGGAGGGCAAGAAAGGTAAACAAGTCGTGACCATGTTGTTTTTTTCCTCCAATTATGGCAAAGTGAAAAATAGACCCAAAGCATTTCCCTACTGTCACTGTTGACAGTTCAAAAAGATTGTTAGATTTTAAATGTAAATTTTTCACACAGAGAGAGATGCACGGACACTGTTTGTCAAAAACCTTCCTTTTTCTGCGACGGCCGATGATCTGAGGGAAGTCTTTGAACAAGCAGTTGATGTCAGATTACCCCCTGGCCAAAATGGTTCAAACAGAGGGTAAGAAACAACCACAAATATCAGTCTGGTTCTGATTCCATAAAACTCAAACTTGCTAACCACATATAGCGGACTTGCATTTTCGCTGAATTGTGTGAATTGTAATCTCTTCTTGACGACTGATATTTCCTTCCCTGACAGAATTGCCTACATAGAGTTCAAGACTGAGGCTGAAGCAGAGAAGATGCTGGAGGAGGCTCAGGGAGCTGATGTACAGGGACGGTCCATCATGGTCGATTATGTTGGTGAAAAGAGTCAGAAAGGCGCAAAGGTGGCAGGTAAGCTCTTCAGAGTGTTAAAAGTTGCCTTGGCATGAAAGCAATCCAAGACTTGTTCGTACTTGTTTAATTTTTAGAGTATTTTATGGCATAAATTATTTAAACACAGCTATTGAAATTCTTGTTTCAGGATCAGAAAGCTCTTTTGTCCTAAATGTTGGTCTCAGTAGTCTCCGTCTTATCTCTCTCCTTGTAGTGGCAGGAGCAGCCAGTAAAACATTGGTAGTGAATAATCTTGCCTTCAGTGCCACAGAAGAAGTCTTACAATCCACATTTGAGAAGGCTGTGTCTATAAGGATTCCACAGAAGGATGGCAGGGCCAAGGGGTATGTTGTGAAACGTTCTGTTTTAATTTGGACTTTTAATAAGCATATGAACTTCTGTTTTAATTTTTACACTTAAGTTCATCTGGTGGTTGGTCGTTCATCTCAAAATGCTACACCTTCTCATGAGCTCCACTTAATCTTACCAATGATTTTGCATGGATTCGCACGAGAAGCAGAATCAGAGCACAATGACCAAATCCTTACCCTCCTTGTGGGGTGTGTGTGTGTCTGATGTGCAACAACTAGTGTACAATTAAGAAATTACTTAAAAGATTTGACAGTTTTATGGGTTGTGCTCTAAGCTAATGCAGTACATGTTTTTTTAGTTTTGCTTTTGTAGAGTTCGAGAGCACAGATGATGCTAAGGAAGCTTTGAAAACCCTCAACAACACAGAAATTGAAGGCCGGACCATCCGACTGGAGTACAGCCAGAACAGTGGCGGCAGAGATGGTGGAAGAGGAAGCTCTGGTAGGTCATCAGACTGGATCCAACTGTAGAATGATCTGTGGTTGGGCATTAAATTGTTTTGACCTGATGTGATGAAACTTGACCACCTGAAATTCTGTGATGATTCAGTGATAGTCAAGTCCTGATCTGGTCTGTGCATGTAGCTTTGATTGATACAAGGATTTTGTTTGTTGGTGTGGTGTATTTTCAATGAAATCAAACAGCCATAAAAGCTGTATATTTAATGAAAGCCTCTCTGCCCAGGTCCAACAAAAACCCTTTTTGTCAAGGGTCTCACCGAGGACACAACAGATAAGTCCCTTAAAGATGCCTTTGAGGGTGCGGTGGGAGCCAGGATAGTGACCGACCGAGACACTGGCTCATCCAAAGGGTAAGAATGAAGATTTGCAAAGTGTTCCATTTTGTTGTTAACGCTTCTCATGAGCACCGCCCTGTCCATAAGTGGCAGTGTATGGATTCGCATGAGAAGTAGAGTTAACTCACAGTTAAACAGGCAACTACCTCAGTGGAAGTTGCCCATGTCTGATGTGAAACAAAAGCAACATGACAAATGAGCTAAGGCAAACTCATACTGTGGATAAAAATTCAAGAATAGTTTTTCAATTTCAACTGAAATCAAACTAATCACTTTCTTTTGTTGTAGTGTTGGTCTTTTTGCTGTAGGGCACAGCACTATTTTAGGACTTTACCATATTTTATTTTACCACTTTTTTGTCTTATGGATGAGTAAGCCCTCTCTGTTACTTTGTAGCTTTGGCTTTGTGGACTTCGACAACGAGGATGACTGTAAGGCAGCCAAGGAGGCAATGGAGGATGGTGAGATTGACGGTAGCAGGGTGACCCTGGAATATGCCAAGCCCAAGGGTGAAGGTGGTTTCCGTGGAGGCAGAGGTGGCGGATTTGGTGGTGGATTCGGCGGTGGATTTGGCGGCCGTGGCGGTGGCAGAGGAGGCCGCGGCGGTGGAAGAGGAGGTGGACGTGGTGGATTTGGTGGTCGAGGTGGTGGCAGAGGTGGACGTGGTGGCTTTGGAGGTAAAGTTGAATTAAAAAAACAAAAAACAAAACAGTGTGTAAAGTGCTCAAATACTAGCTTATGTCTCTGTGGCTGTTAAACAGTGTTTTTCTGTTTTTATTTTATTTTAGGTGGAAGAGGTGGTGGTGGATTTGGAGCCAAACCTCAGGGGAAGAAAATCAAGTTTGATGACTAAATCATCAGTCTGTTTTACGTTTTGAATGGACTCTGGTTTCATCGTTTTCAGAGCTTTTGGACATTCCATAAAGCGTCATTGATAAATATTTAACTGTTGCTGGGCATTTTAGCCCTTTATTTAGATCCCTCAACCTTCCCTGTCCTTGTGTGCCAGAATGGTACTTCTGACCTTTTCAACTCAAGTACTGTGTTCAAGTACTGAATGTCCTAATTGCAAACCTGCACCTCTCACCCATATTAGCTTACTTTCCCGAAGGAGTAAAATGGAATGGGTCTGGCAAACAAGTTTGATGTGAAAAAAATGTGAGTTTGTCAGACACATTGTGTAAATTTAAACAGTTTATTATTTCATTTTACCTTTTGTAAAAAAAAAAAAATCTGTATCCATACGTTTTGTTTTTATTTTGTCATTTAGTTTGCTTCAGTTGCCGACTTTTACTGTAATGTGCTAAGCATATTTTGATAGATTTGAGAAATGGATGTTAAGAGTATGGCAGAGATGTTCATGTCATAACATGTTTGTTTGGCAGGGCACAATTGGTGTCTGAAACCGAGGATGTATGACAATATCAATGTAACATAAAATATTTGTAGTGCATTGACTAATTTTCTTCCCCTCTGAGAATCTCAAGATTTTCATGTGATTGAATAAAACCTTGTAGGTGGTGATTTTTAAATGTTGTTGTCCTTGCAGTTCAGTGAAGTTGAATTAAAAACAAGCAGGTGCCACAGGTTGCTATTTCACTTAATGCGTTTTAACTGCATATTAAGATCTCTCATTGAAGCTTGTCAGAATTTATGTAGATTTTCAGTTGAGTCATCATTAATAATTTCTTATAATAATAATAATAATAAATTCTTCGGTTGCATTATAAAGGATCTTTAATTGGGCATAAATTTTGTATGATAGGTGACAAGTGGGAATGCTTAGATTATAGATGACCTGTTTATCATGTAAGTACAAACTAGTATAGAATTGATCTAACGAATGGAAAAATTTGTAAATCCCCAAGCAGCAGTAACATAACGTAATCTGACATGCCTTGTATTTTCATAAGATTGCTACATCATTATTGGTTAACTGAAAATACCTGATAGATGGTTAACTTGTTCTCCACTAGGTGGCAGTGTCTATCTGTTAACTTTCTCACTTGAGACTTTGGGCAGAAAGCAGAACTGTTCTAATGCTTGCTTGCAAAGTGGCATAATTAGGCATCATCAGTTCAAACAAGTTGCTGTGTGTATGACACTATTGCACATCACTCTGCTGCAGTAAAGTAAAACACATGGAGAGGGATGGCCTTTGCTTTGTTTGACCTCCGGTGAGCATGTTAAACTAGAACTTTGCCTATTCGAATTTGTCAGCCAACAAGGCAACAGTGGATGCAAACAATGCCAGGCTCTCGATCTCTTCACTCCGTTATACATATGATAACCCTGGTGCGACTGCAGATACAAGGAAGACGTCAGACCTTGTGGCGACTTACCATTCTCCGCTAAGAATAACAAATAAGATTTGGCCCTGCAGATTTTCAAAAAAGAACTTTATTGTGTGGTTTCACTGTTCTAACTTGTAAAACGCTCTTATCAACTGGCTGTGAACCCCTAATGCTTCAAGCACGCAGTTGTGCACCCACTTAAAGACGTGGAGGCTTAACCCCACTGCTTTTAGACATTCTATACCAATTTTTTTATTCTTGAAATTTGAAGATGGCTATTTAGGACTCTATCAATCAGTTCAGCTTTCTGTGTGGTAAATGGTTAGTTGTCGTGGTTTTGGTAGTGTAGAAAGGACTTGTCAGCATTCTGTAAGTCTCTCTTGATTGGCTCCCGGTCAGTTACAGAATTTACTGTAATGTGGAGCTTACCTGGAGCTTACGGACGTACTGACCTCCAGCACTGATCACACTAACCGCAGAGCCATTATACTGACACGGGGAACCTGCCCTGTTACAGCCTTCTGATTTCTCAACTGCTGAGCGGACTGAACATGAGCTGTGGAGTAGGTGTCTGTTGTCAGTGACACTACCACACAGGGGACAGCTATGAGTTGTTATCCTGTGGCCTTGCTGGCTCAACAGGGACCTTTGTTCCTGAAGGTGCCGGGGCGGGAGGTGCTGATGATGGCACCCCTGAATACCTCTATTTAGAGATTGGTTGCTCCCTCCGTTGAACAGTAGAAGAGGTCATGCTGGTTTTCCCCTGTGGTGACATGTCGGCTGTCTATAATAATCTGCTTTCTGTTGGAGTTTCTGTTATTTTTAAAGCATTAAAATAAGAAGATGTTTTTAAATTAAAGATGGTTGTGTGTGTGTGTAAATATAAACACACAAATCTGTATTTTTTTAAGATAGAGAAGCTATTGTAGACAGTAGGACTGTGATAAGGGTGCAAACATTTGGCCCTCCAGTTAACTGGAACTCAAGTGTAGGCACTTTATCTCTTACTTTATCTCATTTCCATAGTGACTAGTCTAAAAGGGGCCCTAGTCTAAATGGTAAATGGTAGGATAATGCTCTTTGTCAAGTACATGGTATCGTATTGCACAGAAGTCACATTGCTCTGGTCTGTTTTCTGGTCTGAGTTACATCAAACTGTACCGATGTATGTCTCTGTATCTGAGCATGAACGTAAATGTTTTGGCTCTTATATAGTTAAAGGGCATTAAATATGACCAAAGCGTATTTGTAGAATATTTGGTAAACTCTTGGTTGCCTACACGGATGGCTATTTTTAACTGTGATTTTCATATTGTATTTGCATAATGCAAACTCGAGTGATATTAGTGACATTATCATTTTTCATCTATGACCATTATTGAGTCAAGTGAATCATTTTTGGCTGGAGGAGGTGGTGTGTACCCTTACAGCTTAGTCACTGACAGATATTCAAACATTTTCCTTGTGTATACATCTACATTTCTTCCTAAAATGTTGGGGTTTTTTTTACGTTTACGTGACACTAAAAGAAATATCTCCACTTTCTGGTAATCCCATTGTGTTCCTGAGATAGACAGATTCATAGCATTTTCTGCATGTCTACAAATATGTAGCCAGAGCCAACGGCTAGTTAGCTTAACTAAGCACAAAAAGACAAGGAGAAACATAGAAACATAGCTGGGCTTTGTTCAATGTTTTCCAAAATATTTCTTTTTCTAATTTTTATTATACTCATCCACAAAAAAGTAAAAAAAACACTAAGGACTTCTGTGTATGAGTTCAACAAAATTGATCTAAAAAGCTAAGCTAACATAGCTTAGTGCAAAGTGTTGGAATAGTTAAACAAAGTGCCTCTTTCTGTGTGACAGTAAAAACATCAACTGAGTTTAAGCTTAATAATTACATTCGGTGGTTATATTTGTTTATTCCATACATTAAAAAAAAATAAGCGGTGACTTTATAGGGTTGTGTGTGTGTGTGTGTGAGTATGTGTGTATTTCCTGACTTGGCACAAAAAAAACTATCATGTTTAGTAGGTTGCGACCATTTCGAGTCTTTGTGTGAGGCTACTCAGCTGCTGACTGTACCTCCATATGTAACATTCAAGCAAGAGTGTGCTAACTCTCTCCAGGGAAGTTACTGTACATATGAAGATAGAATACGCCTGTGTTTTTCTATTTGTGAATGCCAATTTACTGGGCTTTGTTTCTCAAAGTGCTGAGTAGTAATCTGCAGTAGGTCTTTATATGATAACTGGCACTGCATGCTTTATGAGATGTTGCCTCAGCTGATCGGAAAGCTGCAGTCAGCTGCTTGAGGAATGTTCTTTTTAATTTTAGCCCAAACAACAACCTGCCCATCTTTAACCATACCAATGATGGTGCGACAGCATCCTTTGAAGAAAAATAAAGGGCTAGTGCGAAAGCTTGCCGTCCCTTCCAGCTGATCCACTGAGGTTGCCGACATCAAAAGCTTCCTCCAATTAGTGTCAACTAATAATGCAGTTGCTGGTCTGCAGGCAGGCCGGTGAGCTGGGTGTGTACTCGCAAACAAATATCAGCACTGAAGTGGGACATTTACAGTAAACGATGGTAAATGTTGCCTCGAGGTTCAAAGGTCAGTTCTCTCACAGACGCCGCGCGTGAATTATTTCATCAGTCGCTTTGACTGGTACAAATTAAGTTTGCATGTCCAAAGATCACAAACATACACCATATACGGTAATCTGGTGTACATGCTTTGAGGACGTGGAGGACTGTTTTTTTATTGGATAATGACCTGGACATACGCACACTGTAAATTATTAAACAGTGGCCACCTGTGACTTCCTACAATTAAGCTTTGTCAGTCTTAAAGTACCTTCAACCTTTGTATGCAGAGGGTAGTTTCATAGGACAACACACGCCCACACGGTCACGTTTCCTTATTCATTTAACCTCAATTACCACTTTCCTCACCCTGACTCTTACTTTAAAACATTTCTATACATTGAAATTTAACGTAAAGTCTAATTAGTATGAGCTATAATGATCTCAGGAGTGTAAAAGAAAAATAATGAATATGTTATATGTAATAAGTGTCCTGTGACTAAACACAGATAAAATTATTACTCGTTGCACGTTTTTGCGCCACTGCTAAATCCTTTGCTAAATACTACTCATTTTTAGGACACTATCAATGATAAGGTGTGGTGTAGCTTATTTGTTTGAATGTGGGACAGTAGGAGAAGAATTTACATCTAACAGTAACTTGTTACTCATTGTTCACCACCCCATGTTGCAAGTATCTGTAAGTTTGGCCCTTGAAACCCAGACAAGGAAACACACCCTGTTTTCACAGCAGCCATTTTGATATAAAATGGAAGGTGAACACAGGTGTTACTAATTACGCCAACGAACAGCCTGCCCTATTTAAGCAGTAAATCAATGTGATGAGTAGCACCTGTTTTTACCCACTATTTCATGTTAAAATGGCTGCTGTGTTGTTGTTCATTCGTTGTGTTTTGTAAAAGAAAAGCCTCCATAAGTTCATATTGCATAAACCACAGTGTTCTTTGTTGTGATAGGTCTGACTTGATAGCGCTGTACATTGTGTTGAACAAATACGTCTGTTGAAAGAGATAAACAATCTTAAGCTCTGCCTCTGTGCTGGCGAGTGCATCCCTCATGAAACATAACACAGACAAGATCCTGTTTCTGTATGGCTGCATTGTCTTTGCTGTAAAAAAGGAGTGAATAACAATGGGAAGGGTCTAGTTTTGCGACGCGGTTTTGTTCTTGTTTGGTCCGACATGAATCTGTAAACAGTATCTTCACTGTGAACTGGCAGTATCAGTGTGCGAGGTGAACAGCCACTCAGCGTTTGACAGAGAAACTTAACATAAACAATGTGAAATGTCACACCCCGTCAGGAGTCGCTTTCTGTAAAAAAGACAAAAATTGTCAGGGTTGAAAAAAATTCTCATGCTAGAGAACAAAACATTATTGGAGAAAGTTGGGTTATGTTTCTTTTGAGGTTGTTTCCAGTATTGGTTGGATGCTCGACAATTCTTGATACGTACGATGCTCAGTGCTGCAAATGTCAAATGCAAGAACAGCCAAATCAGGAAAAACTATTTTAAGGGGAAGTTTATTTACAACTGACATTCTATGTACATTTTGATTTTTACATATATTTACATCGTCTACACATGATCATCACCCACTTCCACCACAACAATTAAAATGCAGTAAACATAAAGACCCCCACACGTGCCCTCTTTTATATGGGAGCGGTTAAATAAACATGTCATATGCTCGTACCAGCAGTAGTTTTAGTTCACAGTGTAATTGCAAAACCTCTACCAATATAATATCAAGTATATCAGCACATTCAAATCCATGGACAGCATACATTCTAACTAGTTGGCACATGTGTAAATGTTTCC
Organism: Trinectes maculatus; assembly: GCA_016785345.1. Lineage (NCBI taxonomy): Eukaryota > Metazoa > Chordata > Actinopteri > Pleuronectiformes > Achiridae > Trinectes > Trinectes maculatus. The sequence continues at coordinate 134,565 of JAFBJQ010001454.1, forward strand.
AGAATTAGACTGGAAGACGTCCAGATCACCTCAGTGACATGAGAAACAAACAGAGTGCAAGGACCATAGTTTTGATCAGAAATTCGTTTGACCAAGTCATGGAGGTAGGGAGAGTCTTCTGAATCTGCATCCCGACAGTAAGAGTTTTTCAAAATGCCAATATAAATACATAATTATAGGCCATTCTTAACTTAAATGTTATAATGTATCTATCTTTTAAAAGCCAAAAATGCAAAAACAAGAAATGCAAATAGCGGACTGGTACCTCTCCACATAAAGGAGAGCGTACTGGGAAAATTTGCCTTCACCTCTCATGCAGTGTGCTGTATTTCCTGTTGGTGTCCACCAAGATCTAGCTCAGCTGTATGCTGTGCAGACCCGGTGTTCTTGCTGAGCTATAGGATTTCAGCTTTCTGTGCACACACCATGTCGCTGTTAACCAGATTCCACATCTGCATGAGTTCTGATGGGAGCAGCTTGTGCACCACGATCATGCTCTTATAGAAACAAGGTTCTTGGTTCAGTTTACTGGTTTTCTTTTTCACCAAGCCAAACGTCTTAAAGGCATCGTGTTTTATGGGAGGCACCTGAAGCACTTCCAGACACATGCCCAAAAATACGTCATCGATGGGGAAGAGCTCCAGGGTGTCTGCGACCACGTAAAGTTTCCTCGCCAGGGTCCCAGCCATCAGAAAACCCCCTCCACCTGCATATGGCGGGTAATATGTTTTATTATACAGAGCTTCAGGAATGTAGTATTTGTTCTCTTTTTTACGAATGGGCTTAGGCTTTGAAATCACATCCCCCACGAACAGGTTCTGGTCATGGTTGGTGCTTTCGAGGTACTCTAAAATGTTGTCCACGCTGACGAATACATCATCATCCCCCTTAAAGATGTAGCGCACATTGGGACAGTAAGTGTAGAACCACTTGAGGAAGTGAGTCTCTTTGAGTGTAAGGTTGAAAAAGGTATCCAAGAAATCCCACTGGAGGATATCCCCATAGATGTAGTTCTCGTACTCCACAAGCTTCTGATGGTTTGCTTCCTCGGCCTGGTTGGAGGGGTTACCAAGAAGGAAAAGGGTCTTTATTCTCTTGCCATCCACCACCTGCTCTTTGCCCCAGGTTTTTCGAATGACCTCTCGGCGATCATGTTGGGTGGCCACTGACTTAATTACCATGAGCAAATATAGCTCCCCTGAACACTTCTCTGGGTGACTGAGATGCATGGGAAAGTATCTGCAGTGTCGATAAAGCAAGAACTGCTTGAAACTGTCCCCCAGACTGCTGAACCAGCTCTGACTGGAGAGGTTGAGGTTGGCAGAGCAGTTGGAGCTGGTTACATCCCAGGTTTGGAAGTTAGTGTGTTCAGAGATTTTGGGCTTCTGTTTGGCTTTAGATTTTGTCTGATATTTATTGTTTTTCCAGAAGCCTTTTAACCCTAGGTACGGGCCAACTTTCTCATCTCCCACTGCTGCTCCAGACTCAGCTCCCTCAGGGTTATCCATGCGAGCCTGCCTCTGGAGTTCAAATGAGATGCCCATGTTCGTGGTCCCTTTCTGGACAACAGTCAACCCCACCACAGCCAGGAAAAACACGACACCCATCTTCTTGTAAACCCTCCAGCGGTCTCTGTTGTTCAGCCTGGGTGAAGATCACAGATGCCAGTCAGTTAACAAGTATTACCTACTTTTCTTTTTTTTTCAGCTAAATATAAAATATACATATGTGTGTGTGTGTGTGTGTGTGTGTGTACATATTTATATATATACATACATATACATATATATATATATACTACTCACAAAAAGTTAGGGATATTTGGTTTTCGGAATGATTGCTCTATTTTTTCCCGTTTCAAGAAAGTGCTTGATATTACATTACCATTGCATGCTTGTACTAAAATTCCCCTAATTCATGATATAATATCACTGTAGCATGTAGCATGAACCTTTTACATTTTCCATAAATATCCCTAACTTTTGTTGTGTGTGTGTGTGTATATATATATATATATATATATATATATATATATATATATATATATATATATATATGCTCCTCTGAGGTGTACCGGTTTAACAAAAAATGATTTGTTCAACTAAATAAATAAATAAATATGATAGAATATTGCATGGAGCACAGATCTATTGTTCTCTGAGTTTTCAACAGGATGGCAGTCAGGTAAAGTCACTTTGTATTTCACCACAGTCACTGACGTCTGGAGGAAGATGTGGAATGTGTTTGGAGAGTGAAGTCAGCCGCTTGCAATTCAAACTCTCATGTTTCCATCGTGTCGTGCCGGGGCTCGTCACAGCCACGACCCCAGAGACATTCATTCCCAGGAGAGACTGGGCCCCTCTACCTTTACTCTATAGGAGTTACACCCCCCCCCCCTTTCCTCCCCCCGTAACTAACACAAGGCCCGTCCAAATCATTTCTATAACCAGGAGAATATAACCATCTACAATTAATTCTAAATTCTAAACTTAATTTTGTGACCTCGACATAAACAAAATCAAATCTTCTAACCTTTTTTAATCATTTTTCCAGAGTAGAAAAGTTCGACTTAGTCCAATTGTTGCTTTATCTTTAAAGGCGATCTCGTACTTCTTTACAATATTTCTACTGAAAAAGACGAGAATGACTCCTGATTGATTGATTGATTGATTGAATGAGTTTTGATAAGATAGCATTGAGTCGAGTGACTTTCACTGAGTTACAGCTCATGTAAACTACACAGCCGACCAGAGGAGTCCGGCGGCTGAAAAGACCGCGTGGGAATAAAAATGAGGAGTAATGATAAAGTGTCGCAGGAATGCGCTACTTACATCTTCTCTCTCTCTCTCGGTGTGTGTGTGTGAGCTGTCTGTCGAGACCAGGTCTGACTCCGTGTGTCCTGTTGGAATAGTGATGGAATAATCCTGGTGAGAGAGGAGAGCAGCGGGACGTCTCCGCGGTGCCGCTGCCCGGTGATGCGCTGCTGTGGACTGTTCCCACTCCCACTCACTGCGCTGCGCTTTTAACTGCTGCGCCTCAGACCACACACACACACACACACACACACACCCAAGAACTACACAAACACGCACGCGCGCGCACACACGCTGCACAAACCACGGCGATTATTTCTTATGTGTATCACGAACGTTTGGAACGAAGATCTTTCTATCTATCTATCTATCTATCTATCTATCTATCTATCTATCTATCTATCTATCTATCTATCTATCTATCTATCTATCTATCTATCTATCTATATTTATTTATTTATCTATTTATTTATTTTAGAAGTTAATCTTTTAAGAACTCCAGAGTTGACATCCCGACTCCCAGTCGCACAACCAGGTTTCCTGCTATGCTCCTTCCTCCTTTCATGCGTTGTGCACTGTTATGGTGGGAGCAGGTAGCGGAGCTGTCAAAGTCCTGCAGCAGAGAGATGACCTCAGTAAACCCAGCCCCTGCTTTACACCTGTAGTTTATGCAACAGTTAACCGGTCAAGGTGATCTGATAGGCCGCTTCCCGTCAGAAGCTGTGAGGAGCATTTCTGGTCAGAGCTGCTAAATATAGACACAGGTGACCTTGATGAGATACTGTTTGATACAGTATATGATGCTGGACTGAAAAAAATACATCAGTAATGAAAAGCTGGAGGAGAAGAAGGAGAGTCAGAGACACTTATCAACCATTGTTGGTAGATACGTGTGTTGACGAGAATTGTGTTTGTTTAGAACACAGTTACTGTAGAGAGTTTATAGGCAGTGATGCAGTGCTGATACGAGGGATTATCAGCCAGGCGATGTGATAAATATGGGTTTAAACACCTAAAATGACCATGCCCTCTCAAATCTGTCATGTCATGTTGTACACATGAAGGGTTGTGTTAACTTGAGAGTTAGTTCCACCACTCCACATTTGCACAAGTGAAACTTAACGGGAATCAAGGTTATTTAACTTAAGATAAGATAAGATTAAATTTAGACTTTATTGTCATTGCACATGTCACAGGTACGTAGCAACGAAGCACCCAGCCAGGAGTGCTCAAGCATTGATTAAATGACATATGAACGGTATATACAGAGTTATAAAAATATGTGTCTGCTATCTGTCTTAATGATTTATCATTTTGAATCATGATAAATTGTCACATCACCACTAATATTGTAAATCATGATGAACATGTGTATGGTCCAGGGAAAGAACAACAAAATGTCTCTGTGCTTCAAAACAGGATTTTTTTTTTTCACTTCAACCACAGCTGTGATCCAAAATCTCTCCTTCCTCTCCTTCTCTCTCCATTTCCTGGATCCAACCAGCCATCCTTCTCCGGGCCATGTGCATCCTGTTGCCTGCTGCTGTGTTTTTTCCCGTTTTGATACCCCGTTTTGATCCCCCCCCCCCCCCCCTCCTCTGTGGATACTGTAGTGCTGTAGAGGAGTGAAACAGTGATGGACACCACAGTTCCACATCTTTACCTTGGCATTCAATGTCACGTTTGTCACTAGTGTCTAAAAGAGGCGACAGCTAGCGAGGAAAAGTGACCTCTGCGAACACGATGACTCACTGGCATCTGATCTGACTCAGGATATAACCTTTGTTACAGCAGCGTTTCATTTTATGATCATGTTTAACCATGAATCATTAAGCTTGTCAATCGTGTAAAAGTCGAGCCGCCGACAGATACATTAAAGCTGCACTGATCGATACTTTAACATCAGCGATAGATCGCGTGTGTACCTGTGTGTGAAGGGGCTAACACACTCAACCGCGTGATTAGATAACAATATGTAGAGGGTGTAACAGCAGTGTGGTGTTCTTTTTTCTTCTTATTTTCTTTGTCTTTTGATCAACGCGCACAGAAACTGGTCACTGTTGAAATGTCTCTCCTTGCCAGGTAAAATTAATCATTAATGCAGTTTTTCAATCGGACTCTGCTTTTAACCGACCACAGTTATAAGATAAGATAATATTTTAATTGTCCCCAAACCGGGAAATTTACAACCGAGAGTTTATGCAACCAGGTGAGCGGGATTACAGGTTAGTTGGCACGCAGAACACGTGGTTAGTGAGAAATGGAAAACTTTGGCTTACAGTAAGTATGTGCTAATTCCTTGTTGTGTTTCACAACACCTGAGGGATACCTTTGTCTGCCAAACTATCATGCACAGTCCGAGTGGAATGAATGAGCCCGTCCCTCCACCTTTTGATAAGAGGCCCTGGCTGTTTACTCTCAGTCACAAAGAAAGAATTTACTGCTGGGATAGAAAAAGTTGCTTGAGGGGGATATGAGCCCCCCACCCCCTTCTTTTTTTCCCACTCAGACGTCAACTGAGGATGTTCTCCGCGGAAATGACCGATAGGGGAAAGGAGACGTGATCAGTCTTCGTTATGACGGTCCCTGTCAGCCGTGTTACACGGAAACAACTGCTCCCCTGACAAAAACACACAAGTTTACCTTCACCCAGCTATGGAACCCAGTCAGTGAAGTGGCTGACACATCTTTTTGTTAGTTTGAAATACATCATATAAGCCTGTGTAAGTGTGGGCTGAGTCAGGGCAGGGCACAAGTAGGATGTCAATGATTTACATGTTGCTGTTACGTTTCTTGAGTGATGACATCAAAGCGATCTGAGAAACTGACAAAAGCCTCCACTTCTGATTGGTTACAGATGATGGTCTTCATATGCAGAGGCCGCTTGGCCGACTTCTGCAAGGTCATGCGGGAACTTTGAGGCCCAGCTTCACCTCTAGTGAAGCGTCTGTCACCTTACTGTGATGTGGTAAGCTATGATAGGTTAAACACCCCCCACCCCCAGGACACCAGAGTGCAGGAAACAACCACAGGCGCTTTATGGTCGGTGAGAACAAAGGAGATATGTGCGAGATGGATTTATTTCAAGTTTTAACTCGTAGTTAATGGTTTTGTAGAGGAAACAGCTTGAAGGGTGAAGAGTAAGTGGGTGTTTTATTTACTCTACTGATGGTTCATTAACTAATTTTCATTAAAATGCTCATATGTCAACTCCAGCTCTAGAACAAGGAAAGAAAAATGGGCGAGACGGTTTTGTCACCTGCTGTTTCAAGTCAAGCCAAGAGGACGGCAACGAGCCTGGATATAATTATTCATCTATTAGTCTATTATTTCCTTCCTGCTGAAGCATCAGCAGCTTTAGCCTGGCATTGACCAAGTCCCACAGAACATTAACCCACAGTCAGTGTACATAGAGAGAAGGTGTAACTGTATTCATAGTAAAGGTTAATGGGCTGTTTGTGTGGACATTCCTGAGAAGGTCAAAAAAGTAAAAGCTGACTGACAAATTTGCTTAAGACTTTCGCCCTTTTTTTAATGAGTGGCCTCTTTTTGAAAATATCCATAGCTCTGACAAGAATGTCCTCTGTCAATATGTAATGAGGATTTTTTTTTCTTTTTTTTAATAGCGTCTTGCACTTCCCAAAAATAAAGCACCACCCTGAAAGGAAAGACACACAACCTTCAGTGTTTACGACAAAAGGGCAGCTGCAGGGGTCATTTGGATCTATCTGTTTGAAAGGAGCGGTCGGGAGGAAACAGGAGGTTCAGGAGACGGAGACATCGTCTCTGCTTGATTGGCGTCGCCTTTTATCAGCTGACCACATGGCTGTCTGCTGATAAACACATCTGAAAAGGGTGCCAGTGATTCCGATGACACTCAAGGCCCCGTCCTCTTCTTCTTCTTCTGCTGTTTAATGACAGCCTAGGGGCATTACGTCACGTTACATGACAATACATCACATTAGGACATGAAAAGGTCAGAGTTGGGCTGATGGACTGTAAGGAGTGGATTCAGTTGTTAGATGACCTTTAACCCTTTAGCTCCTCCAGCTTTGTGATGATAGAATACTACTCATTCTGGGATTTTTACAGGAACCCTGTTCGAGACAGGGCCTCGAGATAAGCCAACAAGGCGCAGGCAGCCAAAAGCACAGAACAGTTCGATAGAGTCTTAAAACGCTGAAATAGATAGAATGAACTGTGGAAGTGAGGAGTCAGGGAATAACCCGGAATCCCCTCGGTGCAGTTAAAACCACGTGACCGCTCGATATGTTCCATATCTGTAACCTCCATCTCCTCATTCTTTATCCAAGCGACTGTTTTGATAGAAAGCAGCAGCTTCCTCTCTGTCACCGTTACAGCTGGACAGGACCAGCGCGGCTCAAGCTCGGGGTTACGCGGCCACCTGGCCGCAAGTGCGTCAGTGTTTCACGCGCAGCCCGTTTCCTCACATTGTGCTGCTCCTCGCTTGCAGCGTCCACAATATTATCTGCTGGATATGTCATCTCTCAAGGGGGCGTGTGAGCATTAGTAAGACCTGCCAAGCCAAAACTAGTCAATCCTGCTGCCTTTATACACTATATCCACAGAATATGATCATCGACTGTTCAATGTGCTGATCAATGGCCCAACAAGCACATTATAATAATAACAACAGGTAAACAGAAAGCAAAAAAAAACTAGCTTAAAGCATTTTGCATCACAAGTAATCAAGCTGTGAAATAAAATAATCCTATAGCATGTTATATATGGTATTGATAAGTTACACAGTAGAAAACAGATCACATGTCACACATTTATTTAAAACCACTGACAACATATAAAAAACAGTCACTTTCATATGCATTACAAAAAATGTAATATATACCATAAATACACACAATGACACAATGAAATACCAAAAAGCAGAATTGCAGATTTTAAGACATTCAAACTATTTCAAGTTTTCGGTCAGCCATATAGGTGGTAGTGTACTGTACAGTAATAATAATAATAATAATGATGATGAGCAGTTTTTAAAAGCATATAAAAACCTGCACTAGCCCGACAAATGATCAGCTCACGACCTGTGTCGTTGTTGTAAACATTTTCTTCCAGCACAAGTTACAATAATAGCAGCCGCTCTGATATGACTTTATTTTTTCACAATTTAATCCATGCAGTAGAATAAGTGGAAATTAAAAAGATGATTGATTTGTAGAATCAAGTGATGTTTTGTGTCACTGATTTTTTTTTTTTTGAATAAAATATATACAAAGAGAACAGCACTTGCTGTGTCACATCTGAAAACTTCAGATGTGACACTATTTGTCTGGACCAAAAAGTGTCATCTCCACATGTTTAGGTGAGCCAGGTATTACCCTGATGAGAGAGTGGAGAAACCAAGAGGTGAGCTATAAGGCTGGGGGTTGTGATTATTGCCTAACCTCATATTATGTTTCAGAGGGAAGTCTGTGCTGAAAGGAGAACGAAAATGCAGAGCTACAATCCTTCACATTGTTCCCACTCCTCCTCCTCTTCCTACTCCTCCTCCTCTCATTGCTGATCCTTGACCATCACTCTGTTGCCCTGACCCTCATCACAACCCGGGGGTATGAGGTTACAGGAAGCCTGATGCTGCTGGGGAGATAGCGGTGCTCCATGGTGACAGCTCCCTCTTCACCTCCTCTTTGACTGGCTGCCTGGAGAAGGAGAGGGGGAAAGGGGGGTTGATGAGAGGGGTTTATATAGGAGAAGGTGGAGGACAGTCAGATTTCAACATATCAATAAAGAGATCATATCCCCGTAATATGTTTCAAGACATCTAAAAATACTCGGCTTGTCTCCAATATGTCCAAGTGCACTAGAGGCTCGATTACATTTTTTTTTTACAAACTTCGTCCCCTACGTGAGGGGGGAGAAAAAAAAAATCAGATTTCGTCATAACATTTATAATTCAGAGCCAGACCGACTGTCCTAAGAGATACTGCTGCACTTCCTCCACCTTCCTAACCTCTACAGAACACAGCCTGTCATCACGAGAGGTCAGTGTTGTCGACAAGACTTGGGTAGAATAATGCAGTTTGTTAACAGTCCCCTCTACAATGCAGGGCAGCAGCAGCAGCAGCTCTCGTCCTTGTTTGAGTTTGCTGAGTGGGTGGGCTAGTCACCCCCCCTACACACACACACATACACACACACACACACACACACACACACACACAGATTCACAAAATGTTATCTTCTTGTTTATAATTTATTGTTTATTTTATTTATTTATTTTCTTATTTATTCTTCCTATTGACTCGCCCTTGTGTTCCTGACTGTCCACTTGCTACTGTGACAAAGGACAAAAAGGGCAATCATATCTTTACAAAATCAAGCTACCTGACCCTAACAAGAACACAACGCGGGTCAAAAAATGAAACTAACGAGGGTGAACAAAGAGGGAGCACACCAATGAAAGTTTTGGAAGCTCACAGTAAAACTTCCTTGTGAATCGATAAATGCCTGACACTTGCCAGACCTCAGAAGTGCAGCAAACACAGGACGAGGATGTGGTGGTTCTGAGTGACCATTAGGCAATGTAACAGGCTTTCTGGTAAAAGCAACCGGCATAAAAGCCGGAGGTAATCACTCATCAAATGCAATTCAGAGGCATGAGAGCATCGGGAGATGTTATCACCAAACTGACAGCACCACAGCAACTGATCAGGCCGATTTCCCTGCACCGGCTCAACTACTGTGCCCAAGATGCAAGGCTGACCAGCAAATAAATATGGTCCCACTAGTGTGACTGCTGCAGCACAAAACAAGTGTAACAATTAACTTTTCACATTTCACATTTCACAACATCGCCTTACTCCCACTGTGACGTCCTCCGCCTCTTGTGGATCCGGCAGAGCCTGGCCCGCTGCCGTGCCGAGGCTCAGACTGGGAAAACTGAGGTGCCAGCTCTCGACCTCGGGGTGCACTGTGCTGACGGCCTGCCGTGTCAGGTGTCCGGGGAATTTTTGGCTGGCTTGCGAATGCAGGGATATAGTCATCACTGTCGCCAGAGAAAAAAACAGAAGACGGTCACAGATTTCAATTCTCGGATAAATCTCATTGTATTTTGTGGATATCAAATGCAAAAAAACCTTATTGTGTTACTCAAAACTACAAACAGGGCAATTTGTAGTCATGTCCTGTATCAGGGTGATTCTGCCTCCAGTCACACAGTGAACGCAACAACTGGTTATCAGCCACGAGCCAGCTGATCTACATCCTGAGGCGAAAGTCTACACAATAATACAACGGATGGTTTTCAGTCGATTCATTCCTGTGTCTGCTATCTGTAGTCATGTTGTCGCCTGAATCCGTGATATCATCTCGTAGAAGTGAATGCACCACACATAAAGATGGACAGGTTTTTATAAATTTGAATGTTCATCCCACCGAGCAGCAAAACAAACCACAAATATTGTAAAAAAAAAAAAAAAAACAGTGACAAGACTTCAGTCTGTTGTTTTGATGTATGGATGGAAAACAGCCTGGCCGCCTCCTAGGTGTTACACTGACTGAAACTGAATGTGCTGAAAAAGAAAAGAGTATGCTAATGAACCTGAAACCAAAAGGCACAAACACACATCTGCCCATTTGACACTTGCCAAATTGCTGTGTTGCTAAGATATCAGTGACTGCCATGAAATGACTTGTGGTCTGGCTTTAGAAATCTCTAACTGGGGTGAAATGAGGCTACCCAGGTCTCGGGCTGCGTTGTGGAAATGGTTTACGTTCCTGGGGGATGGGTGGAAGGATAAGTGAAGTGGTTTCCTGGGACTCATTATTGTTGGTGGGATTGAGTAGTCAAGTTCTTGTGGGATTTAAGGGGGACTAGAAGCAGGGGAGGTTCCACTGAATGGTGCTCTTTGTGGGGTCCTGCTCGTTTAAACGCGTGTCACAGTCTCGCTGAGCAGCTCGGCAGTGCTGAGTCACCCATCGGTGTCAAACAACACTCTCGCCAAGTCTCTCGACAGACACACAAACACACTGGAACCCAGCTGAGTTATGCTGTTTACTTTTTTTTTGTGCACCTAGATACACTGTTGGGAGCAGCTACAGCACGAACGGTTCACTGAACTAAAGCATACAATTTTTGTACGTATGTAAATGATAATAAATTTGAAATGTGTAAAACTTTTTAAAAGTATTTCTTGACTAGTGCTCCAGGAGGCCTTAAAGGCCGAAACCATTGCAGTCAAATTTTCGTTTCTTGCTGAGCTCATCAAAACTCTCTCCCTAGGTCTACACACGTGCACGCACAACCTCCATATGAATGTGTGTGCAGAGACATTTGCGTGTCACTTTACCTGGCATAGTGTCCATTGTGTTCCTCCCGGGAACGTTCGTTTGTAGTCTGCCCTTCGTACGGCCCGTCCAACTCCGACTCCTGGGACAAGCGGCCACACTCTGAGTCTGAGCGACGGCATTTTTCGTGTGTGACAAAGAGGAAGGAAATATTAGAGCTCCATCCAACCGCTAGTTTTGGATCGTTACCAATTTGGCTCGGTGTCAACTTTAAACTTAACTCCCATAAAGATGTATATGTAACAATACAGCAGTGACTGTGACACACTTGTATTGTCCCTCCACATCTGGGAAGAACTTGACCCTACAATGACGTTTGTTTTATGGAAAAAAGGGATAATTGGCCTTTTGCTCCCCATTTTCCTGACTCTTCATTCCTCCTGCTCTCTGAGGAAGATGCTGGAGCTTCCTTGCCCGCAGGCGCTTTCTGTTCCTTGTAGACACTGGGCATGGCATCAAACAAATCCAGAATAAACTAAATGAAGACCGACAGGTCAAAGGGACATTAAATCATCCGACACATGCTGTGGGCAGATGATTCTCTGTGAATATTCTATTTAGTATGAGGAATCTGTCTGCAAACATCTGATGAGAAGCCACGGATTTTAGACAGGGCCATAACTGGGTTATTTTAGCCTTATTAAATTGTAATGCTCAAGAACTATTGCACTCATGACAATAATTTGGATGTGCTCAGAGCACACTTTGAAAGCAGGATCTACCAACCAATGCTGTAACGTAAGGAGTCAGAAGTGCTGGGGCGGCTGCCGGAGCGCGTCGGGGGTCTGGAGTTGTATCTGGAGAGTGGTGGGAGGCATCCGTCCTCTCGCTTCTGTCTGCTTCCAGGGTATTCCTTGTCCTGGCTGACCTCACCCCCCTGACTGCCTGATCTATAATCCCTACACACACACACACACACACACACAGACACAAACAATACAGCTCAGGTTTATAAAAACTTGAATGAGGACGTTCATCAAAAAAAGATACTGTCTTATCTACAGTGCCAGGTCAGGTGTAGGACACTGATCACTTACTGTGGTCATGTCCATTACACCAAAATAATACGCTGTCTTTTATCCCTGCTGTTTAGCTTACAGTCTGCATTGACAATGATCTGCCTTTCACTACAAAGCAATCCCATTTCCTGCTGACTCACTCATCATCCGAACAATTCTGTTAGGCTTTGTGCCTTTTCTGTAGCAAAATGTATTTAAACCCATTCTTGTGTTGACCTACTGCACTAGTTTGGCAGTAAGATTTTATTACCAAAGTGATTGAACAAAGGGGCGCCACAGTCATTTTAAAAACGGCCACTAGATTAGACTACGAGCCGATGGTGCTGTTGTGAATTGAGAAGCTGGAGGAGAAAAGAGGTCAGCCGTCTGGGGTCTTCATGTTTCTAATGGTCAAACGGAATATGTAAATGACCTTGAAAAATGAAATCTGGACCTGCACGCTTCATGTTACTATAACACTTACAGGCACCGAGCATATGACACACAACGTGTATTGTGCCTGACATGTCCTGTGTGTGTAAATTTAACTTACGCTGCACTGACATTACGATGAGAACTCGGTGTGACTGGCCGTTGTAGGGGTTCATCGACGCTTGCTTGCGTCAGCGGGGTATTCTTCCTCCTCACTTTTGCCATGTTGGTCATAATCTATACAACACACAACACAACATTAGTCATGTATTGGAAACACGGGTTTGACACAAGATATTAGACATATTGTTATGTTTGATGTGAAACATGATACAGCACCTGGGTGGTGTGGGTGTGACTCATATAACAAGGACTTTGGGACTTTGACAAACCCACGCACTGGCACAGCATGGTGTGATTCTGCTGAGATTCTTCTTCCATTAAATAACTGAATGGTCCCAGCTGCATGTCACCTAAATATATAAAGTACTTACTCCAAGGTACTCAGTGGTGAGAAGACTCTCCCCAGACAGTTCTCTGGGCTGCGGTTGAAGAATTTCCTCTTTGTCAAGGTCTGCCTCCATTAAATCTTCCTGTCCCAAAATAGTGACAAGAAATCAGTTGATTTGTGCTGGACAAAAATATGAAACACTGAGATTATATTCTGATTTTTCTGCATTTCTGGGCCACGGCGTAATCAAATGAAAAACAGCACAGTTGATAAAATGGCCTCTCAATTTATGAGAAGCCTACCACCATTAAACTTGGTTACGTGTAAGCATCTTATGATTGTTGATCTGGGATAGTCCACACTCTACTAACAAGAGAACAGCATGGTCAATGTTACTAGGACACCCTGAGAGACACTAGCTATTCCCACTTAGTCACAATATACCTTATCTTGATAACCCACATTCTTAACAAATCTGATCTGCCAGGATCATCATCCCCCAACACACACACACACACACACACACACACACACACACACACACACACACACACACACACACACACACACACGTACACAAACAAACAAACAGGTGGAAGACACCCAATATCTGTGTCATGGTGAGATTGCCATCTTTTGGAAGGTGTCAAATATGAGGTGTTGTTTTCGAACCGTGGTCTCTCTCACCCTCATTTACTCCATTCCTCAATTTTGTTGTTGTTTTGATTTGATAACAATGAAAAGAAACAATGAAATCCCCTTAGCAGAGGTCTTGGACTTACATCATTGTCGTCCTCATCCTCTTCATCGTCTGATTCTGGCCCCTCCTCCTCAGCTACACAAAGCCACAACCCGGTCAGTAAATTTTCCAAAACACAACAGCAGTGGGACATTATTCTAAAGCCAAATAAAAAGTAAATTCTAACAAAAACTAGAAGCCCACTACTAATGTCATAACATTAGCTACCCAAAATCCTAAATACATACTGTGTGCATTCATACTCATTATATGTATATCAAAAAAACAATAAAGTGAACTTTACTCACATGAGTTCAGTTGTTTAATGATGAACTCAATCTGTCTGTTGAGGTCTGGGTTCTCCTCTTTGCTGTAGCTGCGCAGAATCTCCTCTACACCCTGATCACACATTTGTTATCAATCACACTGGTGTACAGAAATAACTTTGGAGCAATTATATACAAAAAAAACCCAAAACAAAGGCAGGGACTGTTTTTACAGTTGGCATCAAAATCAGATATCAATGACTCAACATTCAAACGCAATACACACTTTGTTGCGGGCAGAGGAGCTCATTTGTTGAGTGCAACATTTTGTGTGTATGTTGTGAGAGTCCCTGATGACTCAGGTTTCTGCCTCAACACAATATCTGGACACAATATCTACACAACACAATATCTGCTGGACAGGATGAACCCACCCACCATGTCTACACGTGACTACGTCTCCAAATGTCACTGCCTGAAGAAAAACTACTTTTCCTTTTTAAGTCAGACAAATACATCTCACCCATATCTGGATACAACTGCTGTAGCTTATGACTGTGCACAAGTGTTGCCCCCCCTCAGACATTGGCTATGTGATGACACGAGGGAAGACAAATGCAGAGTGTCTGTTTCTTTAAAGCAGGTGAAGACACTTCTGCTATCTCACCATCTCTCTGGCTTCCTGTCTCACAGAGGGAATCCACAGGATGCTGTACAGGGCTCCGTTCACATATGGCCGAATCTTAGGGAAAGAAAGTGACGCAGACTTAGTGACAACATATTCCCTGCTCTGTCTGCTGGTATATAGCTTGATGAGCTGGTTGATGATTTACAGTCATCTTTAACACACATCTACAGTCATTACAGTCAGTAAAAAGATGAAGGCAATTGTGACGCACGGGAAACAAACGCAGGCCACACATATGTCAGGCATCGTTTTATCAGAAGTTGCTGACAAGAGTTGTATAATGTTTATTGGTGTTTGGTATCACACCAGCATCAATATTGATATGCATACTTTGGTTCCGGTGTGTATTCAACGATTAGGCAGGTGGTAAAGTCAACAGTAAATAAGGATATACAGGATATAGGATGTATTTTTGTGAATGCTTTTAGTTGCCTCCTTTTGTGTTTAGATTTTAGTTTCACTTTTACAGCAGTCAAATTCTGCTGACATTGCTTTGTGGTGCAAGAATACGCAATTTTGTTCTGTGAATCATTTTTAACACCCTCTGTGTGTGTGTGTGTGTGTGTTGTGCAGTAATGCAAATAATCATAGCTGTGTGTTACCTCGTGGTTATCATGTCCGAGGAGGTCAGTCAGCACTTTGAGTACATGCTTGGCGTTCTCTGAACACTTCCTTTTTCCTGGCACACAAACATACAAACATACACTCAGCTCAACAAGGTCTTGTCTTCTCTAATAAGAATTAGACACACAAACAGACACACACACACACTTCTGCTATGTGAAGAAGTCTCAGAATGGGTTTGCTTATGCCATAGTTCCTGCTCTCACTGTTTACCTTTGGTCCGCAGACACAGGTTCATGAGCAGAGCTGCAGCATACTCCAGGGTGTAGTCAGTCAGGCAGTCGGAGTCTTGCAGCTCATCCACCAGCCAGCTTATCAAATTGTCTTCAATCATGACCGTCTGCTGGCCCCTCCTATCAACACATGATGATATATAAAACACAATTATTTGTGTTCCTAACCAGGACAAACGACAAAAGATGTTTTAGTGGCGCACAATTTCTGATGCCTTGTATAATAAATGCAATTAAGTATTATATATTAAACTGTTTCGATTAAACAGTGGAAATTTTCGAATGCTAGATGTCCATTGATCCATTTTGAAGAAGAGGGTCTGTTCTCTGATTGCATCCATGCTCTTTAGAACAGAATTTAAATCTAGCCTTAAATCAAGAGTAATTCCACAGAACACGTCGTTAAACCCGCTTATCTAAAACGTAGACGTAAAATTCACCTGAGACTTAGTTTCTGTAGGGCAACAAGCACATTTTCTCGAGTCAGGGATTCTCTTTCCTCTGTCCTGAGAGCATTGGTTAGAAGATTCAGGAGAGCTGGGATTTGGGAGAGGTAAACCCGACCTGCAAGCATCACCAAAACATGGGTACATGATTAGCCTCAGTGAACAACGTCATCATATAAATACTCCAGTTGTAGCCAAGAAGTCTACAAATAACCAGCGTCGCGTGACATGGTCTCCTAATATTTATGCTCTCCAGACCTGATTGGAAATACAACCTATTGTTTCTGTCTGCAGCCACTTCAACTTTCCTTTGTTGTCAAGAATGGATGTAGTCAGTCACCTGTCTAACTTTGCCCCGTCTCTTTACAAAATGTCCCGCATAGTTACCGACATGCTGATGCAGAGAAACATTAGTGGTTTTATGATGAAAGCCAGGTCAACCAGGTCTTCCATCAAGCAAGATGACTTTGAATGGATCCAGTTAGACACTGACTCATACTTCCACAGAAATAATGATGCTCACACAGATGTAATAGCAACCGTGCACTTACCCTCTGCGAGGGAAGCAAATGCATTGATGAGCCGAGC
Organism: Trinectes maculatus; assembly: GCA_016785345.1. Lineage (NCBI taxonomy): Eukaryota > Metazoa > Chordata > Actinopteri > Pleuronectiformes > Achiridae > Trinectes > Trinectes maculatus. The sequence continues at coordinate 151,171 of JAFBJQ010001454.1, forward strand.
CATGTACTGCCGCACAACCTCATTCTTCGACCTCATTAGATGAAGCACGGTTTTCTATGGAAACACAAAAGGTAGGGTAGTTTAAAATTATATTTAATGTTTACAGGAAAAATCTGAAATACAATGGTAATTTGAAGACAAATGTCTTGATTTAGCTAATGAACTGGCCCTAAGCAATCTACCAACAAAAGGCAGCCACTCAGACTATATTATCTAATTTTTGTGTTTTTGGAGAAAGCTCAAAAAACTTTTTCAACATCTATGTTCATCAACTGCACTGCAACCACGTGAACACCTGAACAACCATAGAACACTTATGGTTGTGATTTGATTACAGAGATTACGAGTGCTTAGTGCGCAGACAAAGGAGCCAGTGAGGTGAGAATCATCTACTCCTTTGTAAAGGATTAAATTTGATGATGCCCCCTGGGTAAAGCCTCGGTGACGGGAATGTTGAAAGAAAATATGAGGACACAATACAGTGTAACAAAAGCATTTGATTTCATTCTTTTGAGCGGGTCAAAATAGCAACATGCTGTTTCCTATCGATTGGGAAAGAAAAACCACAAATTGCTTTAGAATGCCTCACTCTCACAAATTCATATTTTACAGATTTTAGTAAGAACTAGAAAGAGCTTGTCTCTGCGATTCATACGGGATGATCACAAATAATCAATCAAAAGGTGTATTGCACATTCTTTTACACAAGATCACATTTAATAAGTTGATCATCACAGTGTTGCGAAACACTGTGATGATCTAGTTTATATTTATTTAGATTATTATTCACTACAATTAACAACAGGAAAAACACCACTCATTAAAAGGTTTCCATCCCACCTCCTTTGTGCTGTGACGCTCCAGCAGATCATTGCTTATATAGGCCTGAAGCACCGTGTCTCTCTGTTCACCAGGAAGTGAGCGTGTCAGTCTCTGAAAAAAAAACCAAAAAGAAAATCTCAGACAGACCAAACAATCAAGTCGAGGCATGCAAACTGACAGACAGAAACCCGAACCTCATTCATACTTAAAACAAGCTGTACTCTGAGAAGCCTTAAGATGAAACTGCAATTTCCGACAATGACCTTCTCCCCACAATGGCCTAATGCACCTGCTATGTACAACTATCATTTTCATTAGTCTGCCTGTAAACTATCATAACAATTCAACACCTACACCTGCTGTACGTCACTCTAATCTTATCGTAAATGATAACTTGCCATTAGGTTCTGAGGTATGGTCTCGGTGGAAATCCCTGAAAATCAAATGCTTCAATAAGAAGTAGGGGTTGCTTGGATTTCAACCTCTGTGATGACATCTCCACACCAATCTCATTTCAATCCAATGCCCGAACACTTTTTGCAAGTAATTTCTAATCAAAGTTTAATCATCCCTAAATAAAGGTGGTTCACTGAAGCAACAAACAGAAGCGAAAAGTAGAGCAAGACAAGAACCAAAAAATAGAAACAAGTGTGGACTATGGCCTTTAGAGAGTAGGGGGGAAAAGAAGTGGCCGTGGCTGAGCACGTTAGAGATAAGACTGTGAGTGTGTGTGAAATGTGACACTGGGTGCAGGAGCAGGAGGATTATGAACACCCACCCAGCGTAGTGCCTGAAGCAGCAGGGACCTGAGTCTGTCTGAGCCGTCAGCCAGGTCTTTCTTCAGCTTCTCGTAGTCCAGTGAGGGGAGCATGGGCACCTCCTTGGATCTCCTGGGGATGAGTTTAAACAAATGACATGATGGCGTGTATCTAAGAAAACTTGTCTCGCAAAAAAGCAAAAAAAAAAAACAACAACAACCAAAAAAACCCAACAAAAAAAAACTCATCATATTAAAGACTTACTGTGGTGCAATGGATGCTCTGAGCATCGAGGAGGCCTACAAGAGAGAGGAACAGAACATTTATATAATACTACAATTATTTCAGACTACATTTATCTTGTCTTTGCTTTAAAAAGTCAGAAACAGAACCCATGACTGGGCCATGTTTAATCATCGCGACTGTCCGGATGCACTTACCCCTTACTGTTATCCATCTAAAACAATCGAGTTAGATACTGCCCAGATAGGTCATTAGTGTGTTTTGTTTTAGACATGCGTCCATCATGCTTGTGATACATGCTGAATCCCCATACATCCAGTGTAGTGCTGTTTGGCAGCCTAACCCATGCAGTCAGTGACATGTAGGGGTCTATTCAATAAATACGTCTATAACATGGTGCAGATTAGTGTAAAACAGCCCTCCCTTCATTCATACCTCGAGTCACTTGTACTGGAGGTCAAAGGTGAGTGTAGTGGGTACACACGTAGTGTGTGCGTGTGTGTGTGAAAGACAACTAATTATCTGTTTTCAGTTATCAAAGGGGATTTGGATTTGAAAAAGTCCACCTGCCCTGAAGAATACTGAGCGACATTTCCCCGGAACGTCTGACACTGAAGGGGCCTGATGAAGAACATCATCCAACTGAAGCTTAGCACACAAACATACTGTACATAGGACGTTTATCACCCTCTCCTCTGTCTTTATTGCTGCTCCTCTACAGAGGAGCTTTGGACTAAATTTTATCGCAATAATGTCAAGAGGTTATAAGAATAAACAAAACAATTCTGCATAATTTATTCTCAGGTCAAATGTATTCTCAGATTTCAGCCTGCCACTATATTACAAAGCCAAGGCTTGACCTGGATTCTCTGACAATGCACAATTTATATAAGAGCTGCCTTTATTCCCTTTACTGCTTCAGTGTGTCTTCTTACTATTTACTCCTTTGTGACCTTGGGGACAACTGAAAGCCATCTATTGTTGTTGTTATTGTACAGGTAGACTGCGCCAGGTTTAACTCTTTCAACCAGCTCAGCTATGGCGGCTTTATGCTCTGTGGTCAAACGTGGTCATGCTTACTACAAACAAGGGCAAGCATCCCTTTAAACTAGGACAACCTTTGTAGGCTGCGTGAAACGGAGGAGAATGGCGGGGGGCTTTGATGGAATAAAGAGGCAAGCGGTGAAATGTGTAAGAGTAGTAGAGGAAGTGGAGGCGGACATCAAGACAAGGAGATTGGGAGGTGGAGAAGACACAGCGAGGCACAAGCAGGATGAGGGGGGTGGGGTCCTGATCGATAACAAGAAGTAAAGATGAAAACATGTGAAACTTACATAGCCATCATCATAGGGACTCATAGAGTAATATCCCTTTGTAGACAAAATCATCACACACAAACACAGAAAAAAAAGGTTGTTCAGTTCAAAACTGAGACAAGGCAGATTTCACATGCCTGAGCTCAATAAGGCACTGAGTGGGAATGTTGGGGTATCGATGTGGGTAGTTTTGTTGGGAAGTAATTCCCTGTGTTTTAATGCATTCATGTGGAACGAGCCAAAGTTTTAACAGCTATCAAAAAATGATAAGAGGACATCATTTTTTGCTACTTAATTTCAATATTTGTACACCACTATAAATCGCTGTGACGTTTGCTACATTAAGAGTTGTGTCCGGGGTAATTAATTGTCAGACACCTGTGTATCTAACCATGATCGATTTGCTTACTTAACAAACAAAGACTGGGCACAGTTACAACGCGGCCGCACAACCTGCAAAGGGCAAAGGGTTTCTTTATGAGAGACGGACACTCCCTTTTAAAACAGGTTGTCGAAATTCCATTTCAAACAGTGTCACAATGTTAACCTGTCGGTGTGACGTAAAACTCTGAGTGCAGTTTCCACTTCTCATATCAAGATGGAAGACTCTCCTTATCAGCATTCTCCCTCTCGACTTTTTCCACGCTGTCACTAAAAGCATCATGACTTCAGGGTTTTGTTTTTCTCCATCAGTAAGGTGTGAGGGAAGGGGGGGAAGAGTGCTTGGTTGTATGCTCTCACTCACAGTGCCAGGTCTGGTGAAGTCAGCGCTCTGTACCAGGCTCTGCCTCATCTGGTTGTTGAACAGGCGAACATACACACTTTGCAGGTACTCGGGGGAAATCTGAAAACACACGGTATGCCCTTTGAGCTTAGTGGGTCGAGATTGCCATTTTTGTGTACTTCTTTAATAACTGTTTCATTTGTGTGTATAAAGACCTGGAATGAATAGTATTGTGTATTGTGTATATCTGAGAAAAGCACCTAATTAAAGAGTCCCTGCCTTGTGTTTGTATGTGTATACTGTTCATTAGGTCATTTGTGTTATTGTATCTGTTTGCTGCCGATCGAGCTGACTAACCAGTTTCCCGCTGACTGTGGCCTCCAAAGAGTCGACCAGCTCAGCAGTGATTCCAATCAGGTTGTGGTAGTCTGCCTGCATTTTGTTGAACTTCCGGACGTAACTGGCGACGCGCCGATCGGATTCAATAAGCTGGAGCTGTAACTGTTGCATGGCTTCTTCACAGTCACAAACACACACACAGACAAAAGTTACAGAGAAGCACGAAGAAATGTAGGTGTAATATAATGTTTAAGTGTTAATATGAAATGATTCATCTGAAAACTAAATGCTCTGTAAGGAAATAAAATTAAAAGTTAATTCACCGTGCAACTCCAAGAATTACAGAGATCATTTGAGGGGATATTTACCTTTAGTACTCCTTCCACCCTCCTTCTGCGTGATGTCTGTTAAAGAATACACATTTGCATTTGAGCTCAACTAAATGTTAATCAAATAGTCCCATCATATGTTTGCTCCAATCCATCTTATCAAGAGTGCAGATTAAAGTCTGTGGAGGCGAACAGAGATACATCCTGGTTACAGGATGAAAATTCGTCATAGAAAGGTTTTGTTTAGTATTAATCTTATCTGACTGATTGGCCAAAGTGTTGATATAAGATCTCAACTTGGTTGATTTAAAGGGAGGTGTATTAGGTGCTAATACTAAAAATCTCACCCTGAACAAACACAGCTGTCAGTCTGTGAATTTGTGGCTGAGCTGTGCGCCCTCAACCAGTGGCTAGCTTTTCTGTGGGAGTATGTTGTTGGACAGGCTGCTAATGCTACCGTCGGCTCAAGTGTTTGCACATGGCTTTATGGATTTATTTATATATCTATGGATGGATGGGTGGGTGGGTTTGGTGGGTGGGTAGGTAGGTAGGTAGACAGATAGGCAGACAGACAGGCAGACAGACAGGCAGACAGATAGACAGATAGATAGATAGATAGATAGATAGATAGATAGATAGATAGATAGATAGGTGGATGGATGGATGGATGGATGGATGGATGGATGGATGGATGGATGGACGGACGGACGGATGGATGGACGGACGGATTTATTCAAATCATTTAAATGAAATGAAGACACTAATGTACTAATGCACTTTGTCTCAAAACATAAAGTCAGCCAATGTACTCTACAGACTACCTCAGCACTGATGTGAACATGCCCTGATAAAGGATACATATAAATTCAGCAACTTCGGGACGACGGCTGGCTTCAGTGTCACAGGCAGAAACTGCTGCAGCTTATTCTTCAAATGTGGAACCCAGGAATCCTAAATGCACATTGTGCAAGATGGAAGAAAATGTGGTTATGTTCATACTGATGGTGGCACTGAGTAGTAATGTTACATGTGTAACAATAAAACCTGATCACCTGGAAAAGATCTTTGAAAGACGGGTGCATGGCGGGGTTGGGAACGAAAGGCAAGGCATAGTAAGGCAGAAACTCCGGGGTTTGACTCAGTGCTGCTCCACGAGTCTCCAGATACTGCTTAAAGTAGGAAATCCTCCCTGCAAACTCAGCTCTGTCCTGGAAACAGATTCAGGTGCTCCAGTAAATATATTTACTTCAAGTTGCAATGATAACAACATGTCGGTCGGACTAGGGCTACATTATCTGCAGCAGACAACACATTTTCTGCAGCAGAGAGGCACATATTTTTTCTTTCTCTGTAATAATCAAAAGCTGCTATTAGTTTTTTTTAATTACATTATAAATATATGAACCTGAATAAATGCCATATTGCAGAAGTACTGATCATAACATGTGTCATGTGACATAATTCAGATCCTGCAGAGAAAAAGCCTGTAGCACAGCTTAGTGGAGACTGTAAAAACAGCACGATAAGCCCCAAGGAACAAGAAATAACTCACTTTTTATGTAAAAAAAAAACACAATAAAGAACCAAACACATACATGTCGACCAGGGTGCCCCCTCAGTGGGTAGATGGTGAAATGAATGTGAAGGTAAAATTCCAGTCTCTGGGCCTCGGCATCCGTGTCTTTTATCTCCGAGGAAATATTCTCTGCCCATAGCTCAAAGAATACTTTGTGATCTCCGTCATCAAAAGAGCTCAGTAGGTCTTTCTAAAAAAAGGTCAACAAATTCAAAAAAATGGTTGTGATGGAAAAACTATAACAATCAACCAGCATGTTCGAAGAACTGAAGTGTTTACCTGAATGACATGAGCTTTCGAGTCTCTGAAAGTACTTCCTTGAGGCTTTGAGACAAGCTTTCCTTTGCTTTTGCAGTCCTTGTCGAAACTGTGAACAGTCTCCTCAAATTCCTCAAACTTAAGGTACTGGGAAAAAAACAAGAAACAAACCCCAGTGGCATTATGCCTCCTTTATAAGTGCAGAATCAAGCTCTTATTTAAACTCATCCTAAACAAACACACTGCACAACTTAACGTTCCTCTATGAGGGTGCTCTACAGCCAGCAAGAGAAGAGCTGTGCATCGTTGGTGCTTGTGCATATTCGTCCTTACATTTGATTTTCATCTTACCTCCTTAATCATGCCAAGAAGATCGGCTTCAGTCGCCAAGATGTCACCCATCTTGGCTGCCTCTCTGAAACTCATGTGAGTGTCCTTGAAAACACCTACTGTCACTAAACACCTCAGCTCCCGTTAGAACACAGTCACACTTCCAGTGAGCATCCTGCAGAGCGTGCAACGACAGGAGGGCACATGACACTGTTATTGTCAGTCACATTCATAAATACGATCCAGAACGTTTTCGATTTATTGGGGTGAAAACAGATGTTGTCCTTTGTGTTGCCCAATCACCAGATTCACTCTCCTTTTTCAATTTTATCATCATCTTTCCCCGTCAACATCGATCTTGGTGATAAAATGGCAAGCGGGTAGCTACTTATCGACAAGCTAAGCATATACTCTATCTGCATATAAATGTGACCGCCAACAACATCCTCACCTCAATCCCGCATTATTTACTCGTTAAATATGCGGTTCAATCAATAAGATGTGCAATCGACACCATCTTCATCCAGGTTTATGGGCTTCGCGTATACATAATGCTAGTCGGCTAGCCATTAGCTGGCAACCGTACACAGACAGGACGCTAAAACACCTAGCAACCAAGTGCATGGGGAATGCGTGCTGGAAAGTAGAGGCGAGTGTCGTAAATAATGACAACGCTGTGTACGGCCCGCGTGCAACTTTTCCGTTCTGTTCATTTTTTTCTGTGAGATATAAATAACGCAAGACAGTCGTGATATTTTATCTAAAAGTGTCAGTACTGCGTTGTGCAGACTCCTGGTTCAAACCAGACACCACGTTGTTTTGAGTTGCGTGTTTACTCGCGGCGTTACGGTAACAACAGACCATAATAGTTGCTTTCTTAATAAAAGCAACATATTGTTAAACATTCATATAAAACGTTTCATAATTAAACTCTGACTGGCAATTTGATAATATTATTGAATGAGCCTTCATATCATATTGTTAATTTATTGTTCCCACACGCTGTTACCCTAAAGCCTAATATATTAAAGAAAACCTATGCAACGTTCGGGAAAGTCTGACTATATAGCGTTACTGATTTTATTTTCTGACACACATAAGATCGCTTCACAATACCGATGGCAAAATATACATTTATGAAAAAAACAGCAATAAAGTTGTATTTTCAAAGCCGGAAGTAGTTTATGTGTCAAAGGTCAGGCACATTGTTTCTACGCGGTAGAGTGTGGGTCACATTGTAATGAATGAAATATAGCATCCAAATAGCAATTAGGGCCCGCAAAGAGGAACAGTAACGTAGCGACTGCGACGTTAGTTTGTAAACAAGACAATATAAGCGTTTTATCGTATTTGAGGTAAGCTGGTGGAAATTTGTGGGCAACATGTTAAAGCTAACAGCTAGCACAGGCAAGAGCTGCCATTGACTACGGATGTGTCAACAAGGGAAAAAACACCGTTAACTTTAGCTAAAAGAAACAACTCTGTGTGATCGATGCAGTGTACGTCCCAGCCTAGTCAGCGAGCATGAACTGATGAAGCCTCTTGGATGAGAGGTGAAACGTCTTCAAAAAGGCAAAAACCAAAGATCCAGTTGCGTTCGATTCAATCTCCTTGAGATGATTTGTGAGATCAATATTTAATTCTGCATACAATCTTTCTCAATAGAAGTTGGCACTTAGCAAACAGTTAGGTTTACAGCAGTTTGTTGATATTGAACTGGGTGCAGGATTAGGGTTGTGACACATGTTGCCCAGCGTTAATAAATTAAGTAAATGTGTGGTCTGTAAAAGATATGAAGCCTATAATTTACTGTGAAGAAACTGTTTTACAAAAATGACAAATCAGCTATCCTAGCGTATGACTTCTTTGTACCTTTACATTTTTATTTATATTGTTACCAGTACGACTGGTAATTGTGTCTTGTCAATTACTCAACTTTTTTTCTACGAAAGATTGACTTTATTGAATGAATACATGACATTTAATAACATGTTTCTTTTTCTTGTCCATGTTCATAGACCAAAACAAATATGGCTGGAATTTTGTTTGAGGACATTTTCGACGTAAAAGACATTGATCCAGATGGGAAGAAGTTTGACAGAGGTACGTGAACTGTTATAATATACAAGGTTAAAGGTTGCTAAAGTTAAGTGTAGAAGAATCAGAAAAAGATAGATTTTATTGTTAGTGTATGTCAAGGCAGGTAATGGTAGAGCAAACCCTAGACATTTATATGGGTTCAAGAACACAGTTTCAAATTAAGATTTAAAATAGCTTCAGAAAGCTCCTGAGTGTCCTTCAGTTTAATATCCAGGTGATTTAAACTCTGCCATTGTTATTTGTTACAGTGTCTCGTCTACATTGTGAAAGTGAATCTTTCAAGATGGACCTCATTTTGGATGTGAACATTCAGATCTATCCTGTTGATCTTGGTAAGAAAGATAACCATTTTTGTCTGTAATTAGTATAAACGAGTAAGGTAGTAGTCATAATGTAAATATAACATGTATATAGTATAACCTTAAGGGCCAGATCCTAATTTTTCATACAGTATGTCACAAATAGAAGCACCAGATATGAGTCAACCATCACGGACACAGATCCAATCCACATCGATATGATAAACCCACTGTGGCCTTATTTGTCCATTTTATTAAGGTGACAAGTTCAGACTGGTTATTGCTAGCACCTTATATGAAGATGGAACACCAGATGACGGAGAGTATAATCCTCAGGATGACCGGCCGTCTAGGTACAATGTTTGCATTTCAAATACATGTGATATTATCAACACAGTTATGATCCCATAAATGTAAATCTTCTGTAAATTCTTCTAGTAACATTATTTTGATATGTGCAGTGTGTGAGCGAGTTTATATTTAAACTCTCACTTTTCACATTCACATTTACAGAGCAGACCAGTTTGATTATGTGATGTATGGAAAGGTTTACAAGATTGAAGGCGATGAGACTTCAACAGAAGCTGCAACTCGTCTGTGAGTGATGTTATGCTGTTTATACTGTGGATAGAGAACACATTTCATTAGATCGACTGATTTTGGAATTATTGGTTTTGGATTTATTGGTTTTAATTCATTGACATGCTCCATTTTCAGCTCTGCCTATGTGTCTTATGGTGGACTCCTCATGAGGCTGCAGGGAGATGCCAACAACCTTCATGGCTTTGAGGTGGACTCGAGGGTTTACCTGCTCATGAAGAAACTGGCCTTCTAAAACAATACTTTAGTGCTTTACCACTCATCCTGGTTCTTCCAATGCCACAGTCGTCCTCTGTCGGACCTCTCACAGACTGACAACGTTTAGTTTCCCAAGTCTGGAGAACATGGAGCACATCTCCAGCAGCTTACTGACAGCACATGGAGACTTTAGAAAACATAGTTTGTTTGTTTTATTCTAATTGTTATAAAATGTTTACTCCAAGGAGATGTACTAAAGACTTGGACACTTACAACTTACTGCAAACTCCATCTGCTGTCAAAATGTAAATAAAGATTTCTTTTATATGAAATTGAAATGACTTTGATGGTTAGCCACCATTTTTCATTCGTTCAGTTGTTTTTATGATTGTGTGTTTATTAAATTTTTGTCCTGCAACTATATTAGCAGGTAATTTGTCTGTAGCCTACTTTGAAATAGATTTTTAAATATCTTGCTAGTTATGAACAAAATCGAAATGACTTCCTCCCTTTTTTATGGTCTCCCAGGGTGGCATTTCGACATCCCTCAAATGATATGTTTCATGACATGCTTTTACCACCACACTATAGAGACACTTGAACATCAGCAGAGATGTCTTACTTTATTTGGGTTATTAGGTTATGAGGTGGGTGGGTGGGGGGGGTTGGTGGAGTAACATCAGAAAGTTAGGGGGTTTAAGGGTTAAGAATATGTGTGTTATTCTCAGGTGCAAGCAGTCTCCTAATGCTGAACACATTTGAACTTTAAATGTTGACTGTAAGCTCTTGTTAGTACTTTGGGAAGATGCAATTATTTCACTCACAGATGGGGCTGTGAGAATTTCTGGAAGACTGTTGTACACTTGGTTGGATGGTACCAGACCCAGTGCGGACTCTGCAGACAGACAATCTAATTATAGAATAAGAGGCAGCTCGTGTGTGCGACACAGGCTCCCCAGTGTCAGTGATATAATGGATATCACAGGGTGGAGAGGAATACCGGGAGTGTTAATTAAAAAACAAACACGTTTGAATAAGGTGATTTTGAAGAATAAACGTATCGACTCGGCAAAAGGAGCTACAGTCACGTGTAATGCTGAGCAAAGAAGTAATCTGAGTTAAAATTTATACAACCACGGAACACTTTATTTGGAACACCTGTACAACTAATAATCAGCCAATCACGTGACAGCAGTGAAACGCTGCGTGCACATACTGATCTTTTAATCTTAACTGTCAACATCGAAGTGGGAAGGTTTCATAGATTCTAGAACACGTCCTCTCACTATTACAGTGTTTTTTCTAAATAACTAAAATCTAATCGCACGCGTCCAAAACGACCGAGCAATTAATATAATGCAATATAATATTGTAACGTTGCGGGGTAGCTGGACGGAATAAACGGAAGGAGACATACCAAGTTGCTAACTCAACCGAGCCCAGATTTATTTCCTTGCCGCAGCACAGCTAACCCGAGTTTGAGGTGTCCTCCCGGAGAAACAACAACATCCGGTGTTATTACTCTCGGACTTCCGGAACTGTCCCCTGCTCCGTCCCCCAAAAGCTTCCCCTCTCGTAACATGGTCGTACACAAACACACTTCCTCCCCTCCTTTCCCTAAACACTAATCAAAACTCTCCCCACTACGGTGGACACCTCCCTCTATGAACACTGATATACTACACACAACATATAATATAAGGCAGAATATCTGGTGACGAGACATTTGTTGGGGTCACGTCCACTAGAAGTAGTGCAATGTTGCGTGCGCAGGTTGTACTGGGGCGTCGTTGTAGAACGGGCCTGACGACTCGGGAGTGTTTTGGGAGTGTGTCACGCGTCATGGATCGAAACCTGTGTAACAATGCACTCACACTACAAGCGTTGCAGCAGTTGGTAGCGCGCGACCTGGTGGTGTGTGCTCGCTGGCCGGTGTTGTTGGTGTAATTGGAGTCACCGCGCTCAGCATTATGTCAGACGTGGTGTGTAGTAAGTTAGAGAGACGATGCTGAACTCGGTCAGTGGTGGAAGCAGAGTAGGTTTATAGCAGCAGATGGATAATCGACGGAAAAGGAGGCTGACGTTTGCCTGCATCGGGCTCATCTTCCTCCTGAGCGGTGTGGAATATGGTAAGATTTGTTTCCAGCTCCTTGTTGTGCTTTTCCCATAAACATGTTTTCTTCAGCTCCTGTGACAACAACGTGGACAGTCTATTATATGCTGTTGTAAACACAGGCAATAACATCATGTGTTTAAAAACCTAATCCCCTGACACACATTACTATCAATAAGTTTATGTTGTTTTATTGTAGAATTGGTCTCTTTTCATGTAGTAATTTTACCTTTAGCCTGTCATGAAAAATAGTAAACTTCAGATTGACAGTTCCTCCAATTTACCATAATTCCCTCATTCATGAATGTGTCTTTTCCCAAATGACGCTGACAACATCATTTACTCAATTGACAATGGTCACTGTCTCCATAGGCACCCTCTGTTATGTGGCTTCAACATAAAGCAATCACAGTGAAATGACCCCCGTCTCACCTGAACCATGCCCCTAGAATAGTTATGTTTTAACTGAAATGGGTATAGGGTCAGCACATTAGTTAGGCCTTAACACATATGACACTTTTGTGTGGATTATGCAAAAACTATGTTAAAAAATAAACAAATACAAAATGTAAACAAATTCTATTTTTTCTTGAGACAAGACTTTGTGCTGTGATTGATTTTATTCTCCTCTTTTCAACAAGCTTTTATTTGGAAAGGTTTTTCTCTGTCGCATAAGGACAAGCAAACATTTAACGCCTCACCTTGTAATTCAGTTACACTGAGCGGCACCATGCCCCTTAAGTCTTAACAAAGACTTAAAACAACACAACACACAACTGTTGTTGTACAGTGGTCAGTCATAGGTTACTATACTGCTTTTTAACCAGATGTAAAAAAAAAGACAAAATTGCATGAGTCTGAAAAGTAGTTTTAACACTCTCACATACAGAAATCTCTGTCAGAGTAATGTAACTATGGCATTCCCCCAGACCACAGGAAAATTTGGCTAGTCATTTCCCATCTGGAATTTTGTGAGAGCCTGATTTGTGTCTCCTGACCCCGAAATGTAATTTGGATTGCAGTGATTCAGCAATAACCTTTGTCCTTGTGATACTCAGACTGATAATAAGCAGGCTAAAACATTGCTGTGTGTTCAGGCAGGTTTTTCTTTCAGAGGCCAAAGAAAAACAAAACAAACAAAAACAAAACAAGGTAAATAGCAGGCAAGAATGTTAAAGCTCAAACAGGTTTCCCAGGTTGCGTTGATAACTAAGCACACATCGGAGGGTTTTTTTTCAAATTGTATTCGATTTTACAAAACACAGGAGACATAGCAATAAATGTGATTGATTTTTAATACTTAAATGAAGAAAACACAAATACCACCTTTGGCCAAGATGCAGTCACTCAATGATCAATGACGACAACACAGCCCTTTAGCTTTGATTACATTATTTCTAAGCTTTCAGTCTTCTTGAATGTTGTGGCACTAATACGTACATACATATACATATATACATATTTATATACATACACACACACATATATATACATACATACATAAACACCTCTCTCTCTCTCTCTCTCTCTCTCTCTCTCTGTCTCTCTCTCCCCAGCTGTAATATTGCCCACAATATGGAGGTACTTGCAGACTTTAGATGCACAGCCGTACTTCCTGGGTTTGGCCCTGTCAGCGTTCAGCTTGACTGGCCTCCTGTCAGGGCCGCTGTTTGGCCACTGGTCAGACAGAACCCAAACTACCAAGAAGATCATCTTATTCGCCAACCTTTTCGAGATAGTTGGTGAGTCGGCCTTCTCCTTCCTGCACATCTTTATCATCTTTATTTCTTTATCTAGACCACCACAAAATTGTTGTTGAATTTATCCTGTCGATTTCGTGTGCCATCAGAGTTCAAAGCAAATCGTGCACTTAACTTCTAAAAGCAAAAACAGACCAGTTTAAAACATTTATATGAAAATGTCACTTATATAAAAATGTTTACTTTATTCTTTCACTCATTCTTTACTCTCTAGGTAATTTCATGTACTTCATGGACTACTCCAAGTGGCTCTTATTGTCAAGCAGATTAGTAGCAGGTGAGTTTGCCACCAGACTCTGGAAATGCTCATTCATCTTGTAGATTTTATGCATTTTATATTGCATATTTTAGATGTGAAAGAATAAAACTGAATTTAAATTGTTTAGGCAACTTGAAATTATATCTGTTTTTTAATGCTTTTTAGATCACAAATGATTAACATTGAACTGTCATAGTAAAATACTGGAGTATGGGATTCAAATATACACTTTTTGATTGTCATACTCAGTAGCACACACCCTCTAATTCAGGCTTATTGAAGATGAGTCGTGAGTCTAAAAGTGACCCTTGACCTCTGGTCTTTTGCATTTTAAGAGTATCACCTGATTGTCTATGTAATATAATTATTATGTATATCTCCTCTGACCACAGTGTATAGCTCCAGAGTTTCAGTCTTAATGTTATTCCAGATCCGTTACTATATAATGAAATGGTTGTTTTCTTCAGGCATAGGCACCGGTGCTGGCTCATCTATCTTTGGCTTCTTGACCAGAAGCACTGCTCCAGAGGACCGTGCCACAGTATTTGCAGCTGTAATGGCATGTCGACAAGCTGGCCTTCTGATTGGTCAGTGCTCCCTCGCTCTCTGATGGCTGATATCAAAGGCTGCTCACCAATCATTCCAGTTTGTTGGCAGTAGTCATGATTTCTCTCTCAAGGCTCTTGGGTCTGTCTAGAATTGTGTAGAGATAATACATACTCATGGCACAAATGTTGATTTATTTGCACTTTACCCAGATCTTGAAGTAGGAATCATTAAGGTCTGACATACAGTGAAAATGCATGTTTTAACTGTGTTATTGACACAGGTCCAGCATTTAACATCTTTCTGAGGCTGTGTGATTTCCGCTTGGGTCCCTTTGTAGTGAATAAATATACAGCACCAGGGGTAAGGACTAAAATATTATCACTTGAGCTTTGTGACACATTATTGACCCGAACAAGAAAAGGCTAACGCTCCTGTACCACCACCCCGACCCCCCACAGTTGTTCATGTGCCTGCTGTGGGTTCTTGTTCAGTTCGTGGTGGTCTTCATGTACTGGGACCTACCACCTCTGAAGAGATCGAAGACACGTGCAAGTTCATTCATTAAAAGTGAGGAAGAGGAGAATGAACGAGGGCTAATGGAAGACGAGGAAGAGGACAACAATGAGGAGAGGCCACTAATAAGGTCCCAGGAGCTGGCTGGATCCTACGGCTCGGTGGTGAACCCGAAACCCTCGACAAACAACACCTCCGATGCTTCCAGTCCAACGCTAAATCATATCTCCCCACCTCCCTCTTCACCGCCGACAGAGACCCAAGAGTCCACCAGCCCCGTTAAGAGATTCAGCTTTTCCCAAGGTAGGCAACAGCTGACGGTTTCTGTTTGGTCCCCATACTGTAGCTCTCATCTCCAACATCGATGTTGCTCTCTGACCGTGTTTCTTTTTCTTTTTACCATCTTCATGTTGTGACTGTTCATCTCTTTGTAGAGTTTCTGAGAGAAGAGGTGGTAGTGCTGCTGGCTGCTCAGTTCATCACCCTCTTCAATCAGACAGCACTGGAGGTGTAGTAAAGACACACACACAGACACACACTTATGTTCCCTTTATTTTCCCCCTAGCTGGGTTTCACTTACTTATTTAGTGTAGCGGTGTCTCCTTTTTTATTTTGTCTTGATGGACAATATGCATATCGACAAATATGAGGTTAAGGTCAGCTGTGCCAAAACATGTTTGCCATTCCCTCCTCAGACCATGGTGACTCCAATGACCCAGAAGTACTTTGGCTATGGGGAGCTGGAGAACAGTGTGATGTACTGTCTCTGTGGCGTGGAGGTGATCGCTGGCTTCTTCTTTGTGCGCTGGCTGAGCAGCCGTGTTGCTGAACGTGTGGTCCTGGTCATTGGTTTGACCATCTGCAACATCTCTGGTGTTTGGTGCCTCATATTCTTGGCTAACCCACTCGGTCAGACAGCACTGATTTTGCCATAGTCACCAAATCCTAAATAATTCTGTTTGCTGCAGATGATGCAGTGTTAACGGATTCACCATTGACAATTTTGTATTTTCTCCAGGTGATTTTCCATGGCAGCTGACCGAGTTCATCATCGGGGTGTTTCTGCAGGTTTTGGGTTTGCCATTTGTAGCTGTGGCCCAGGTTTCCCTGTTCTCTAAAGTCACCTCTGAAAAAACACAAGGTAAGTAAGCCACCATTTTTGTAGAGCAAATAAACCACTGATGCATTTTTGTTGGTGTTGTTGATCATTCAATGGGTGTAATGTGAAATTAACATCGTTTTAATCTGGTGTCACTGAACCGCCATTGTAAAATGCCCTGGACCTTGTGTTTTTATCATCTGTGCAGTCTTTGGTTGAACCATTGTGTATGTGTTGCCATGGTATTGCAGGTTTTAGCCAGGGAGTGCGTCGCTCAGTAGGAGGTCTTGCTACCATCCTGGGCCCCCTGTGGGCTGGTGGCCTTACTGCGAACATGTATATCATGTTGGGGGCAATGATGGGATTGCTGGCACTGATAACAGTAAGTGAAATAGTGAATATGTCTCTGTCCTATATATCTATCTGTGTTTAAGTGAAGTAGATAGACACAGCCAGTGGCTGTTACACTGTAAAAAATCAGCCAAATCTAACGCATGTTCACTTTTTCTATTTCTTTCTTTCCTGTTCTTTTAAAACAGTCCTGTATTTCCTGGTACCAGTGACACACATTCTCAAACTATACAGAGCCACATCAATCTTTAAAAACAACAAAAAGAAAATGAGTGTGACATATCTTTGTGTTTACTTTATTGCTATATGTGTACACACACACACACACACACACACACACACATCTGAAATGTATAGACATAACAATGTTTCCACTATCGCTGAAAAATTGACAAAAAGTAGCTGTGAGGTAAAAGTAAGTTCACTTTTTAAATTTGATAAAAGTAAGTTCGCTTAAGAAGTCTTTCGTTGTAATCATTGTAATGGACATGTTGTTGAAAATTGCTGATGGTTCTGACAGGAATGTTAAATCCTCATAGTGGCAAACATTTTAGGTTGAAAAACACTCTAGCATTCTCTCATTCCTTTTTTTTATGACATTTTGCATTAATCCGGATCCGATAATTTTTTTTTGAATGCAGATAATGCTGGCTTTCTCATTTGATCGCCTGGTTGAACCTGCTCCTGAGGAACGAGCCGACAGCCCTGACAGCTATGATTAATACAGCAGGATCAGTGAGTATGGAAAAAAGCTATTTGCAAACTGAATGCTAAATAATAATAATTATGAATAATACTTCATAATTGGATTCGAATTTGCCTTTTTAGCTTTTGGTTTGTGTGTCAGAATGTAAATACAAGTCTTATGTTTCCTCTCGTCTCTTTTCTTTGCACACATATCCACCAGCTCATCTCACCACCTGTGGAGGGCTTCCCCAAACAGTGGTCTTGTCAGCCTTTGTGTGCAGAGGCAGATGACAGTACTGTTAAAAATAAGGTGTATATATACATATTTCCCATGGAAATATAGAATCATGATGGTATGTTCCAGCTGAAGGTTTTTTCCTGCCCTGTTATTTTCTGTCATACTAGCCAGGTCAATCACACATTCAACTGTTAAATTAATTTAAATTCCAGATGACTCGGGATTTACCTGACCTTTAACCTTTTGTTAAAGAAGAATCATCTCGTCTTCACGCCTTTTACCTCACGTTGTGCACTGCTTTGAAGTAGAATATTCATCCAGCTTTCACGAAACATAATTTCAGTCCCCTCCTTGGTCACATCAGTTTGAACCACATCTGACATAATTAAGCTCACTTCTCCAACACACCGGCGCTATTACACAGAACTGTTTGGTTTTCTTAAAGCATTGTATTTATTCATAAATGTTTTTTTAGAATTGGCTCTATTATTGCAATGTCTTGTGTCAACCTCTGTAACAAGAACAACTAGCATTAACACAAAAGAAATGAATTAATGTGGCTGTTGCCTACCTGGTATGGCATGATGATGAAAATGCTGTTATAGAGGTTTAATGCACAATTAGACAGGTATAGACTTCTCAGGGAAAAATATACTTTTAGTCTTTGGTATGAAATTGGTCACAATAGGAGATGTTACACTTTGGTTCAATATCTATTCAGAAATTAATTCTTATAGTTACCATAAGTTAACTGAACTGTTAATTTGTAATAAGTTAATCAAGGCTGTTCATTTAAAATAAAATTTCTGCTTTAAAAAGATAGAATACACGTTTGTAATAATTTATTGTTAGTGTAGTACATATTTTTAACACTGGTGGGCGCTCTTAGTCTTCCTTTCAAAGTATGTTTTCTATCATAGCGTCTGATATACTGATAGTTTCCACAGGTGCACTAATACAAAAAGAATAGGGTTTTAATTTATGAAAAAAAATATTAATTGTTACACAGAAATAGTTACCACAAATGTTAGCATATATTCCATGAGCATATATTCCATGAGTTGCTATTTATTTATTTATTGTATATACTGGAAGAGCTGAACATATTCATTTACTTTTTTAATTGTCTCTTTTTACTGTCACAGGCTTGTGTATTGTTTTGTGTCTCCTGAGATTCTGCTTGTACCATGATATATGAAACAGTGAAGTTATATAGTACAGTGATTTAGGGGGCATAGCTAATATATGTATAAATAGAGTAGAATAGAATTTTGATAATATATTCTTATATACAATTACTGTATAATTCTTGAATTTAAAATATAATTTTTATTTAATTATTGATCACATTTTGATCATAAGCTAATATCATGGAGCACCACGTTATTTTTGGCAGAAATATTTATGTGCGTGTGTGTGTGTGTGTGTGTGTGTGTGTGTGTGTGTGTGTTTAACTTTAACTTTAACTTGCTGGAAAATTCCCTGCGTTGTGTAACATACAAAATATCTGTGATCATTATTGTTCTTAATTATCTTTAGTACTATCTTTACTATCTTTAGTATGACACAGAAGAACAGCCAAAATAACCATGTTGATTCTACAGCTAAGTTGAAAAGATTTTACTAGTGTACTTCTTTTTTAACAAATTAAATATAATTGTTTTCATAATTATATATATATATATATATATATATATATATATATATATAATTATGAAAACAATTATATTTAATTTGTTAAAAAAAGAACTACACTAGTAAAAACTTTTCAACTTAGCTGTAGAATCAAAATAACTAACTTTTTTAGTTGATACACAAATGACCACAACAAACACAGATTTTTTAGTGGCAGCATTTCTGAAGCTACGGGTCATAATGGGACTTGGGACTTGGCTCCGCTGTGGGTCGCTGTGACCTCACTAACAGAACCAGAGCGGAGAGTCTACGTGTCCCTACTGACCCGTGGTAGTGAGGGGGCGGGGCCTTCACCTTGAACTCTAGTTGAACCCGTTTAATGTTGGGCGGAGAAGGTTTACAAATGTTATGCCAAAGGGCCAGTAACAGATATTTAGGGATTTTTTTTTTTTTTTTGCTTTAACTAGATGCCACCACATCACACACACACACACACACACACACACTCCTCAGACGTACTTGGCCTACGGCCTCAGTCTGACCGAACAGTGACCCTGCAAATCACGGTCAGAAGTGTAGAACACGCCGTCTTTCATAGTAACAGTAGTTGTCAGGGTAGGTTTGATAAGTTCCTCCTATCCACGCTGCCCATCAGAGGGATTGGTTACGAGGCAGACACGACATAGACGTGAACTTTCGGTGAACTGTATCTATTTTCCACTGTAGAGGGCAACGAGGGCAGGTGGAGTTCAGTGGGTCTGTAATGTTGTTCTGTTGTGATTTAAAAAAAAAAAAATCTCATTCTTCAGGCTTTATCACTAATTGACCCCAAACACTGGCTTGGGATAGAATAGGGATGAATTTGGATGATGCACTCGGGTTTATGGGAAACCCAGCTTAGACTAACATGCATATTTCACGCATGGGAGTGTGGGTAGAGACACACTGCAGCATCCGCCACCACTTCCCCACATATCCTCATTCTCATGCCCTTTCTTGTGCACTTTACTTTAAGTCCCTCTCACAGTTTGCGGGACAACTTAACAGTTAAAGAATAATACTTTCTACTCGGTCATTATAAGTCTTTCATGAAGTGCTCTCAAGCCAGAACTTTGGAGCTTTTGAGCTGGCGAGCTTATGAAACATTTAGTTTTGCACCGGTGTCACGGATTCTTAATGCTTGTGCAAGAACCCCCTGTAGCCACAGGCAAATCAAAACGGTGGCAGTGACAGAAACCTGTGAAAGTCCTTGAGTGTCCCTGCATGGATCGCACTTAAATCCCCTGTTAATAATACATGGGTCACTCCAAAGAGGTGCAACATCTTGAAAGCGAGGTGGCGTATAGAAAAATGGGAGAAGCAGAGTGCTTCAGTTGTGGTACATGGGGGAGGAGGGTGCAGTGGGTAAAACACAAAACATTCTCACGCCAAAGTTAGACTTGAACCTAGTTTTCTTAGTGTCAAAGGTCAAATGATGAGTGTGGTCTGGGTGCTTCAAGAACTGGAACTCTTACAAACATAGGAGCCCTGTTACTGTCAATCAGGGCTGTGTGATATGCAGTAGCTTTTTAATTCCTGGGTTCAATCAGGAAAGCAGCGGATGATGCTGTGTAATGTTTCCTCTGACTGGATGAATAATTAAATCCTTGTAGCCTGTGGCTGGGGCACCTCGGGCTGTGTTGTACAAACCAGCCAGCTGCTGCTGCACAGTGATGTGTGTTTTTCCAGATGGGTCACGCTTCAGGCTTCTTCTGTCCTGGAAATCGTCTTCTAACTACCTTCTTCACCCTCTTTGATCTCAAAACCTCATGTGTTCACTCTAACTCCACTGTAATTCTTTTGTGACCTTTGACACTGCACTTGTCCTGTCCTTTGGGAGTCAATGAGGTGAGAGTGGCAGGAATTTTCTTTCACTGTTTATTTTATGCCCGGTCGTCCGTCCATAGGGTTTTCATTAGATTATTATATTCAGGTTTGATTTCATGACTAATTCTGCAGCTCTTTCCCTGGAAAGTGTCAGTAACTTAAACCTTCGTCTACCCACTTTTCATCATAAACTTTCCTCATTGTGGTGTCACTGTTTTAATTGTGTAACTATCCCCTCAACCGCACCCATCCGACTAACCACAACGTACCTCCGCCCTCATCCGTCCCCCTTTGCACCCGGAGCAGATTACGAGCCCATCTGCATCACCAGGGCCAGGCCGCGCTAAGCCGACGGGAGCCCTGCTCAGCAAGGCACTGCGGCAATTGTTAACCCCGATTAACTTGATGTGGCGCTCACTAGAGGGAACAGTGTGAAAATCAAGCCAGTGCCATGACCTAGTGCCCTGCCGCTGAACCGAGGGGAATTGGGCGAACCTGGGGAGGGAGGATGAGAACAGGAGAGAGAAAAAGAATAGAGAGACAGAACGATGGCAGAGATTCCGGAGGCTTGAGGTTTCTACCAAGAGAGTTATATGATGTCTGTATATGTTTTTCTGCTTTAGTGCAGTGAAATCATTGCATCAGTTAAGCTATATGGGTGGGTATAACAGTCAGTGTCCATGAGACGGGCGTCTTCAGAGCTGCTGGGTAAAACCGAGTACTATTGTGAGATCGTCATTATACGTAGAAGACATCATGAACTGGAGCATAGTTGAAATACAGGAATAAACAGAAACACAAGATTTCTTTTCTTGTTCCGCTTTTGCTTTGATTGTAAACATAAGAAACTCGGATGTTGTCAACGTATTTCACGCCTCCTGTCAGATTCGTATTTGTGGTACACATAATCAGATACAATAAAAAGTCCCGTTCCAGATAGCATTTGAACTTCTTATATTAACCATGACTCGATGTATCACTTTCTGTTAAGTCAGCACGGTGGCGTGAAGAGCGCTCCTTCGAACTGCTTCTCAGTTCGTTCCTCACAGACGCGCTCGCATTCGAAATGTATTTCTGTGGGTAGAAATCTGTCACTGCCAATGTTGCTGTTTGAAAGGTCAGGTTGAGCTATATGTCAGTGGTAATACAATAAGACAAACTGTTGGACCAGGTTGGCAGTAAACCTTCAGACATGTTGTCTGGCAGGGTTTTAGCTTGTGCTTTTGGAATCGAGCTCAAAATGTAAAAATATCAATATAATATGGGCCACTGTGGCTTTACATAATAACAAATAAGCCACAAAATCTGTTGCACCCGAATGAAGAAATCGTCCTGTGACATTTATGAGTTTAAACAAGTTCTTATTTTTTGTTCCTATAACAAAAGCTGTAGCTGTCTGCTGAGAATTATGAAATGTATACATATATTACATTGTTATATATTATTTGGGTTAAATATCAACTACCACTGTTGCCATACATTTCACCTAGTACAGGAATTTTAAGCACTTGATTTGGAGGTATATTCCTTTTCAGAATTTCATTTTGAGTTTAAATTCAATGAAACCTAAATGATGCAGGAGTAGAAAGAGATTTTTTTTTATTCGGGTTGAGATATAAACATGCTGCATCTACATTTAAAACATTTTAAAATTCACGGAAAGATTAATGTCCATTCATGTTAGAATATTTATATAAAATCCACAAACAATATATTTGCCAAGAAAGTGGAAAAACAAAAAAAATGTTTTTCAATGTAAAATAAAAGGTAATGTATTGGGGAGGAGATGTTTATGGATTAGGCCGCTGTAAGAAAATAATACCTAATGCAGAGATAACAACATGTTTGAACCCCTCTCCGAGTCCTTTCTCCTTTGACCTAATCATTAAGCTGCTTTGGGCATTATATGTTGAGGAGCAGCTTTGCCAATCTGCAGTGACAAATCTGTCACAGCTGAACCGCTGCTTTGCAGAGGCTGCCCCTGTTTCCCTTGCAATGCATGGACGCTTCCTGGCTCCTTTGATTTAACTCCAGTGTCTTATCCAGCGAGTAATCCCAGAACTGAGATTGGCAAGGAATCGCTGTGTGTTTCATAAACTGACCCTTTGATTCTCATAGATATGAGAAGATTCCATGAAATATAAAATATGAAAATATGCTTTGTGCTTGTGCTGTGTCAGAGGCTGTTTGTGTAAACTATGTAATTATTCACTTGTGTGCAAAGGTCACAACAGATATATTTATATTTAAATTCTAGGCAGTGTTTGGTTTCCATCTATTTGCACATGGTATAAAAATGGCTCTGCGTCCTGCTTAAGTTGCATCATCGATCACGGTCAGCATCAAGTGTGAGCTGCCTTTATTAAGCTCCTGCTTTGGTACCAGAAATGCAGTTTTAAGTGCTGATTGATTGAAGAAGTCAGGAAAGTGTTGCCTCACATCAATAATGACGCTGCAGCAGAGCTTGGGGAATGGTCTGCGTGAATAGAAAATAAAACCACTTGTCGCTAGTTGATGAAAATATTCACAGGCTCTTATGGTCCGTCAAGTGAGAAGTTACAGTTATGACCCGCTGAACGATAAAATAATGGCTGAAATACAAAATGTATGACTTTTGACTTAGTCTTATATGGAAACACTCATTCAGTATTAAGCATTTTGTGCGTTTGGGTTGATTTATTCAAACGGCAGAGTGTGAACCTGGGTCAACTTGTTTGGTCTGATGAGAACTGATGTTTTTACTGAACCAAATGAAAACAATGAAAAGCCTGCGAGCTGTGATCTCAACTTGAGTTGTGTTCATGAGGAGTGACGATGTAATCAAAACCGCGCATCGAGAAACAATCACACCCGTGACTTGTTTAAGGGAGTGGAGCTCGCCCTCACATATTTTAGTCTACAACAATTAACAAAGGAAATCTCCTAGTCTGAGCTGTTGGTTTCTTGGTCTTGGTCTATGTTGTTTTTACTGTAGGTTCAAACAGGAACTCACACACACACACACACACACACACACACACACACACACACACATCCCTGCACATCAAGAATTGCCTCTAACGTTGTTGGGGCAGTTTTTGTGCAGCGGTTTCTGGGTTGGGAATGGTAAGACATTAGGGTGCGGGGGGGGGGGGGGGGGGGGGGGGGGGTGGGGGTCCAGTGCGGAGAATGGAGGACCCTTGCAGGAAAGATGGTCCTTGGACATGCTGCCATTACAGAGCAGTGACCCAGGATTAAACGTGGCAGACAGGAGCCGTTTGATTAGATCGGGCAGTGCTGTGTTGTTAAATCGCTCATTAAATCCAATTAGCGGGAGGTGGAGGGAGACAGAACGGGGGGGGGGGGCAGGGGGGCAGGGGGGGGGGGGGGGGGGGGGGGGGGGGGGGGGGGGGGGGGGGGGGGGAGGGGTTTGGAGGCAGAGGAGCTTCAGTCCGACTCCTCTTTCGATTGCGTGCCGAGCTGAGCAGGTGACAAACTCCAGCCCTGAACTCCTGACCCCAGTCCTGAGACTCCCCACGTCTTCACTCCTTTTCTCACCCGTCCCGTCCTCTCTCTCTCTCTCTCTCCCTCTCTCTCTCTCTCTCTCTCTCTCAGCTCCGCACTCACACTCGTCACCCGTGACCTTGCGGTCTCTGTCCACCTACAGCTCGGTGTGAGGGCCCTGCTGTAACACAGCTGGCATGTCACACAGCCATCACTACACAAAACCGACCCTTAGGCCAATTAATGTCTAATCAAATCACAGAGAAGTGCGGGCTGAGTGTTGCTCTCATGTGGTGCTGAGATAACACTGGTGCAATCACACTACAGCGGTGCCAAGACAAACAGCACACAATAACACAGCATAACACCACCCTGCTGTGGCCTCTCGACAACCTTTTCCAGACTTACACAAAGAAAAATGAACCACGGACAAATGCCCCGAACCCTCCTGGGATTAATGACCCCCCCCACACACACACACACACACTTGCTTTCTTTCTGTTTCATTTTAATTGTTTCGCTTCAGTTTTCATGCTTTGTGTTGTTTTTGTCTCAGAAATTGAGTGCGGTGGTTTGGGGCCCAAACAAACGAGGAGAGATAATGTGTGCGACTATGGCGATTTAGTCATTCCTCTCTCCTACAGTCTCCCACAGCTTTATGATCCATGAGTTCATCCTTGTTTACTTCGCACACTGTCACAACACTGCTCCTTTTCCGCACGTTGTTTTCCAACTCTTGTTCCACTGTTTGTCCCTTATCTGTGATTCATGCATCACGTCTCCGTGTTCTCTGTCCTCTTTCATCCAAGTCCTCGATTCTTCCGAGGTGCTTCACCCGCTCTCTACGAGCTCAGGTTACAAAAATATGTTCTTGTATAACTGAGGTAACGATACATTATAATAATATAATATTAGCGAGATTCCTTTGAGAGATAATAATTTTGCACACGTGACTCGTGGATACAGCTTTAATATTTGGATTTTTTTTATTACCTTTCTGTTTATATTTCTTTTATGAATCTTAGTCTTCTGCTGGTGTTTGCGTATTTGCAAATTAATGATTTATGATTCATAGTTTTCCTCAGGTTTCTGTTCTGTTGCATGCATTTGTATCATCGTTGTCCTGTGTGTGAAAGGTGAAAGAGCGTTGGGGGGGGGGTATTGTTTTATTATGTGAAGCATTAAATGGTGTGTGAAAAGCGAAATATAAATCAAGTGTGATTCTATACAATAAATGAGAAATACATTTTTACATTATTTAAACTAGGACCTTGCTGAGTCTGGTTTTCCTGGAACACATTTGCTGATATTTGTTTTCTTGGGCTTTAGTTAATTCAGTATTATCTGCATTCCGATCTTGGCTCTCCTTTATAACGTCTCAATTTTACATGTGTATCTCCGAGTATGTTTATTGCAGACTCTTAAACATTTACTCTTGGTTTTGCGTCATGTTCTCGTTTATCTTCTTGTCCTTACTTTGTATCTAGACATTTATAGGTTCCTTCTGGGTCTGTGTGCAGGTTACAGGGGATCTTATATCTTTGAAACCCTTGCCTGAAATGACTTTTTATGTCCTAAGAAGCTGCTTTAGTAATCCGCCCCTGAGGTCAAAGTGAGTTGCTTGTGGAAGAAAGACTTTTAAGTTTTCCCTTTCCTCTAAAATATTGAACAGCAAACCCAAAACGTTTTTTTTTTTAAGTTTACCTATTGGAACTCTATATATTGTTAATATTCTGCTGATAAGTTTGAGTGTAATTAAAAAAATAAATATGTGCACATTTGGACACTATTATTTGTCATATTTACCTCATGTTGATCTCAAGGTCGTCTTCTTTTCTTGTCTAACTTAATAATAATAATAATAAATAAATGGATATAAAACAGTGGTACTAAAACAGTGTATTACCTGCTCCTGCAAAATCCCTATCACTATAAATACTATTTAATTAATACTAATATTAAAAAAAAACATACTTTATAAAAACAATTACTAGTACAATGTAATGCATTGTAATAAACTGATACTGGAACGGACTCAATAAGTCTAACACAAAATTATATAACACAATATTTTAATATGGTTATATTAACAATATCTAAATTACTACCATCACTCATGTTTTCAGTGGAATAAATATGATGTGTAAGTAGAGGTAATTATAAAAAATACCTATGTAACAAATAAAAATAATCTAGTCATTTTAAAAACAACCATTTAATATTTAGTTATTAACTCGATTACTCAGTGACATTTAATGAAGCCTAAATTTTCCATTTCACAGGTTTTGTCATCTGCATTTTTTTATTTTTCAGCTCTAATACACAATATGTGCACATACATGACACAAACACCAGTGTTTGTGTCATACACACTCAGCAGTATTTACTGATATGTCCTTGTAGTGTCAGTCAGTATATTTCTGACAAGTCTTATCACAGTCTTACCTTCTATCCTTTATTACTCTATAATGTATTACAGTCTGCAGCGCTCAGATAGCGGCTCACTGTGTGAATGTTACACAATGCTTTGTCTGCGTTTAGAAAACTTAAGTCTTGCTGTTTGAAAGTTTCCCCATCGACCCTCAGACTAACAGCCCAGAACAGGACAGTCTGACTGAGGAGGTGTGTTTAATACCTTTCTGTCTCTCTCTCTCTCTCTGTGTGTGTGTGTGTGTGTCTCACTGCACATGGAATTGTTTAGTTTCCCGGTGATACCGACTGAAAAGCTTCGCCTTTGTGTTTCAAGAGCGATTCACCCCCTCTTTTTCTGCACGCGATTTCCCAGTTTTCACATTTCACCTCGCCGTAAAAGAAGGAATTAGTTCTCGGCAACCTTCTGTTGTCGTGTTGTATACACAGGGAGCAAAGTGCCACACACTGAATGAACTCTTCATTGTGTGTTTTTGTCGACAGTGGTCAGGCCGTCCTTGGTACATGGCCGCCAGTGTTTAGAACACAGGCGGAGATGGTCTGCAGAGGAGTGGGGTCAAGGTGGACGTCTTCTAGTATATGCACAAGGAAAAGACTCTGCCTTTAATGGATGACTTGGTGCCCTAGTTACACTGGGACATGGCATCTGTGGAAGACCTGCAGGCCTTTGGAGTCACAATAAAAGTCAGCACAGCTGCTGTCACCTTTTCTTGACCTTTGCCATTCAGCACTGTTCTTGATCTTCAGCCTCGGTGACTTTGGTGGTGACTTTTTCCATCTCAGGAAACAGACGTTACAACCAACAAACGCCTCTGTCACATCAGAAACGACCCCGGGAATTGGTTGGATGGGTTTGCGTAGCATATGCAGGGTACGGCCTCATCATGTTTTCCTGTATATGTTTTAGCGTGGCTGAGAGGAACAGTTCTGCCAAACCTCTTTCAAAGCCTCGAGAAAGGCGGAGTGATTTTTCCTAACGGCCTTTTATTTTCAGAATAGATGACAACTTTGACAGTGATCTGTCATGTCTCAGTGGTTCAGACACAGAAGGCGGCCTGTTTAGGCATGATGCAGCATCGGCAGTCAGCCAGCAGAGGTCCAAGAGGAACATGGGGTGGGAACCTATTTTAAAAACAACCCTATCTGTGGATCCGCTGTGGGCTAAACAAAGGATTGGGCTTCATTAAGATGAGAGTGTCCACGAAAGCAGACTCGTTGTTATGTGAACATGCTTTCATGGAGGCCACTGAGAGGCAATGGCCCCTTTTTTTAAATAACACTGAGCATACTCATCAGTGATTCCCCTCCACCCTCCTCCCTGTTGCTGCAGGTCATGTATGTATACAAGGGTGGAAAAATGAAGATGAACACTGACAAACAGGCCCGGCTGTTTTTTCTTTCTTTCTGATGGCCACAGAGCACAATTAATTCCAGCAGGATGGGAGGAGCAAAGTATGCCAAAAAAAAAAAAAAAAAACTGGGTCAGTTTAGTTATGTCAACAATACTAGAACGTTTTCTGTATAACAATATACAGAAAACTGTCAAAATATTTTTGTTTGTTATTTACTAGTTTCCGGATTGTTAAATTATATTTGGATTTTTTATATACATATAAATATAATACATACAACAAATATAAAGCTATCACTTATTATCGGTTATTATTATGGATTATTAACAGGCCTTCAGATTCGATAAATTGTGTCCTATAAGTTAACACAGTAACACATTGAACTAATAGTTTTAAATTTAAAAAAAGTTATATAAATTAAAATCAAATGATTACACAATTATGCATGACAGAGGGCAAAAACATATGGCAAAGATATAACTGTATATATTAGATGAGAAGTTAATGTTCTATATATAACCATGTACAGTGTAATGCACATTTCAGTTTTACTTTAAGGAGGTCTCATAAGGGAAGATTTGCTATTATACTGTATTAACAAACAAGAAGCACGAACAATCATTAAAACATTTAAAATAGATTTGTAGAAATGTGTATAATCTGCATTAGAAAAAATATATTTTGAAATATATAATTATATGCACTAAAATGTGCTTTTTGTATTATGGGATTATAATAAAATAGTTAATATTCTTAATGTATGAATTTTAACAGTAAGTCCCTAATTTCCTGCACTATGCTCTCATATCTCTCTAATAACATTTTAAACAGTTTGTAAAACTTTTGTGCATCTAAAATAACTATGATATACATTAAATATATATTATGGGTTAATTAAGTAATATTTTCTACGTTATTATTATTATTATTATTATTATTATTATTATTATTATTATTATTATTATTATTATTATTATTATATTGTTGTTATTACTATTATTATTTTTATTGTTGTTATTATTATTATTATTATTATTATTATTATTATTATTATTGTTTGTAGTAGTAGTAGTAGTATTATTATATTATTAGTATTATTATTATTATTATTATTATTATTATTGTTTGTAGTAGTAGTAGTAGTAGTCGTAGTAGTAGCAGTATTAACCTGTAGTATTAACCTTATTAATGAAGGTTAATTGGAAAGTAAATAATCAAAATGTAAGTGCTGAAAATATGGGGAATGGGGATTAGTTTTTCGCCTGTTTGTAGAAAGTGAGTTGAGCCCGAGCAGCAGCTGCCACCTAACATTGCCGGTGGATATGATGCTGTACACAAACAGAGGCTTTTCAGATGCTGTAGTATTTCAGGCATTTGTCTGAGCTTCATCAGCATCATTAGAAAAATAAAAAGAAGCTTAGCTGTTAATTCA
The DNA here is from genome assembly GCA_016785345.1 of Trinectes maculatus. Classification (NCBI taxonomy): domain Eukaryota; kingdom Metazoa; phylum Chordata; class Actinopteri; order Pleuronectiformes; family Achiridae; genus Trinectes; species Trinectes maculatus. The sequence continues at coordinate 180,830 of JAFBJQ010001454.1, forward strand.
GACACCATGAACTCTGGATGACACTGGGTTCACAGAGAGGTTATTGGTAGAAATTAGCTGAAAGATCTGCTGGGCCGACCGAGACAATTTTTTATGTGACAGGTACACTCCATTAGGGGGCAGTATATTACCTTGTTCTTGGCAATGCTGCTGTTCGGGGCAAATAAATGAATGAATACAGAGAGAGAGAGAGAGATATGACCCTGTGATGAACTACAAATCTGCTGGGAGCTCAGTGGGGCATCGCTGACTGGTTAAATGCCAACGCTCCACCTGTGAGAGCAAAACAATGCCAATGATGCAACTGCATGCGTGTGAGCGACTCGGAGTCTTTGTACATGTGTTTGCGTTTGCATTTGTCTGTTAGCGCTCACATGGACATTTGGTGAATACTGGGTGTGGTTCATCAGGCCAACATGTGGCAAGCAGCACAATGAACACGTCAACGTCCCACACTTCAGGTTTGCCGACTTTAACTCGTTGTTACAGATGGAACCCGGTGAGGTTTCCCCCACAGATTAAATTAAGATTATTTGAGCAGTTTGCTTCAAGATCACCTCTTTAAACAATCACATGGCTGCTCGGTTCTCACTCCACTCTCTGGACTTTGTCTTAACCGTTTTTCTGGCTCTCTCCCCCGTCCTTCCTCCATCGCTTTATTTCGTCTCCTAACAAAAGCCAGGACTCGGAGGCACATGATTAGGCCGCCACTAATTGGTATCAGATTCACAGGTTTGGATCAGCTCCGTGCTGACTGGAGCCAAAGTATTGCTCACATCTGCACAGAGTGGGTCGCTGGGAACCGAAGTGTGTCGAGTCGTTTGGCCCACCATCAGTTTTCCCCTCGCAGAATCGCAGGCCTGACATCACACACGGTGCTGCGGGGTCCGGGCGAGCTCCAAGCAGACGCATGTATGACAGCTTTCATGTGCAAGCCAACCTCTGATCAGAGGACCTCGGTATAGACACCTCTCATGGCTTGTTAGCACCTTGACAGTGAAGCAGCAGGACAGCTGAGAAGTCTGGTGTGGAGAGTACTGTAAGCTGAGGCTAAGGGAAGTGGGGCGGACATGGGGATTAGGACGTGGGGTCTGGCTGCTGAAGTTTCTGTATTCGTGGGCCCCAGCCACAGAAACTCACGACACAGAAACTCACGACACAAGAATCTCATGCGAAAAATCTAAACATAAAATGCTGACACGCACTCGCACTTGTCACAGCTGATACACTCTTGAGTCCGCCGCCTGGCCACTGAATTTGTTTTGGAAAGTCAGTGCGGTGTGTTTTGATTTTATCACAGCGACATGAGTTGGCAGACTGGGGGACGGTTGGGGGAAAACTAAATGAAAAAAAAACAAAAAACATAAAGAAACAAGAAGTGCATGGGGGGTAACCTGCATGTTTACATGATAATTCCTCCTTCTCCTGGTACATCCATGTCCTAGAAAGTATAGCGAAATACAGTTTGTGCCCATTTGCCAGCAGCAGTCGCACAGGATGCTGCCATTGGATATGTGACAGCAGCCACAAAAGCATTTCCTGCCAGTGGTCCAACAGATGCTCTGATGTCGCACACTTGACATCTTTGACTCCGCCCCTTTTCTTGGTTAACCCTTGATTAAATCTGACAAATTCAGAAAGAGCATGTCCGTTTATGACGGGGCCCCTGAGGGGTGATTGCAGGGGGGCTGTTATATGCAGTACTAATACAGAGAGAGTATCACTGCTTTACTCTCTCACTACTGCGTAAGAGTCAATGCCAGTGCCTTTATCCAATGTTATTATTTGTCATGCATGAAGTCGGCCTCAAACATCAAGTTAATGCTTATAAGGATCAATTGATCTCATGGTCAAATCTGTAGGGTTTAATATCAAGTTTTAATTATTTATAGTCTAAAGCTAAAGGACTTGAGAGGAGAGGCTAAGCTGTGTCTGAGACTCGTGCAGATCATGACACATTCTCCCACTGGTCATAAATACAGTTGTTAAACATTCATCCATGTATTACTCATTGGTTCAGCAGAGCTGTGTGGATGAGTAGATGTGTCATCTTTTCATTTCCAAAGACATCATTAGAAATCGTCTCAGACGTCTTTCGTCGCACCCCCTGCTGGTGCTCTTCAGGCAGCTTCCCACCAGTCTGAAGACCCCTGACTGCGTCTTCCCCTTCTCACTGCAGTTCCCGACTAGAATTGTCTGTGTCACCCTCCTGCTGCTACTCAACCAACCTCCTGACATCGTTTTTTTTATTTTTTTTAACCAGCTTCTCATTGATGCTATTTATTTTTTGTTCCTCTGTCAGTAAGCGATGGCAGCCGCCACCTTTGGGAGCAGAAGTTTGGAAGTTCAATAGGATGGGAGACGAAATGAAAGTTACTCTCGAGTAACTCTTCAGTCTGTTGGGACACTGAAGTGCTGGGATGAACTGAAACGGGCTGACGTATGCTCATGATGATGTTTTATTATGTTGGAACTCAAAAGAGAGCAAACATACAAAATCTTTTTGATGGATAATTCTCAGCACAGGAAACAAATGATCTCCAGTCAAAAATGCCGCTCTGTTTGTTTCTTTGGATGGAAGAGGACAGTGGTGTTGAAGAAAAGTTTTCGTACAAAGCTGATTTCCATGTTTGACTTGGCCTCGCTGTGGTGAGAGGTCTGCACAGTGCAGCAGCAACACACATGCATACTTACGCTGACTGAAGAAAAGCAACTTAAATGGTTTTCATATTTCATTTCCATCCTGATACTTGGCAATATAAGTAAACAGCCTAAAATAGCACCAGTGTGTGCAGATATGAGGAATAGGGTTACTTCCAGTGGGTATTGGGTATTTCAGTTCCACTCGCCATCAGATAAACGACTAATGCAAATTGGGAACTTTAATTGGATGGGACAATTTCATTGCTGCGTTTCCCCGTGACATTACAATGCAGGGGAGCACTCGCTTCCACTTGTTTTGAATGACATTCATCTTGTTTGCTCCATAACAATAAAACAAAGTGAGCTCAGAAAGACTGCTCTGGCATTGTTTTTAAAAGCTTTGGGTGGAAATACAATCCGACGACCATTTTACCAAGCAGGAGTCACCTTATCCTGGCTCCGTGCAGCACGGCAGACCTCTCACACTCTGAACTTCTTCCAAATACAACAAGCGGGGACTGCGCAGAGCACGGGGGAAAAAATGATATAGCGTGATCTCTCCCTTTCCCCTGTCACTTCTTCACCCTCGTTGTAAGTCTCTCCCTCGCCGCTGCTGGCACATCCAATCAAATGAAAACTGGATGGAAAGGAAGGGAATATGGGGCCGGTCCTTCTGTGAATTCATAGACCAGAGAGACCGGAGACGGGAGTTTATAGGGACTCCTTCATCTCCTGTACTTCTCATAATCCTGGGCAGAAACCGAAGAGAGGAAGAAAGGGCAGCGTCTGCTGCTTGCAGTCGTTACAATAACAGAAAGAAAACCCGACCAGCCTGAAACACCAAAACCCTTCTCTAATCTCGGCTACGGACGCAGGCCTTTAGAGCAAGTGACAAGGTTGCCGGGTGCATGCATGTGTGTGCGCGGACGGCCCACCACTTCCACTCATGGGTAACAGATGGCGCCTTATCATTGGCCAGGATCAGCCGCGCTGCACACATTCCTAGACATGCCGGTAATGCCTTGTTTTTGATGTTCAGTCAGTGGTAACTTCATGTAGAATTAAACATCACATTACCGTCAGAGCGTGCACATTACTTGATGCATCCTAAGTGTAATCAGACGGAGCACCACTGGGGGGCATTTTGTTGAGGTAATTGTTGTCTAATGATGGAACAAGCCGTCACACCTTCCTGTGTGCTCACTTTTTAATTACGCGTCCACACATCCATGCCAGCAGACCCATTTGTGCCCATAAACAAGTGCCCATCATACAAAGCAGGCCTCCCTCACCTGGTTGCCCTAATAGGCGGCCTTTTAGCCCCCACCCCCCACACACACCCTTTTAATAAAGCTCTTTTATTCTTGGACACATTATTAAACACTGTCACTCAGGCTAAATACCGGGAATAGTTGGATAAGAGCCGAAACAAGGATGGGGGCAGAGACGAGGGAGAGGGCACGCGGAGTAGCATGAGTGATGGATCTGTTTGAGTCCATAAATGCTGGTGTTGTGAATAGAGAGAAAAACGTAAAAGCGGGGATGCTGAAGGAAGGCTGGATGGAGGCCAAATGTAGAATGGCTGGGGTGAGGAGTTCATGCCGGAGTGCAGCAGGGGGCCCAGTGTTCTCTCGGGCTCCACGCTGTGATGGCGGTTCAGCGAGAAAGATGACTGACACCTGGTATAACACACTGGATGATTGACAAAAGCAGAGGGCATGTTAAAGTCCCAGGGTGGAATGATGGCGGCGCTGGTGGTGATGTCCTGCACATTTGAGTGCAAGAAACTTTCTGTGCTATGAATATATGTATGCGAGCTTCTGTTCGTCTGGGTACAGTCATGCGTTTGTACCTTTAGCTTCTTCAGTGCACATCTGGATTGTTTTCAACAAGAAAGGGCTTAATGCAACATGTCCTCGGGCAACCATGTTGAATTTTGAAACAGAATAGAAAGTGGTTTCTGAAGCTTTATTTATGTGTATATATATACATACATATATATATATATATGTGTGTGTGTGTGTGTGTATCCTTTTTGTCTTTTTGCATCTCTTCAGATGTAAGAAAAAACCTGCAAGTGGCATCTTTACAAGCTCATCAATCAGCCTGTCTGTTATATTTGTTTATTTTTCACCCATCTGATGTGAGGTCAGACGTTAGCATGCTATTAAGCCCGTCTGATAATTACAAGCCTATTCTGGCATTCAGGCCAAAATTAGCAACGTATTAATAAAATCAAACAGGATCCGTGCTACGAGGTGATGAATTAAAATGCTACTGCAAAGTACTCTATCAGGAATGGGCCTATTTTTGGTACTTGGAAGATGATTTTAAATTATATTGATTTCGATGATACATTGAAATTAATAAGGTGGCAGAAATGTCTTTTTTATGCCAACAGTTATTTTTGGGTGTTGACATCATTTCAGTTCATATATAGCTGCAATAATAATAATAATAATAATAATAATAATAACAACAACAACAACAACAACAACAACAATAATAATAATAAGAATAATATAAGAATAATAATAATACACAGTTATCTCACCTACTATGCAATATAACAGCAACACAAATCTGGTAATGTTTTAGACAATGCCTAAATGTTGTAGCAGTCAGGAAGAGATTTGTAATAGGACTATAGAGCCTTTGTATTGCAACACTACACCAGTTATACAGTAGTAGCTGACACATTGACTGATGGCAGTGCCAAAGTGGCCTTGTGTTGATATTTAATATACCCCTTGCCCCCAGTGAGAGACACATGATAAGGCTTAACCAGGCCAGCGACAGGCTTAGCCTACTGGTTGTTGTGTGGAGTGATGGATCGATGAGAAAATTAGTCCCCAAACAATCGTAGCCACAGTTTGCTGATGTCACCAGCTCAGGGCTTGGCACAAAGACACCCACCCACACACACAGAGACACACAAGGATCACCTGCCTGGAGACAGGGTGGATTATGGGGAATTAGGGGGCACTGTGTGAATTGGCACTAAAAACCGGGGGTCCTGTTGTTGTCGGTGCAGGATCTGATCTCCTGCCAGACTCTTACATTAGACATGACATGCACAAGGTGAAGAGCTTGTGCTAACACATGCATGTACACAAACAAATACAAATACATATGTAGTTAATTCTGTAGTATTAAACAAATACATTTTCTCCCTCTCTCGCCCCCTCTCTCTGTCTCTCTGTCTCTCTGTCTCTCTCTCACACACACACACACACACGCACACACACCAGCTCTCAGCACTGTGTGCCTCAACGTGGATCAACAGTAGCAACTGTAACAATGACAAGGCTTAGCAGAGCAATAGCAGCCCCCCCGTAGATTGACACATGAGACCGCTGTTCATACAGTGCGACCATTCACAGCCACAGCGGCTGATAACTCTGCTTTAGCTACACTAACGTGCAGCTGTGCACAAGCTTAATTAACAGTGAGGCCTTTACATGAAATGTCAATCTTATTTCAGGCGTCCAGTGACAAGCGTATCAAACTGTAGTGCAAACTGTAATGTGGTGCAGTGGGTGGTGGATTTCCCAAGCTCAACTTCAATCAAGGTTGTTATGTTATGTTACCTATATTACATACAGCAAACTGTTGTTATGTGGGAGGGGTTCAGTTATGCATTTTTTTGGTAATAGTTTAAAGGAAGATTGATTTTTTTCTACGTAAATCGAATAACCATCCATTTCCCTACACAGACACAATTGTTGTGTTGTTTTTGTTGCATAGGTATATGTAAAGAGCTATACACACTCACACACTCAGTAGGTACATATACACTGAGTTATGTATATCGCTGACACCCTCTGCCAGTTGTCAGTCACTGCCTTTGAGCACAAGGCCTGAGGGACTAGATTAAATCCTTCTGGAGACAGGATGACGGGGTACAGACGCCTGTGCTGAACACTCACACACAACACACCCAGAGAGTGAATGACGGCATGTCCCATTGCTAACTATCTCGACACGATGAAATTCAGTGGTCTTTGTTGAGATCCTTCTGGCAGATTTGCAAGCCGAGAGCGTTTTCTCACAAAAATGAATCCCATTTCATTCCTATATCCTTACTAATAACAAAGAACAGCGTGTCTCTGTGGAAAGAAAACTTTTAAACATCCCCAAAGCCTTATTAATTTATTGAACTGTAACAGGAATCAAAGTGGAATGTTTAAACTTTTACTGATGACTGTAAATGAAACCGCAGCAGAAATCAAAAGCCCACCAGTGAATATGTTGTTGTGATTGCCTGCACATAATGAGTGAGAAAAATAATGTGAGCGTGTAAACATTTTATTTCTTTGGCCTCCAGGGCAAATATAACCAAACGTGTTATTTAGACTTTATCTGTGTAATGTAACAAATCACAAATTAGTGCTGCAGTGTTGTGTGTTGCCCTGCATGACAGACCACTTCTGTTTCCCAGTTAATGACAGTTTGACATTATTTAAATTCATATTCTCCACATTTTCTTGTTACAGCCTTTTAACTGCATTGTAACCTACGTGGCGGAAATTATTTGAAAGCCTGAGAGCGATGAGGCAAATTGCCGGTAGTATCTTCAGGTGAGCTGAATTGTTAACACCTCTCATTTGCTGTGCGTAATGTGAAGTGTTCCTCTAGTGGCTGTTGACAAGGCGCTGGCAGCCGCAGATGAGTTACTGGCATAATTTTAGAGGATGCATCACAAAAATGGCAGCAGCCAGGCAACCGCTAACGAAGGCTGGAGTCTCCATCCTTGAGAATGAATGTAATCCCGAGGTAAACAGATGGTGATACTGAACTGGCCCCGGAGGAGAGGACTTCCTGTCAGAGATACTTATGTGCCAGTATATTTATGGAACTTGGTGGTGGTATATGTCTCCCAGGGAAAAACAGTGTGAACGTTCAAACTTGCTTTGTGCTTTAACGTTGAATGTATAGTCGCCGTCTAGTCTCTGAAGAGACGTCGAACACTCCTGTGTCCTTGGCTTTGTGACTCCTCTGCGCCATCCACCAGCCATATTATATGTTTGATGAACAGGCCATGCGGACGCGGTCCAAACTCAAGGGCATGACCCATCTATCTGCCATCTGTCAGCGACTTGTCATCTGGCTTCAGTAATTACACGGGCGTAAATACAGAGGCCAGGAGACAGCAGTCTGATGGTTGAATGAGATCTTTTGAGATCTATGTGAAGTGTATTCCTGTGTCTCTGCTGGGTTATAAAATAAAAAACATATAAGATCTATAAAGTACTTATCTCCGGAAATGACCACACTTTTATCGGCCAACTTGGACGTGGCTCAGGCCTCTGACCTTTAATTCCACGACATGGCTTCTTGATTGCGTGGTGACCTCCAGAGCAGGCAGAGGACGTAGACGGATGGAGACTCTACAAAGAGTGTGTAAACGAGTGTGTGTTTATATACAGTATACTGTATGTGTGTGTGTGTGTTAAACTGGAAACACCTTGTCAGATTTCTTTTCTTGCCAACTCATCTTTCTTTTTGAAAAATATTCTGATGAATTCATTTCATATTATCTATTTCATTCCCACCATTGGAGCAAAGGGTTGACGCTAACAAAGGATTATGATTATATTTATTTATTTAACTTTAATTCACTCGGGATAAATCAGCTTAATAGGAGTCAAGATACATTCACAGAGGTTTCTTGAAAACATTATTTGTGGAATATAAGTGTCCTTCTGCAAGATGCTGCAATGGTAGTTTCAGAGTCTTTCACATCCTTCTCCCAATTTTTTCTTTTAGATATGATTTGGCATCTTTCTTTTAGTGAAAAGCATGTTTCTTTCAGCCCTAAATTGCCACTGCTTCTCCTCCTTTTCCACTACCTGCATCTTCTTTAAAGAAAACCGGTTCTTTTTATAAGATGCATTTACTGGCTTCACAGGGCGAAACAAAACGGTGAAAGACCCAATGAATAAAGACGCAGAGAGGATGGTTTTATGCACAAATATCTCTGACTAGATAACCTATGGGAAACAATCCGCGGAAGCAATAAAAAAGGGCCCTATAAAGTAGTTGAGAAAGATCAAGGAAGCAGACATTTGACTCTGAGGCTCAGCAGGGAGGGTAAAACACCTTAAATCTTCCACCCCGAACACTCCGTTTTAGACTGCGGATAGATTATTTATCTTTATGTGTCGGCAGCAGTAAAAGATTAAAGTTGTCTGCATCTAGCCTGGGTCAGTTCTAGGTGGTCTGTCTTTCTCACAGACCTCACAGACATTAAGGAACACTGACTTATCCCTTGTTGATAGAAGCCCTCACAGTTCAAGATTTGTGGATATTATTGATTAGTCCTCACCAGTGTGCGTCTTTGACAGGTGACTACAAGTTTTAATTAACAGAGTTAAAGTTCATCGTTAAGATGAACGTCCAAAAAAAAAGTCTCCTGTAAAAACTTTTCTCGTAATATTTTTTGGTGGAATAGCTGATGAAATTCAGTCTGAGCAGGACTGATTCATATATTTATCACCTTGCATTTATATGTAGGCTGTTTGTTTGCCATCTACTCTGAATTTTGAACTGAGTGTAGATGGTTCTTCTGTAGTTGGGTTGGAGAGAAAGACGACTGCCTGGAAGCAATGAAGGATGAAACTGTGGATTCACTGACACGGAAGATATTTGAGTTAGGACAGACAAATATGGTTGCCGGTGCCTGTGGTAGAATTTCAGACATGAGGATCTATACTTCCGATGCTGAGTGAGGTGAAGACCACACCCGAAGGTCTTTAGGGTGGAGACAGAGGAAGGTAGGCTGCTAAAGCCTATTACTTTTACAGCTAATACAGTGATAGGATTAGGCAGTCAGAGTGGGTTAGAAATCGAGAAGAGCCAACGGCTACTAGATTTTACCTCAAGCTTTTTCTGATCAAGGACCATTTCTATTTTTATAACTTTCTTTGTGGGTCAGACTAAATTACTTCGTTGCTAAAGGATAATAACAATACTCACTGCTGACTCCTTTCTTCTGAATGGGGTTTTACCTTCTTAGCTATTTGCTCACTAACCATGAAATCCGGCTGCGTAACATCGTCTCTGGGAGAACGTGGATTTGTGAAAGCCTGGCCACAGAAACGCAGCTGCAGACCATACACTTTGTCCAACCACATTTGTCCTTGGAGTTATCAGCTCAATGTAGCTGCATGTTTCCAGCTGGACTGTTAACTGAGACTGGCCTTTTTCATCGTCCTCGGAAACTAAGTGCCATTTGTCTATTTGTCTCTTGGAAAGTGTGATCTTCCGCTTTTTTTTGGCGGCTGTCCTGACGTGATGACGCAAAACGTTGTTTTTTTAATTGCAGAAAAAAATATATAAAAAGTTTGCAATTCACAGTAGCTTCTTTGAATCAATGAAATACAACTGCACAGGCTATGGGTTCCCCAGCCATGACCCCTGAGGTATCCCTTAGGAACATACCTAGTGAATGAAGTACATCTATATGCCAACATTATAGATGCAGGTAGTTATTTGCGTAAACATGTTTAAAAAGTAAACTCATTTCTATCTTTATGCAGTTACATTTTCTCGATTGCTCGCCTCTAATTGGGTCTGAACTCAAATGTACACTGGAATGGATCAACTGACACATTGTTTCACTCTCACTTTTCTTTAAAGCTGTCAAACTTCTCCAACACACAAACACTGACTCATTAGTCCCTCAACTCATATTTACTTCTCTTTGCCTTCTCCTCTTCCTCCCCTCGAGTTCACCTCTCTCTCTCTACTCTCCCACTGTGTTTCTCCACCTCGCTTGGCCCCTCTCTCCCACATATCCACTCACTCTGAATTCTCAAAATCTACCTTTGCCAGCCTCCCATCTCTCCTCTCACCATCAGTACTCAGTCTCTTCCCCTTTGCGTCACCCGGCTTTGTTTACCGGTGTCTGTCTATTGCTGACCCAGCAGCCCTGCTGTCTCCACCACCTGCATTTGAGCTGTGAGAGGCTAAGGATGACAGTTTGGAAAAAAAAGAATCTGATGCCTTCACATGAATTTGATGGTGATTTTCCTTCAGCAGCTTTTTAGTGCTGTTGTGTAATTGTTTCGTTGCTTATCAGTTGTCTGAGCCCTTGTGGTGTAATCGGTGGCCGATGGGTCGGAAACATAAGACCTGTTGAAAATGCAAATTGAAACCTGTGATCGGCAGTGTCATGAATTTTAAAATGGCTTGTCTGAAACGTCTTGCCTGTAGGATACACAGGCCGTCTCTGCTGTTTGATTGAGACGTTTGATTTAGAAATGGGTGAAAATCTAAATAAAAATAGAAGAGTGCTGCGATAGAGCTCTACATTTGTCTATGAGACAAATATCTATCACTTTTCCAGGAAAAGGGCTTGAGCACACACTGAACTCCAGGCAGTCTCCTAATCAAATTTTCTCTTTACCTGTACTGAGCATAGGTGGATTCAGCTGCCGGTCTGGTTTGTTGACATAATCAGATAATAAGAATAAGACTAACAAGAACCACTCAAACACTGATAAAAGAATCATTCACTCCAGCCGCCCACACAACCAAAGACAGCAACAATCAATGAAACATCTGTTTTTCCTGGTGGCACTCAGTCTTCATGCAGCACCAAAGCAGAGTCACTTTAGGGCAATTTCTCTTTCACTCACCCAACAAATAAAATCCACTTGGCCCTTGACAAAGAACAAGCCCATGTCAAGCCCTAGAATAACACCAGCCACTTCCCATTAGATCCTTCCTCTGTCCTCACTGAATTATTCATGTGTCCAGTACAGTGAAAATAAATATGTATACCGAACGAGTTAACAACAGAATGACGAGTGTGTGTGTGTGAGTGTGTGTGTGTGTGTGTGTGTGTGTGTGTGTGTGTGTGGATCAGAGAAGGCCTCCAGTGCCTTTCACACATTCTTCACAGAACTTTTGGGTGTTTGATGCATGGTGGAGGTCCTCGAGTACAGCAACATGCAGACATATAGACTTGTCCCACAGTGTATATGAAAGCATTGTGAGTCCAAGTGCTGCAGTATTGGTTTTTCCTCTAACCTTTAAGTAATTTGTGTTTATAGATGCCAAGAAATGATCGCAGGGTTTTTTATTTTTCCTAACCGTTCTTTTTTTTTTTTGTAAAAACGAGAACATTTTTTTTTCCTCCTATAAAAAGGTTCAGGGAGTGTCTGCAGATTTCCCATCTCTGACCGCTGCTATCTCTGGTCTGTGTTTGTTTAAGTCGGTGCTGTTAATCAAGGGTGTCAGCTGTGTGCTGGGGGAAATTAATCTTTCTAACTGAATGAACATGTTGACTTGACTGTAGTCATTAAAACCCTCCCAATACTATATCTCTGTTTAGGCTTTTACTGACTTTTATGGACTGGAGCATCCTGCTGCTGTGTGCGCAGAAAATGATTTGGCCCGACTTCGGCTAATGAATTCTATTAAATCTTCCCCGCTCTCCCATTATGCTCACATTAAACGAGGCCAAAATCTGGAGCAAAGTACACAGAAAGAGGGGAAAACAAACCACTCGGTGCAGAATGGTCCAGTCCCCCTTTTTTTTCATCTTTTTATTTTTTGGGAAGCAGAAACAGGCTGCTCGTTTATCAGCTGTCAGCTCCCAGTCCACTAGAGCAGGCAAACAGAGAGATGAAAAGAAAGAGAGGGCATTGAAGACTGAGAGAGGCTCATCCGGATGTCCCGGGTGAAGCATGAGAACGATGGACAGAGAGAGAGAGAGAGAGAGAGGGATGGAAAGAGTGCGTTTTGAGTGCAGGGCTCTTCAAATGTGTGTGCATTTCAGTGAGGAGACTTTTGTTGCTGGACTTTTTCAAGTAGGAGGAGGTGTGCGTTGTGCGATCTTTGTGTTTACAGATGAGTCTTGGGAGGCAGCAGTTGGAACATTAAGCAGACCCGCCATTGTCACTTTTTACCCATGGGCCGCCAGGAAAGTTTAAGCGATAGCCTGTCTCTGTCGAACATTTTCCAGATTAGATATGAAAGACAATCAAATGCGTCACTTTAAATATTTCTATGTGTGTGTGTGCGGCACAGCACTGCCACGACTTGATTTTGGCCACGTCGAGAGGTTGTGTGGAGGCTGGTTTGTGGATTGTGATTCGGGATTCACGTACGTTTTCTCCATGATTTAGTGGCGTTCAACCAACATGTTGGTTAGCAGGTTGCACGTGGTTAAAGAAAAAGAGAAAAACCCCATCTCAGATCCTGGTGGAATTAGTGCAACATTCCTTGATGGAAAATCATTGTGTTTTCTTATTGTGTTTTTATATCCACAAAGGGATGTTTCGTCTATAGCCCAAAATCAACCCACCAACCATCCAAAGTACCAACCAACCATTCAGACTATAGACTACAGGACTGTCATATCATCTGGTTGTCAAATCATATATTTCTATTATACTGTATGTTTCCTCCTGTAAATTCAAAGGGGCTGCCAGCAGAGACTGCGGCCGGTACACCTTACTACACACTGCACGTGTGACTCAAAGCCTTTAATTCTCAAAAGGATGAAATGCCATTCCCGGTTTTCTTCTCTCCGTCTTTCTAATAAAAGTTGGATGAGATTGAGCTACAGTTCAGCCCCAAATGACTTCATTGATCTCTTTTTCTACAAGACCGAGATTCGATCGGAGTATCAGCTGTAAAACGTATCTTCTGTCTCCGTTATATTGTGCCTTGATCCTGGCTTTCTATATTACTTTAAGACATATGGCAGACCTGTGTGTACTTAGCTCGACAGAAGGCCTAGCAAACCCATTCCCATTGGTCGCAGAGAGACTGAGTAATCAGGCTTGCAACGAAGCCGTGAAGAATGAGAAAACAAAGACTGCCCTTGTTCTATTCAATTACCTCTCGCCCCTGGCTCGTCTCAGCATATCCCCTAAAACGGTTGTGATATCCTACATCTCTCTTGCGCTGTACTCGAAACCGGCGATTTCTGCTGCATCCACCGCCTTCCGTTCATTCCCGCTCTTACACACAATAGATCTCCTCGGCCAAGGTCCTGTTTGATGTTGGACCGTCCCTTTATGTAGTTTTCTTTACGCGGCCTTAAAAAAAATCACCCACTTTTATTTATTTATTTTCCTCTAGCCAAGGTTCTCTCATCACCTGCCTGTCTAAGCTTGTCCCCTCCATGCCCTTTTTCTTGATAACCGGGAACCTGCTCTGGTCCATCACCACCTCTCACTCAGCCTCAAAATTCCCAGACCCCTCTTGACTGGTCTCACCAGCATCCTCTGTAACTTTCCTTCCCACAGTCCACTGTCGCCTACGCCTATATCCTGACCCTCTCCTTGGTCAGCAGTTGACCGTCACCTTTGAAAATTCCCAAGTTAATTAATTCATAATGACTCAGTAAAGTTTAAAACTTATCTCTTATGGCCGGTTGCGTCATCAACCGCTTCTGCTTTGTTATTAGCTTTTTACTAGGCTTTAATTTTACAATAAGACTTAACATTAGCTTCACTGCCAAAGCAGTATTACACTGCAATGTACTATTTAACACTACATTTAAAAGAGTAACATAAATTGTGCATATTTTGGGGATTGTTTTTAGCCACGGAATAATACACACTTGTCAGCCAGTGCATGTGGTAATACTCAGAATAAAATACTGTCTCCAGGAAGTTGGATCTCAGTCATTGTCTCTTTCTGTATTGCAGATACACTGGAAATCGTGTTTAAACATTTAGTAGTCTTTTTTTTAAAAAAAAAGGTCACAACCAAGGGGAAAAAAACATCCACCACACCTCTGCATCTATAAGCTTACGGCCTTTCTGCTTTAGTGCGACTCCGCGGCAACATACCCACATGCGTAAAACCGTTTCCCCTCCTGCTCAACTCTGGGGCTGATCCCTTTGGCCGACTGGCTGCATTGTGAGTGATGTGTTTATGGCGAGGGCTTTGGCCTCAAGCAGAACAGCACACAGATATTAATTCTACTGACAGCTTTATCTGTTTCGGGAGTCCACGTGTGTACCGTCTTCATGCGTAAATGGACATTGTGTGTTTTGCATGTGTTTGTGAGTGGGTGTGCATGCAGGCTTGCAGGCACTGTGCTGCAGCCCATGTTGCTATCCATCTTTCGGCATGCAGCCTGGAACCCGCTACTTGTTTCCATCAAATAGCTATCTCATGGTGATTGTCCACCTATGCTCTGCTTATATAAGGTGCATTTGTATGCGTTCTGAGATCATTTTGGTAATGGCCAGCCATTCCACGTATATCAGCGGTGACAAGCCTAATCTATCTATATGGAAGCAGCTCCTACACTGGACTGCCCCCCATTTACAGTCCATACAGGCTCCTCAATAGCCAAGGCTGTAACACCGACATCAGCAGAAGACGTTTTCATGTAATGCTTCTTCTTGATAAACTACTGAAGACAGCAGACCCTTTGGAAACATTTTGACCTTTTCATATATATTATCCAGGCCAAATGGGGAAATACACACTATATTATTAAATTTGAGAGGGCGTGCTGAAGGTAAATAAAAGGAGGAGTGGCTGATAACGTTCAGTCACAGTCAGTTAAGTGAATGCCTGCAGTCACAAACTGATGGAGAATCCCATTTTCTAAATGTCCTGACAGATTGCTGATTGAGTTGTTTGGCCATGAAAGATGGCACCACTTAAAAAATAAAATGTTTGAGTGCTTTCCCCATCCGCTCCATTCAATAAGCATCATATCATACACTGTCTGCTACGTGTTGTCTTGTAGGAATCCATGTCCCTTGGCTAAATGTTTCACTCTGCTACAGATGACATTACCCATGCAGCACCTTTTGGTTCTGAGCAGTCTGCAGAGTTTATCTTCTTACCCGTAACACAACAAATATGTGGCCGTGAGAGCAATTGTTCAGTTGTTTTCTCTGGAGAAGAAGGAAAACAAGAAACTCGAACACACACATATGCAGAACCCGCTACGTTGCCACCACAGTGCAACACAACACTTGCAACAAAGCTAGTTGGTGACACTCGGGAACAATAATGTTTGTTATTCATGCTGGAGCTTAGGATTGGAAGAGACAGCTGTTCTCCTCCTAAAGATTTTTTTTTTTTTGAAAAGTCAGATAGGTCAGAGATTTCTCTCTGCAACGGCTGTCATCTCGGGACTGTGATCATTATTCAGCATCTTTGCTTCCTACAGATGACTCCTAACACCTGTGGACACACACAAGCACACACACACACACACACACAGAGAGACTCACAGATTTTGAAGGCAAAACAATAATCTTGTGGGTTGAGTCAAACCTCTGCAGACAGAACCGCAGAACCACAGATTTTCTGGCTGTGGCTGACTTCTTTAACAGATGTCTGCATCAAAGCTCTTTTAACTGTTGTATCAACAGCATGTGAATGACCATGTTCCCGCTGTGCATTACAATGGGCTACTACATTTCCCACGAGAAGAATGCACAGTTGGCATGTTCAATTACATCAATTTAAAACTAATGGCTTTACCTGTAGTTAATTAATAATTTACCAACAGCACTTGGACTGTTGTTTTGATTTGTGCCTAAATGACAGTTTGGTCACTTGCACAGCTACAGAATACAAATAAGGAGGACTTTTGTTGTTGTTTTTTAAATTTGTCTTTTGTTTTTTTTTATTTTCACTTCACTTCTTTTATTTTCACTTCTTTTACATGCACATCACCAAATATAGTTCTGTAAGTATATGAGTGTGCTACTATAGGTGAAAAAAGGAGCATGTCCTGAACATCATGGCTGAGACAATATTAAATAGTCCGTGATTTGCTGCGTTCACCATCATGTGAACAAATGTGATGCGTATACCACAGACTGCTGTGACTTCTGCTCTTCTACACATTTGAGAAGACGAACATGATTTACAGTGTATAAGATTACTGGTGACATCACTGTGTCTTGTCACAAAAATATTTTAAAGTATCTTTTTTGCCACTTAAGGTTATTTATTTATTTCTTTTTTGTAACCTGAGTGGTGTTAAAGTTGAATTTAAAAGCCACATTCTTCCCTCTGTCGCCAGCTAGAGTCAGGCATCTGAAAATACTTAACTAACGCTCAGTCTGCAGGACATATGCACACTCGTTACACATAAAACACAAATTGCCACGTACAATCATGTGCAGACAAACTTGCAGTGCTTGCACATTTGGTCTCTCTCTCTCTCTCTCTCTCACACACACACACACACAAAAGAAAAGGCAGATTCAAATCAGCCGACAAGGCAGATTGCTGAATGGAAACCTGTCACTTGTGAGGAACCTCACAGTCCAGATGGACAGATGGACGGGTGGACAGACCGGCAGACAGACAGGCAGACGACAGCATGTGTTTGTTTCCCAGGCTTCGACAAGCCAAGCCGTTCAGCTGTCACTGCCAAGTTGGAACAAACGATTCTAAAAACCCCTAAATTGAACTGTCAGTAAACAAAACTGATGGATGGAGTTTTTGTGTGTTTGCTCGAGCTTAGATCGATACACGAAATATTAGCCACTGTTAAAAAGTGAGAAACAAACTGATTTTGTAACTAGAAGGAGCTAATCAAACAGATGCCAATTAGAGGGCATGGGAAGCTTTTCTGTCTCCAAAGTGTGTGATTGAAGATTAAAAGTGTAGTTTTCCATAGAAATCTGGGCAGTTCCAATCAATATCAATGAATCATGGAGGCTTTTATTTAAGCCTGTTTCCAGTAATGTCAAAAAGTGATTTTCTATGTGACACACACACACTTAACTAGTTCTTTACCTGCCAGTTACTATACTAGTTGGTTACTACTATATTTATTTACAGCTGGACAAGTATTTTCACCTCTGCTGATCCAGGACGCAGTTGGAATAGCATCAGCCAACTGGGTTGTGGGAATATTAAAATTTTATTTATTCATTCATTCATTCATTCATTCATTCATTTATTTTATTATGAAAGTTTTATTAAGGATAAAAGGTATTTTGCCCCTTTACCCACAGAAAACCGTTCAGCCCTTCTCAATAGCAAAGAGATGTAAGCAAAAAAAGTTAACAATGACAAGAATCAGGATACAAAGCTTGCATTGAACTAATAAAATAAAATGAAAGTTTAAAAAAATCTAAAGTTAAAAATAAGTTAAATAAAATCAAGTACAGTAACAGACAAGTTTTTGTGTAATACACTAAAAGGCCATAAAACCCTGACCGATTTGGAAGATACCAAATGACCAAGGGTCACTGACATTTTTTTTTCTTACTCCATGAAAATACTGAGCATAACACATTTCCTTTCATTTAAATTCAACTGAGTTCAAACATGATGGTTACATGTGCTTCCACTTCCCTGAGTGCCAACCAAATCTGTTGCAGTGCTTGTAGCCCTGGTTGCCTGATTCACACTGCTCCCATCTATGGAGGGCCGATATTAAAAGAAACCCCAAAACAAAGACAAACCCATGTGAAGTCCTTTGAAAGCGAGCTTCTCTCTCTCTTTTTTTTTGTCGTTTTTGCATTAGTGTGCTCACTTGAACACTCCACAGGAAATGTCTGTGGTTGATTTTGGTGGCGCAATCCTTTTATATCAATAGTGAATAAATGAATTCCATGTTTTCAATCTGGTTTCTTGCGCTGGTGTTGCACAAAACTATAAGTAGTGGCTGGTTGGCTGTGTCCATGATTGTGAGAAGTGTTAACTTGAACGCATATTAAATAAACATACTCGGCAAATGTGTGTGTGTGTGTGTGAGAGAGAGAGAGAGTGTGAATGTGTGTTACCTGGTTCTGACTCTACCAGGCCACTTCATTGTTCGGTGCCAGACTGCCTGTTTGAATTACTCTAGCTCTGTCTTTTGTTTCGCTCAATTTGTAGAATATCATGCAAAGCTACGGCACATTAATTTTTTGTGACTGTCTGTAAGAATTCGGCATTTTCGACGGGCTCAGAGATTTCACAGGAGGACTCCTGTGGTAGAACTGCACGTCTGATGTCCTGACCCCGCGTGAATCGATTTGCTTTCCGCGTCTCTCTCCACCCCTTCACCTACGCAGCGTAAGAAAAACGGAATCTGTGGAAAGTAAATCTTACCATATGGCCCTGTTTACTCACCAAATCCATCTCTCCTCTCGATATGGCTGTCACACACTGGATCTTATGTGTTTAACTTGGCCGTGTGTATGTGACAGTTTGCATGCACACAGGCTCGTTCTTTCACTATAGTATAGCTGAGCTCTTGCGTAAAACGACAATAATCTATGGCTTTTGTAGAAGAATTAATAGTGAAGGGGTTGCTATCCTGTAGAGAGTGAACTAAGACACGTACAGTGCCATGCTGTACCCCTTGTTAAACAGGTACCAGTGATGCATGTGTGTGTTTATAGTGCAGTCGGAGCAGAGAGAGCCCTCGGCCAAAATAATTGGAGCCATTCGTTAAGTCAGGAACCAAAGCCAGATTGTGTCAGTCCTCTTGATCTGAATTTAATCAGGGGAGAAACACCCTCCCTTCCCTCTCGTTCCCACTGTCCAGCCAAGATGTTTGTGGGCCTCGCCTTAATTAGTCCATTGTTTCTGATGCATGAAACTCTCAGCGTAGATCTTCATGGGAGTTTGCTCAAACTGTCTAGGGCTCTCCTCCTCCACTCGCCCGACATACTTCCAATTCTGCCTATTCGTCCTCACTGACAGATATACGTTCAGACAGACAGACAGGCAGACAGACGCATGGTGCTGTCGGAGGCTTCGGTCTGCCTCTTCAGCGTCGAGGAGACACAAAGAAGACGAGAATCGATAATGAGTTTCAGTGTTTTAGGCTGCGTTCATATACGCTGGCTACTCAACCCCAAACCACCACTCCCCCCCCCCTCCCGTTTACTGCAAAGATGTGACACACATGTGTAGACCAGTAATAACAAAAGCATCGCATCCTGTATGGTATCTGCTGCAGCGCCGTGTCCAGCAGGTTTCAGTTACAGTTATCTCTTGAACTGAACCCCTTTGCTTCTTTTTTTTCCCCACCACACTCCACTTCATGCTAACGCTGCTGGCCATTTTGTAAAAATTTTAATGCGGTCATCTCATTTCCCAAAAGTAGGAAATTCGATTTTCATTGTTTGTCTTTATGGCAACGCAGAGTGACATTTCAAGCTCAGCTTATGACGAAAGACTTTTTCAGAAATGAATAGGGGGAAAAAAGGTTGATCTCAGCACTTTTTGTTGTCCTGTTCATATGGATAACTTTGGAGCTCAGAAAACCGGGGACAGTCGGTAGCTTGGCTGTGATTATAGCTGGAGATGAAGAGGAAGGCCCAGAGGAGAGAGCCACTCACACTCTCACCGCTGCTCTCCAGCTGTCAAACGGAGGCATCAGCCTCTTGCTGAACATCTTGAATGCGTGTAACAGCCATGGCTGGACAAAGGCAGCTTCAGAGTAGAGCACTCATGATTCAACAAACCAGTAATAACTCTTGAAATGGAAAGATTTCCGCTGCTGTGTGATCTTGGTAAATTGATATAATTTGCCTGTATGGGGAGAAGAACTTGAATAGGGTCCGCTGTGGTGTAGAGAGAGGCAATTATTGATGACATCTGAGATTAGGCATGCTTAATTACGGTTGCAAATGCCTTAACGACACGTCCGGCGCGGCTCTGTTGACTGAATCGTTTGTGCGAGCCACAGTGCACAGATTGGGAATCAAGATTACCACTTCATATGTGTCAGATGTTGGTCAGGACTGGTTTCCTGGCTGTGGTGTCCGTTACATTACAGAGCTGTGTTTGATAAAGCTGGGAACTTTGATCTCTCCGAAAAGCCTCCACCTGGTCCATGTCAGCAGGGGGAGCTGGAGTATTTCGAATCGCATAAGGCAGCAGTGGCTCCCTCAGCAGGTTTCCTGCATTCCTGAAACAAGGCTTTTATTGTAAATTAGTAAAATGGCGATATGTGATCGATGCCTGATTTTTTTTTTTTTTTTTTACTAAATCCAGCCTCAGTATCATTTGAATGCCTTTGTTCATCTGAAAGCATAACGCTGCTCAACCTCTGTGTTTTACAAGGTATCGACTCATTTGAAAGCCACTCAGATTAATTAATGTTTTATATGGACATATCATATAGTGTCTATCAAAAATGTATTTAAAAACTTTTCCACATATTCAACTCCATTGTGCTGGCAGGGCTGAAAGGGAACTGCATAAAATTGATTATGATTAAATTAAACGAAATGTAGCCCACTCATTTATTACATCTTGATCACATTAATGGCGACGGACAGTTAAATTCTTAATCTCCCATCTATTACGTTATGAATGGGATCCATGGATCATCAAATCAATTAGTGATGATAACGATAACGTTGCGAAATGATAGCTTTTGATCAATTATAGGGTGCACTGCACAGATTAATGTCATGAATTAATGGTCAGAGGAGCTGGGTGCGATAGCTGCTGCTTGCCCAGTTGAACGTTGCTGAAAGGTAGATGGACGAAATGGGAAGATGTAGCACAGGTTTAGCTTGAAGCAAATACTCATCGGCTTCTCTTTTGTTAATTAAGGGCACATGACACGGGATTGTTTGAACCTCGAACATTTTGTTATTGGAAGCCAAGTTATTTTAAAGTATTTTTTTTAAATCCCCAAACAACACAAACTCATATGTGGCCTTGGAGATTTGCTTTTGGATAAATTATTTAATTTCTTGGGGCAATTTGCAATTTGTCAAGTCACACAGTTTCGTTTAGTTAACGCAGCTTTATCTTTTGAACATTGCAGAAAAAAGTTCTGTAATGCATAGATTAACGACACATAATTTTCTTTTTCTGTGTCACTCCCACTTTCGATTATAATATTCGCTTGCAAATGTGTTAAATTTCACCAATTCCTCAGACACCTCCCAATTATGCCTTGAGAGGTTGTTTTTCACATTTTGAAATGTATGTGATACAATTGGGGCGAGTTCATCTCTCAGCAAAGTTGTGTAATTATCAGCAATTTTGTGACAGTAATTTGAAAAGTTGAAATGAATTTGACTGACACTCCCTTGGAGTTAAAACAGGAAACAGTGAAGAGGAAAACGAAACTAAACTGAACTAGAATAAATTATATATAAATAAATAAAATCAACAAAATGTGACAAAAAATAACAGTTTTGATGTTATTGTGTTGCAGAGATATGAACTGAACTAGCCCCTGCCGACCCCGTCCCAAAATACCACAGTGTGCCACAGGACAGTGACAGTGAGTCACTGTAGTGCTCAGTCTGCTGTCAGTCCTGCAGGAGAGGATGAAGTGTTGCTATTCCGCTACCAAGGAATGGCCGACGTGACGTATTCTGGTTTTTATCAATGGATGCAGCTCTTGGTAAGTCAGTGAATTTAAGTTAGGTACTTAATTAATATTTGTTAAAGCAGCAGTAATGAAACTACTCTTAACTTAACTTTTAATATATAGTGATAGCAAATACTTACATATGGCAGCTTAAAATATCAGGTCAAAGAAAGAGAAAGCTCATTAAGCTTCAATTAACACAACATAATATCATCACTTCAGTCATTACGTCCAGTGTATGTGGGAAGGTACATGTTTCATGTTGGTAGTGGGGGGAGGGAGGGTCCCCTGATGCTCCCCCATGACCACGAACCATTATTCCACCTCGATCTCTCACTCAGTTTCACAGCTCTGTTCCCTCTGTGCCACAGTCGCCCACCTCACCACCAGCCCTGTGTCATAAATCTTTCCCACCCCCTCCACATCACTACCCACGTCGCCCATTTTACCTCCCCTTCTGCTCAGTGCCAGCAAAAGCCCTATTAACCCCTTGCTAGGCTCTATATTGTTGCTGAATAATTAAAGTGAAAAAGCACCTAAATAATGAATCACATAAGGTGTCTTTTAAAAGGGGGAAGAGCCGTGTGAATAATTCAGAAGGCAAATCTGTAGTAAAAGACACCTGTTGCATAAAGAGAGATCTCCAGGACACACACTGCTGTTTACTGGTGCACCAGGTCTCTGCATGAAAACTACAGCAGGGACTTTCTGCTAACAGTCTCTGCTTGGAGGGGGAAAACGTATCTAAGTAAACATACAGCACATTTATGTAATATTCTCATTCATTTTAATGCTGTTTATGTGTGTGTGTGTGTGAAACTATTGTGCTATAGCAGGTAAAATATGGCTGTCAACAGTACAGTGTTTCTGTACTTGACAAAGGTGATAACAGTAGCAGTGCAGAGGACGGATGAGAAAATAATTGTTTGGAGTAGCTTTGTCGTTGTGTCCCCCACAGGTCTGCAGAGAGCAGCTCTCTGTCTGAGGTCACAGCCACCGCTGAGAGCGCACCTGGCACCATGCACACAGTCATTTCTCCACTAGAGAATGGAGGTGTGTGTGTGTGCGCGCGCGTGTGTGTGTGTGTGCATGTTTGGCAGACAAACATGAAGCTGTTAATGTGTCAGAAGAATGTGAGAGACCAGACGAGAGAAGATCGTATGTTTGTCTGTGTGTGCATATTTGTTTTTGTTGAATATGAAAATGTACACAAGCTGTGCTGAGACACTGTTGCAGTGCAGGTTGCGATAAAGGAGAGTCAGTGGCACCTTGTTCTGTTCAAGTCAGGATAGTGGATCAATGTCAGAGGCATTTTTATGTTTTCACCAGATTGGATTTTCTACCTGTCTGTCAACCTGGCCATAACAATACTATAATGTTATGCTGATAGTCATTCTTCTGTTTGTTTGTGTTTGTTTTGAGAATGACTGGCGCTTGAATGCACCGTATCAGTGCTTCTCTTCCCAGCGTTATCACATGGGTGATGCACTATGTGATAACGCTCGTGTGTTTTGGAGCTGTGGCTTTGGAGGAGGGTCTGAAGGAGAGGCTTTTTTTGATACGTTTAAGTATAGCCCACTATACCTTTGATTGAACAAATTATATCTTTCAAACTGGATTTTGTAACATGACAGGTGAACTGTCGGTTTCTCACTTTGTTGATGCTTGGCATTCTTCCCAAGAGTTCGCTGAGAAGATTGACACCACTCATGTATTCATGGAGTATGACGCTCCAGGCAGCAAGTGAATAGCTTAGCCGTATAGTCTACATACATGAGGGTGGTTTTCATTTACTTGTGTAACTCTCAGCAAGAAAGAAAACATGTGGATTTCCCACAGTCAGAATGATTCCTTTAATATGCTATTCTTCCCTTCACAGTCATCAGGTGCATCGATTTTTGTGTCTGAAAACAATTACAGTGTTCTCTTTGGCAGGGGCTGTTTTTATCAGCCTTGTTTTTCTTTCTTTTACTCCCACACCCTATACTGGCCAGATCTAAATCAGGAAGCACTTTACCATAGTTGTCAGGCTCACAGTTGACATCAGCGTGGGGCAAGTGTGGGAGGACCTGGTTCATCACCTTGTGGCACTCCGCTGGCACCCGCAGCGGCGCCAGGTCAGGCGTCACAGATGTCACAGGACATTTTAATGGAAAAGTTAAATCATTTATAGACGTTCCTTTAGCTCTGCGGGCCCCATCGTCTTCTCTGCAAATGGGTGACAGTACAAAACAGTAGCAGAGCTAAGGACGGTGACAAGACACAGTGACATTTAATCCCATTTAGCAGGATTCTAAATGAGTGACTAATGTGTCTCATTTCATGTCAGATCTGAAAAATGTATCAGACACTGTAAAGTCCAGACCTTTGTAATGTCTCATGCGAATATCACTGGATTTCCTTTTTCTTCACAACGTTGCAAAAGATGACACAAAACATGTGATAACAGCATTCACTCTGCTGTGCTAATGCTTACTGTCTCAACGCAGTACACAGAATGAAGTTATCTGTGCAGGTACTAGTACGAGTCTGTCAGTTACCCTGAGGATGGGGCATTCTGATGATCGGTGTGACCTGCATTGTTACAGCCACAGCCTTGTACTGTTTTGTCCTCCATTCTGAGTCTTCACACTTGTTCTCATTCATAATGAATACTCAAGGAGATGCAATATTAATAAGATTCAGAGCCTTGGGTGCTGGGTTTATTTAGGGACTCAGATTAAGAGGACAGTGGAGGTGACGGGATCTCTCTCTCTCTCTCTCTCTCTCTCTCTCTCTCTTCACTGACATTTATTTTTTATAATACAAATGTCACAGGTTTTATATACTACTTGCTATGGTCCTGCTAACAGGCCTTGGGCGAGTTAAACAACTACCTGTTCATTCATTCAGAGACTTAGGAAGAAAATACTTAGGACCTGGGAAAAACATTGCGAGGCTTAGAACTATGATGATAAAAACACATTTGATAAGAAATTCCCTGATGAAAGAAACGCGGAAACAACCACTGAAAACTTCCTATTACACTGAGACCACTACTTTTCTTGTTTCCATGGTAACATTAAAGTGCTCTCCATCGGGACTTCCAGACTCAACAAAGAGCGTTTCACAACATGTAGGGGCACAATTTACAAGTGCCCCCCCCCAAAATGCTGTCTGAGCTTCTTTTGTAATTGAGTGATGGCAAAGTTGGAGCGGCACACAACACCAATGGTTGTTCTCTAGAATGCCAGTCAACTTAGGACTTGAAAAGACTGATCAGAAACATTTTATGCCTTCCCAGCTGGTAATTTCCCAACCACATGTGGTGCGCCGCTGATAAATCATATTAGATAAGGAGCACCAGGACAGTTCAGAGTGTGGAAAAGTACATTAAATCGAAGTCGATGCTCCTGATGTGCGCAAGCGAGGCAGCATCTATGACCCAATGTTATTTGTATTAATGTACAACTTATCTTGGGAGAGCTGTCGAGAAGGTGTAAATGTGGGTGGCTTAGAAAAAGAACATGTAATTAGTAGATAGGAGGTTCCATAAAAGTATATCAGCAAAGAAGCTGGCGATTGGCATTACATAAACTGGATAACATGCCAAAAGTTAGTATGAACAGCAGCATCAAAAACCAACAACACTTCAGTCACAACAATATTTGGTGCTTCTCGATCAGCACTTCCCCCAAGACTTTACCTTATCCTGCATCTGGACCATTGCAACATAGGACACACTGCCTTTGATGGTAAACTACAGTGAAGTTCAATAATTCAGTCTGTCTAAATCCAAGGAGGCAGGCAGAGACTGCACTTCAAAAAAAAAAATCCTGAGAAGGAATTTTTTGATGTACTTTGATCAAGAAAACTTCAGATGTTGCATGAATCCAAACAGGCAGTTCACCATGGAGAAACTTACATTGAGACACACACTGGGCCAGTGCATCAACCAATATGTGATAAATTAGCTATAAGTAATCACTATTATTAATCCCAAGGTCATGAACCATTGTTGGAATTCCCATGTGCCACGTCAAGTAAATTAAAGAAAACAATCAGTCCATTATTTGGGGAAATTGTAGCAAACATGTTCAGATTCATTTTCATTCAAAGCTGTTCTTTCTCCTTACTTCAAATCTTGATTTAATTCAAACCTGCCAAAGTGAACAGCCGTGCCAGGAAAACGGTTCCAGAGATTAGCCGGTGAACAGAGATGATGTCATGGCCTTTTTATTCAGAGAGCTTATTATTGATGAGACTTAACCAAAATGCTACAAATTCTTAACTATTGCTATTATACAGAAATGCACCTCATGTGTTACTGGTTCACAGTGGAGAAGAAATGCTTGGCAGGAATATGCTCCCCTATTATATGCCTCGTTTAATGTTTCTGATCCATTACCATGGGGGTAGATGTGTGTTGCTGTCTAAACTCCTCCTAAACAAATCAACAACAATTTAGCAACAAATTAAAATGCATTATTTGACCCTTATCTGAAACAAATATTCTTCTAACATCCAACCCTTGCTTCATTACACATTTATCCAGAATAATAGCTATTGATAAGCCTATTAATGTGTTGCTATTGTAGCTGAAGCCCTCAGTATAAAATTAATAAAATAAAAAACTTTCCTCAAAACAGGACAGACTTCAATATGGAGATTTTTTTTTCTAAGTCAAAAGGTTAGCATTATGTTGTTTTTACCACATTTTGTTTGTACTTGCACTCTGTCTTTACACCTGAACGTAACTGGAGAATGCTAATCTAACAACAAAGCTTCCGTCCAATTTAATGTTTACGAGTTCATCTAGACATCTGAAGCAAACTGTGCAGCCATTCCCCTGAGCTCCTTCAAAGTGGATCTGTGGTCCACAGTCTCTTTCCCCGCAGATCAATGACAGTTGAAGAGTTCATTATCCAAGACAAATCCATATGCTTCTCTGCCACATCTTCAGCCATTCTTCTCATCCCTTCTCCGCTCTGCCTTTTAACTGGCTTTCAGTCATCAGTCATCTCAGCCAGACCCGGTTCTCTTACCCGATCTGTCGTTCCAGTCTAATGACACAAAGGCTAATTTTACAACCACCCGTTGTTCCGTTTAATTACTGACTGTCCAGCCTCCTCTGTCTCAATCAATAAAAAAACATACTGAGGTTTAGAGAAGCGCTGGCAAAAATAAAATGTCCACTGGGCACTTCATCTGGAGGAGGAGGGAAGATTCTTCATGTCATTGCACAAGGAGAGCTCGAAGAAGCAAAGAGCAGACAGGTAATTGGTCATCAGGGATGATTTGTGCAATGTCACAGACGTACTGTATCATCTGCAGCACACGTTATCAAACTCACTGCATCAAGGTGTTACTCTGCGACACCGAGAATTACTTTCAATAATTCAAAGTCTGTCATTAGAGTGAAATGTTTTCACTTGTTCCACATGCAAATAAGCTCCTATTTAATGAAGAGCCATTAGCTTCATCGGTTTTAGTGGAGTCAGAGTAATTTATTAGAGATTAACGAGGTGTAGACATGATGTCATATGGGCAGACATTTTACTCATTCATTGGACGCCTTGGATCCCGGTGGGGAAAATGTAAATCTTGTGACAATGGGTCTTGTATCGTTATGTATTTATCTTCTTCAGTGGTCACACAGACCTGACAAAGAAACTAGCAGGGCACCAAGAGAGAACGTTACCTCACAAAGGCAAATGTCCAATCTCCAATCAATGTTAAAGGAAGTGAAAATTCATGGATCGACCAATTCGGTCTGGATTCACTCCCAACATGGCCACACCTCTTTAGCCAGAAACTGCTAAACTATAAAGTTGAAGACAAACCCAAAACAACAACTACGCCAATATAATTGTAGAGAAAACATGCATAGGTTTAATTTGTAAAGGTTGGATGCAGTCTGGTGCGAGCTGAACATCACTTTGAGCTTTAGCCGCCAGTCTGGGAGCCCTACTTTATTATGCACTTAGTGGAAATTTGATTGATTTGCCTGCCATTTTATTGCAAAGTCCCCTCACCTCATTTCCCTCAATTGTAAACCCAGCAGCTAAATGACATTTGACAAAAGATTCACAAATCAGTGCCTGAGCGGCCATTTTGATTGTATTTATCGATTGTATTCAGAACAGGGTCACCTAATGAGCAAGGACACAGTGTTAGATGCCTGATATGATGACATGATGAGAGGTTCCCAAATCAAATCGGCCCGATATGTTAAGTTTGTCGCTATGCTACATCTGTGAGTCCTCTGTACCCTTTGTAAGACCAATGCAGCCGAATGAATCCGCTTTCATCCGCAGACCAATCGGAGACAACCTATCGGCGCAGTCAGCCATAGACGCTTGGTTATTGAGGACCAATGGGAGTTGGCATGTCGGGCGGAGCTGGGAACTGATGGTGGAACTGAGTAGCCGTGGCAGCACTAATGGTAAGTGAGAGGTAATTAGAGAGAAAAGACTTGCGTGCGGCTCTCCATCCGGTGAGCGGAGCGTGGAGCCGGCCTCCCCGCCGCCTCATTTATCATCATCTGCTTAGCAGGCGGCTCCGAATCAGGACAAACAGAACAAACCCCCTCCATCTTTCTCCTTCTCTCAGTCGCTCCCATGTTCCTGCTTATCTCCTGTCATTTTTATCCTTTTTACTTATTCCGCGATACTTTCATCTGTCTCTCCCTTCATTGCACCTTTGTTTTGGTCCAGGCCGTATTCTCTGTAATTCCCTCCTCCTGTGCTTCCTCGTCCTCGGTCTATGTCTTTGCCAACCTGTCACAGACACATTTCCTTCATCTATTTCTTGGTGTCTGTGAGCCATCTCTGACTTTTGTTTTCCATTTTATCGTTAATGCTTTATTTACTATTTTTCCACCGTTTACTTTCACATCAACTTATCGGGTCCCGGCCTCCTTTTCTCTTTTTGTCCTTTTCTATTTATTCAATATGCGTCGCCGTCATTCGTTTGCTGGTTTCCACTCTCCATATCTGCATTGCAATTTTCCTCCCTGTTTTCCATCTTTCCCTTCACCACCTCCGTGTGACCCCGATGTTTTCCATTTTTGCACTTTCTGCTCCAATTTGTCTCTTCATTCTCTTCATGCTGATGTTGGTTTTCGTCAGCTAGACTCTGATCTCTACAGCTCTTGTCTTGCTAATTCTGTGATTGTGTTAATCCACTTCAAAAGCAGTAAATATCACAAGCTGTTGAGGCTCTAATTGCCGTCAAGAACAATCAGGAAACAGCAAGCTTGGGCAACACAAGATGGCATCAGTAACCAAGTAGATAGATAATGTTTCGGGCTATTGCCAGTGTTACGGTTGTCGGGCACACAATTTGCAATGATTTCACAGGTAAATTTAAATTTTACAGTAACTTCAAAGATGTATGATGGATTGGAGAATCATTGTCAATCTCTCTCATGATGAATCAGCCAGTCTTCACAGGCAGACATGAATTCATCAGTGTTCAGTCCTGTGTATGGCTGCCATTAATTAAGGACGTGTCTTGCTGTTGTGCGATTGCTCCAACATGCCAGGACCCTGCCAGGGATACAGACATCAGCACAGCCCCTATTGATAATTGGCTGCAAAAGGTGACAGCGGAAAATGGAGTGAAACAAGAACCAAGCAGAAGTACAAGACATGGACGTAACTCTAGGGTTTGTCGTGTGAAAAAGCTCATTTGTAGCAGAAAGTAATTTGTTCTTTCGCTCATGACTAGGGACAGTTTGTGGAGAAACAGGGAACAGATACACTTATGTGCTCCAATTTATCACTTTGGCACTCGCTTCCTTCCTGTGACACTGGGATATCTCACTGTGCTCTTGTTTCTAAGTGAAGCTACATAATGGATAACGCAAACTAACATTATTTAGGTTATAAGTAAAATAAAATAAGTTTTTCCTCTGTAGTGATCAATAGGTAGAGATGTACGGAGTTCCTCATACTTTCTCCTGTTATGTCTTACTGGAAATGGTGATCAGTAGTAATTTGTAAGTTAATTGCAGTAGCCATGTGATGTGTTCACCTTTCATTTATTCTTTTTTTCAGGTTTGAAGAAAAAGTTTTTCTCTGAGTCCATTAAATTGACGTATGTTGGTTCTCATCCACCAAGTCCCCTGTGTGGCCCTGGTCCGCTGAGGGTCTCCGCCCAGATAGAGGAGTGCATTCTGTTCAACACATTAGCTGCAGTCTAAATGAAGCTGTCCCTCCAGACGGTCTCCCTCAATGTCACAGCGCAGAGCTGCACTCAGCCCTGATTAAAGCTGCAGTTGGTTGAAAGGCGATGATGGGCCACCATGGTGCTTGTCACCTCCCACATGCAGGATCATGATGAGGAGATAAAAATACACTGACCATCACTGTTGACATTTCACATGTGGGCCTATCAGATGAAAATGCTGTAATAGCAGATACGTACTTGTTCACATTGTGCACACGCACGTGCTAAACTACCCAACAATGCAAGTCTTATATCCTTAGATCAAACTGGGTTTATTCACATTAGGCATTCTTTTTTAAATCTCCGGAGGGTTTTTAATGTGGCTTATAAACCTTCTCCAACTGTTCTGCCGGAAGCCTCAATAGTTTTGGATGCTGAGAAGGCATTTGACAGAGTGTGATTTTTCTAATAATTAAAAAACTGTTGTTTATATTGTTCGACATGGCAGCGGTGCCCATTGTGCCCTCTTTTATTTTATGGTTTCTCCAGTAATGCATCTGTCAATTTGTTTGTTTTGAAATTTAAAGTCTGAAACTGAAGTGAAATGAACCACAGCTTAAATAAATAAATAAACTATTGTAGTCTCAATCAAATATTTCTGACTGTGACTGCATAAGTATTAACATGCTATCATTTATAATAATCAACCACAGGGGACATTTCTCTGCTAATAGACCACTGCAACGGTTAATACTTTGAATTCCAATACTTTTGCTTAGCTGAGATTGTGAAGTGCGTCACATAGAACGCACTCAGCATTAAGTTTAACAAATTACACACGATACAAAGCAGCAGCAAAAGCTGTTGCACTGTATACTGAACCAGTTAGTGCGCGGGTGAAAATAACCATGACTCATATCAAGTCATTGCCTATTTGCTATTCTGAACGCCAAGTTGGCAAAGCTGTAACAAGAACCACAAAGGAAAGAACTAAATTCATCAAATGCATGTCAAATTCAGTTTGACTGAGAGGGCCTTCTCTTGCACACACTTATCAGCTGCCCTATCAGAGCCTAATAGCTACTGTAAATTTGCTCATATCAGATGGCAGGCATTCATTTGGAAAATAGCTGTCTGGATCTATATTTCATCAGCTAGACTGAAGATATTAATAGGAGATATTCTTCCTAGGCCTTAAGCCTCATCAAGACTCTCTCTGTGAAAGTGATGCTGAGAGATTTAAATGATCCACGAACACGAATCGCTGTGATATTTTCACCATATTTGCTTTTGTTTGTGGTTTGACCTGAAATGTACACTAACTATGTTCAGCTGGTGTGCAGGTTGTTGTTTTTTTAAACAGCCTCTCTACCTTAAGGTAGAACAATGTAGTCCTGGATTCAAGAGGGCGGTCTGTTTTAATCTGGCTGAAAATGAGAAAGTCTCCTATGTGCAGAGTGACTTCATAGATGTACTTATAATACTTGATCTATGTTATATGCTGCAATGAAGATTTTTTAGAAAGGCAGTGAGGGAATTAGAGGATAGATGACTATGCAGCAAAATTTAGGACACAGTAACTTTCTTATCACCTATCTTGAGGTGCCTAGTTACTTTAACCCACCCCACCCCACCTCACTTCTTGTCTGTTCTCCCAACCTTCCTTTTAGCCTCTTTGCCCAGTATTATCTACACTCCCACCCATCTTGAGCACTTATCTCTTGTCCACTGTGCGTCATGCATCCCTAGCCCAGTTGCAGATAAGACATCACTTTCTCCTGTTTACTCAAGATCTCGCAAACGGATGATTCCCATGGGCAGCCATCTTAGCACCTCAGTGTTTGGTCCCCATCGTGGACAAGCTATTCGATCCTATCCCAGCAGTGCGTTTACCTGGGTTTGTTGGAGCAGCCGTGCGTCACCTAACATCTCTCCACCGGGACTTAGGCTGATAGGCAGCACGGTGTCTTAGGATCATTTCAAGCAAGGTGCCAAACATGTTGACAACAACAACAACTACAAAGTCCGAGATTTCCTGTCGATTCTGTTTGATGAGAGACCAAAAGCGATCGCTTCAACACCCATTTAAACTTTGAAAACCAAGAAAAGATTGGGCACTTCAAAAAAAGAAAAAAGAAAACGAATTTATCGCAAATATACAGATATTAATTAATTACTAATCTCTCCAAATTAAGGTGCCTACCAGCAATGTCTTGAATTCCATTTTTGTCCTGGGTTGTTAAAGAACAACTACACAGTCACACTGAGACAGGGAAAACATTGACTTAACATCCACATAATATGAAAACAATATAGTTAAATATGATCTCATAGACTCGGGGAAGCGGCTCTTTGGAGCAGTAGCAAGGCTTTATCTGATAGTGGATGGGAAAGAAATATATCAGGGTGGTACATGGTGTGAACACTTGCTTCCCCAACACCCACTCCACAAGATAAGGAAGTGATTGCATTCATAGGATAGCAAAGGATACAGAAAAGGAAATTGAAAAGGGGGAGGGTAGAAGATATATCTTGGGTGGTCTTCCTTGAGACAATGCACTATGTTTTTTTTTTTACGATACAGTTGTAATGAAGCTGCATCAAAATGATAACTATTTCATTCCTGGTGCTCATTTGTTTGAATGATTACACCTTTTTTTCACAGTATCTCATCCTCACTTTCATTAACTTGTTTATTTAATTTGATTGGTCCATACCCCACATCTGTTCTTCCCAGGAAAGCCACAGTCTTCTATACTGGACATTTCCACTAGGGACAAAAGTGCGACAAATGATTTGCTCAAGGGCACCTCGATTATTTGTACAAGGAAAAGAAAGCAT
This sequence comes from Trinectes maculatus, assembly GCA_016785345.1. Lineage (NCBI taxonomy): Eukaryota > Metazoa > Chordata > Actinopteri > Pleuronectiformes > Achiridae > Trinectes > Trinectes maculatus. The sequence continues at coordinate 213,747 of JAFBJQ010001454.1, forward strand.
GACTCACTCCCTCTCTCTATCCCAGCGCACAGTTTCCCAGCAGTTCTGTGGTTTCAAATTGAAAACCCTCCTTCTCCATCCTTTGGGTTACCATCGTTTTTTTTGGGTGCTTAACACATATGAACAAAAAGGTCTTAAAAATAACCTAAGTGGTACTGTTCTCACATGCCCCGCACAGCTCGACATTACAGTAGGCTGCACGGACAGACAGGCAAAGATCTTACGATGCTTCAAAAAGCCCACAATGTTGAACAAGGCATTATGTTAATTATATCACAACAAAAGCAAAGAAAGTGAAGTTTGGCACATGCTTTAAATGAGTGTTCCCACAATGGCTGCTTTGCAAAGTTTCTTCCACTGTTTTCTTAGTCTCTGGAGGTAATAGACCTGTCGCTGCAGTAATAATGATAAATCTCCTCTGTCTGCCCAGCAGAGGCTGGAAGATAGCCCCAAAATATGGATGCAAGTGGCAGGGGTATAGTGCAAGGGGTTTAAATTGGTCTGAGGGTACACAAAAATAATGACCACAGCATGGAGTTATAAATCAAAGGGTGGCTGGAAATCAAGTGTCACTGTTTAACTTATCAGGCCTCTATTAGAATCTCATGGGCGCCACATCAAAAAATAAAGTATTGTCTTAAAAAACCTTAATAAACATTAAACTACAGGTAGATCACATTCTGCAGGCTCCACTTCTATTGTTCATGTTAGCAGTCATCATGCCAGCAGTGTTTGGGTGGTACCAATCATGTCCCCTCCCTTTCCTGTCCCAACAGCACGGCACTTAATTACTTCTCTGCTGTGTTAATAGCTTCTGGGTAATGTTGGTGCAATTATTTCTCCTTCACGACATCACAATTCATTTCGGCTTTAAATTGGACCTGAGGAATTCTTCATCCTCGCCGAAGTGTTGGAGGTAAAAAAAAAAAAAAGCCTGTAATAGTCTGATCTCAGATCTATATGAAGTGCACAGCTGTGTCCTATCATCAGCCAGCAGTCCAAAGCCAGTTTTTCCTCTTGGCTCCGACTGTAAATTCACGCCTCCCCTGCTGCAGCGAAGTGTCACCAGAGTTGGTGGTTTATGCCTTGAAAAACAAGCGATTGATCTTTCAGTCGCATTGCGTGTGTGATTTCATCAGTAAACCAGTTGGAGAAGAAGGTGGACAGAGAAGGTGAAAGCAAAGTGTTTGTGAACATTAAGGCAACTCTGCCCTTCCTTTACCTCTCGGGGCTTTCTGTACACACACATACAGTATATCATTATATATGTGTGTGTACAGTCAGAGTAACACATACATACATACATACATATGCATATATGTGTGTGTGTGTGTGTGTGAATAGATAGTGGTATTTATCCCAAAATGCCACTGAAATGTATTATCTATTTTTTTCTCATCCATTGCAGGGTCATTTATTTATTCACTAACTTTATTTATAGATTATAAAATTTGCCCTCAATGAAAATGCAAATGAATGTGCCAAATAGAATAAACATATTTATTTATTGTGCGCTGTAACATTGGGTTGGTGTAGGTGAGGGGCCCTAGCAGGTTAGCATCAGGGAGGCAATGGGTGATGAACTGGTGATTTCCACACTACACTTTATTTTAACAAAACTAAACACTGACCATGCAAAGCCAGGTCTCCACAGCACTGTGTACATACATAGCTTATAACCTGCACCGACTTGTTGCTGATAATGGGAGTCCTTTCTTGTGCGTGTTGGCTGGAGTATATCGGACCGTGAGCGGGGTACACACGAATACTACGAGTATAACAACAGGAGGCATACAGTATAACAAAAGGAGGCGCCACCCTGTGGCGTTCCATCATCATTGCTTTCTAAGTTGAAAATGCTACACTTGTGAATAAAACGAAAGATCCACCAGTCTCCACTTATGAGTTTGTTCACAAGCTGTCAGACACTTCCTCACACTGTCTCGCTCATTTATTTCCACTCTTGGTAGAGTTTGTTTACACGTACATTACTCTCTGCGAGTCTTACCCCACTTCCTTTATTTCACTTCCAGGTTCCTCTTTTGAAATGTAGTTCACTTTCACTCGTCTTTTCTCCTTCTACACAACAAGTCAAAGCCACAGATGTAGGTTGCACTACCCCTTGGCACTGGCGACATGATGACTTTTTGCCCTGATTGACCCTGCTGTAGTTCACTGACCCGGAACAGATGCAGTTGACCTATATACAATAAGCAGTGAGTGAGCAGCTTTCATCTACAAGAGCAATCTGGTACTTTGGGCTCCTTGGGATCCTTTTCTATCTCTCTCTCCGGCTGCTCCTGTTGCTTCCATTACACTTCACACTGTGGACAGTGAACTGTGGTTCAACTCCTGGAATTGGCTTTCTGGCTGTCTTTTGGGCTGATGCCGAATAGCCTTGGGGGTTGACCTTTCAGGCAGGCAGTGAAGTGTCAAGTCTGCTTACATTTTAGTGGTCCTGCATCACTGTACAACACACTCCTGAATGTGTTGATTGTGACATTGGCTGGCAGACACCCCAGGCTCTGCTGTCATTAGAGGTCTCCAGCGCTGACCTTTACAGCCAAATCATCCCAATGACGATATCTGGCCTCAGAACGAATCCAAATGAATTTGGCACGTTTCGGTCCCAGGAAAGAACAAGGGAGGACAGTTGTTTCCAAAACGAGTGCTCACAGATAATTTAGTGTTGAGGGCGGTTGTGTGATAATCGGCCTCACCTTGCACAGCTTTATCCACCCTCTTGCATGCCTCAGGTACATGAACCAGAGGAGGACTGGTACCCTTTAGACTACTGCTATGGCAACTGCTGGAATAAGCACAACTGTGTAAATGTTTGCAAAGTAGTGATCGCCACAGTCCAAAGATAACACACTCCCATCTGTTCCAGAGGTGAGTGAGAATCAGCCGACAAGCAGGAAGCTGCTAGGCTTCAGCAAAGGAGATATGAGACACGGTTAGTATAAAAGATTTCAAACAAACAGCTTTGAACCCCAAAGGGTGGGTGAACTGAAACTTAATGCCAGATCAAAGGTGGGTTTGGCCACGATTGTGTCAGTTCTACGCCTTAGGCTGTAGCGGGTATGCTGAGAATTGTACGTGTACGGTGAACAGTGGCTTTGTGATCGGATCTCTGTGTTTTTGTGGGTAATTGGGCTCCAGGGCCAGAGAAAGTGGTAATTAATAGAAGGTGGAAAGATGCAGGTTGTCGGAAAACACGTCCTGGACACAAAACACCAGACACAGACAAGATGGTGTGTGATAGGTTCTTTGCCTCTGAGTGAGCATCAGGGGGAAGCAGGTGAGGAAGCCCCTCGGAGCAGCTGTGGGCAGTGACACCGTGTGTGTGCGTCTGTGCGTAAGGGCAGGAGTGAGTTATTATTGTGTGTGTGTGAGAGTGGAAATGGAGGAGTCCGCTCCAGTTATCAGACCGACAAAGTATCAGCTGCACAAAGAAAAACAGCCAATGTGTCCACTAAGCGCAGTGTTGCTATAGCACTGTCAATGTATGCCATCAATATTTCAGTCCGAACTATTCCCTACGGGCAATCATGAACATATCCGACTGATTAAATAAATATTAGAACCACACACAAGCCCACACACACATATGTATATACATAAACACACACAATGATTAATCTGGGCACCCCAGTATCACCAAGTCTGCAGATACAGAGCCGCCTATTAGGCATGCAGCAACAGAACCTTGCTCTTCAGGAACCTCCCGCTCAACCCACTCACCTGTCTTCCAGCAGCACCTGTTCTGCCACTCTGGGCCTTCATCACTATTCTGATCATGGATCTCCTGCTCCCAGCTCCCCTCACATCCTCCTGTAGTATGTGTTGTGTGAATTTGTATGAATATATGTATGCCACAGAGATAGACAAGGGGGGCTAAAAAAGACTAAGTATGTTTACAGCTTTCCTCTGGGCTCATTTAAAAAGTTTCACCTCCAATCTAATCTCCATCTAATATCGCAGCGGTGGCCACCCGCCTACATGAGCCTGCGTAGCTGCAGTGCCCATATTGCCCAAAGGGAACTCTCATTGTTTTATTACAGATCAGGCAATCTGGGTTCCTCTCTCTGGCTCCTGTAATAGCTTCGCCTTGCGTGGTTTTTATGGCAGGTTTTTGCATTAACTGAACCACTCCCCACAGGCCCTGTTGCAAACCAAATTGAATAAAAGTATGATTGCTAATTGATCATTAATATCGCACACTGAATGGTTTCAAAATGAATATGGGGATTCTGAAATATTTTCTTGGGCTCTTTATGGGAGTGCAGCTGCAGGGAGCTCAACAGTTGACGAAACCAGGTAATGCATAACAATCCAAGTGTTACATCTTGGGGTGGGCAGGCGTCCAACTGCAATCTCCAGATGGTTATTTTATCATTGTGAGGCATTAGGTCTGTCATCCCATTGGCCAATATATGCCTTGGCGTGATTCCAAACCTGATATGCTGGCAGTGAGTCGGTCGAAGGGCTCCCATTCCTTGCTATTTAGATCGCACTCTGCCTGGCAGGTCTGACCTTTTCACCCCTCCTGAGGTGTTACCGTCAAGGGCAGTTTACATCCAGCCAGAGGTGGCAGAAGTGAGAGACATGGCGGGGAGAAGAGGACGAGGAGGATGGCGAGGAGTGGACTGAAGGTTGTTTAAGAATGCCACTCAGGTTTTCAATCGGTGCCTCTTTGGGATGACAGAGTGTCTGGCCGATCTGGCGGGAAAGCCAACCCAAATGTGGGGATGGGATGGTTGCCACGGTGCTGAGGGAGGATGCAAGTGATGGATGGCAGTTGTTAGACGCGGTAATTGTGTTCAGGTAATTGACCCCACACCCCCACCTCCCCTCTTTTCGCTCTCCCCCTTGTGAGCCAAGCACTCAATCTCGCTTTCACTTATGTTCCACAGATGGGAGAAAGCATCAGCAAAAAAAAAAAAAAAAAAAGAGGCCAGTCCTGTGTTTTGGCAGCTCACTTCCTTAGGACTTTCAAGCTTTTACTTTGGTGGACAAGTGGCTGGCTCTCATCTCATTTCACTTGAAGCAATTATCTTTCGTGATCTGAGAGTTTACACACTAAGAAGACGCTGGTTTCAGGAGTGACTTCAGATAAACGAAGAATGCAGCCAAAATCCAACATCAAATAACTGTAAGATTATTGAATCTTAAAATGCCAGTAAGACAAAAAAAAGTAAATAAATCACGGGGCTTAGGATGATAAGCAAGTGAATTTATGTGAAAAAAATGGAAGGATATAATTAATAATAAATAGAAAACTACAGGTTCATGAGTTTGAAAAGAGTACTTCAAACAAAGTACTCTCAGAGGGAAAAAATGTGGAGAGGTAGATGTTCATTACATACAGACTGAACATGAAATAGGGGAACAACAACCAAGCAAATGGAAGAATACAGTTATCAGGGGGATGAGGGAGAAAGGATAAACTGCAGCTGTTGGAAAAGTTGTAATCGTCTTATTTTCCTTTTTCAGCGATATAAACAATTGTAAGGGAATTGCAATATCACAAATGGAGAGTACAACTACGAGCACCATTAATAACACACAGTGTCTCAGGTAGAACCCAGTATGGGAATAATCATAGTCCTTGAAACCACAAATACAAAGCAAAATATATAACCATCTATCTTTAGCAATTTGTTAGGTGCTTCAAATTCTTGTTTGGAGAAAGAATTTCACAATTGAAAGTTTTATTTAAAAACTGATACTGGAAAAACATTGTATTTATTCTCTGTTGTTGAGTGGATTTTTTTGTTTTGTTTTTATTCCGTGGCAGCTTGCAAACAATTTATAGGCACATTACCACCGTTTTACCTTTAAAGTTTAAATTCAAAGTGAGCTTGAGGCTGTTTTTTCCCATTCATAGACCTTAGCATGTTTAGTATAACCACACATCATCCCCACTTCTACTGACATGTTCACAGTACAGACCGCAAAGGACCAAAGCACAGCCTCCCCTTCACTGATAAATCCAACCACCCCAAAGTGTCAGAGGCAATGACTAAAACTGAGAATGATTGTCAGAGCCTGATGTGGAGAACTGATGATGTGCTTCCCTCTTCATGCATCAACGGATTATGGCAGCATTCATCACTGGCCCCAGACCCTGTGCTCATAATCAGCTGGGTATATCTCAATCTACAACCACTGATTTATACCAAACTCTGTGTTAGGATGACAAGTTTTTAAACAGAGCTGCGCAGAGTAAATCATAACCCTGCTGCGTGTTGAGTCGATGGGTTTGTGGCGAGACATGAGAGAGGAGAGGCATTCACTTTCGTTCACAAACAGACACTTGTCTAAAGGCGCAATAAACTGCTGAAGACAGTAAAACGTGATAATGTAATAATAATAACACTTTACGGCACTCTGTGATTTGTTTGTATTTAGTTGTATGTATGTATTTGATCCATGTATCTGAATTCATAACAAATTAGGTGCCGCATGAAGCAAAATTGAAAATGCATCACATTTTAGGCAACGCTGACTGACACACTCAGGTTTGACAGTGTCCTGTGATAGAAGGCGTCATGGTTTCACTGATCACGCCAGGTGATGTTATTATATTGATGGCAAACATGTCACAGTCACTTTTACTGCACCGTTCAATCTCACCTTTTAGGGCCAGGCAGTGAAGAAGGCCAATGTCACCCCACTAACACAGGCCATAAACTACCATGCCCTAACTTTCTAATTCACAGGGCCATTGGACCTGGAGATCATGATGACATCACCGTTGCTCATCCAATTGGGAGTAGGATGTACTCTGTCTTATTTGACCTAGCCCGTGCAGATTCATAGTCTTGACGCCCAGAGGTATGTGGATGTATATTGTCCACGTTTGCCTGCAGACTTCATCATCCTGCTTTCATGTGGGATGAAACTGTTGTAGGCCCACTTCGCTGTAGGCCCATGAGTTGTACTGGACTAGTGAAATGAAAAATGGCCCATACACATTCACCAATTAAATTGACCCGAGGCGACACTGACCTCATGAGAACGTCCCTGAGCTGAATTGAAATGCGATTAACACTGAATCGGTAAAAAGTTGGTGATAATCAAAAGCGGATAAATCTGGACCATCACACCCCCGCACACTCTTTTTTCTCCAAGGTCAGTGATTGTCTGACTCCTCTAAGATCCATCCCATAACGATGTGACATGCGACTTCCCATTCCTGCCATCTCCCCCTCTCAATATAATTTTCAGTACTTGGGCCAATTCAGCACTGTTGAATAAGGTCACATTAAGGACGCCACTACACATTCTCCAAGACAAAGTGAAATCCAATGAAAAAGCAGTCAGAATAACATTCAGCAGCTTCTTCTGTAACAAGCTTATTATCCCACATTCTCAACTCTGCCCCGAATCCAATCTCTGCCCCTGCAACACATCGTTACACTATCCCCAGTGCATTAAATAGAAACCAGGGCTCGGTACAGGTCCTTTAACAATCATTTGGACCAGCTAATATCTGACAGTTTATCCAGGCAGGCCGCCACCGTGGACCTACTTCCATCTGACATTGCTGTGACTCCATTAGCCAAAGTGTTGGAAGTAAATGATGGCAGGCAGCGCTTGGCAATGTCAGCGTCTGCTCAGATCAACCGGCTTCTATTGATTCAATCACAAAATAAAGGATGGAGCAGGGAACAGCCACCCCAGGTGGATTTCATCCGACCAAGCACTGGCACATTGTGACTGAGCGAACCATTCATTTTAAACATCGCTCCGCTCAAGTGTGTCTGATGCGTCACGCAGATGCACCAGCACGTGGCTGCGTAAGTTCACCATTCAGGTCAGATACCCAACCATTATTTGACCCGAACATACACTGTCACCCAAACACAGATCATAAAACATTTAGATTGACTAGTAAACACTAACTATTTGTTATAAAGGACTCATATTTAAAATGTGCTCGTACCAATATAAATATACACACACGCATACACCCACAGTGACTAAGCACTAAAACAAGTCTTAACTCTCAATATATAATGTATATTATGTGTGTGTATCTATGTTTGTGTGTGTGTGTGATATTTTTGTTAGCGCTAAAAATCAATTACATTGGTACAGTAAATTACCCACTTGCTTTTACTGGCTTGGGGAATGAGAAAATGATGGAGAGTTAGAGAAAAGACAAGCACACAGTCTTTACAGTGACCGCGTTTATCAGAGGGGTCACAGCATTTCTTTGACAGGGGGTCTTTACTCACTGTCTCTTCCAATGCTATAAAGATACACACGTATAACTTTAAATTATATCATTCTCTACCACAAACTGAGGAAGCAACGATCCCCACAGATTATTAAAGTTATGATGAAAATAAATAAGAGTTGTGAGCAAGTCATTCATTTTAATGGTGATAAACTAAAATACTGATTTGAAATTAGTTTTCGCTTTTGTCACAACTTCCTTTCATTGGTTCTCGAAAACCCCTGAAACCCAGTGCTTCTGGATATGACTCAGTTGCATACTGGCGGCAGGCAAACCAGACCTCTGTTGTCATGGCAACAGTCATGAACACATGGTTAAGGTTGTGGAATGGTCACTGGTTGGGTTTAGGTATGCAAATGACTTGGTTCGGTTTTTGGGAAAGATCAAAGTTTGGTTTAAAATAAATACCTTGCGAAGGTTTGGGGATCTTCGTCATCATGGTTACAATGAAAACACAGGTCAGGCAATGGAAAGGTCATGAATAAAAAAACAACAACTTTGACTGCTGGCTTCACAGTGGTCTCCCGTGCATAAAAAGGACTGTGTCTGCAATTTTTTTTTGAGTAAATAATTAAATTCAGCCCAGGCTAGAATAATCAAATATGAGTGATGGAGTTGGATATTTCATTGACAACTGCATTAAAGAACTTACAAAAAAACTTGACTTTTCTAATGATTATGTACATTAACCATGTATATTATTATATTATGTATATTATCATTAAGTATAAATTTGCTAGGAACAAATCTCCTCTACCATGTGTTATAAATTTACTAACAAGACTTTTTTAAATAAATCCCTGGAGCAGAGAGCGAACAACATTAAGTAAATTGGTATGCTGACTAGTTAAACTGGCCAGTAACCCCAGCTAATGTGTTTCCCATCATCACACAGTTACTTTAATTATCACCTCACTGGCATCCAGCACCAGTGAGGTCATCTTGTGGTTAAGTCATGGTCTCTTTCCTTGAGTCTCTCTCTCTTAAGTCAGTTTGTGTCTTATTTTGGAGCAATTCCCTGTGTTCCTGTTTTATTTTGACATTTACTTCCTTGTTGTGTCGCGTGCCTGTAGCATTCCCTGCATTTGTTTGGTATCCCGTCTGTTCGGTTTCTGTTAGTTTCACCTGCGTAATTAGCTGTGGCCCTTTATCATTTGTCCCTCATCATGTTGTGTCCTCATGTCCATGCTGTCGCCCCGTTATCTTTGGATATTACCCTCAGCTTGTGAATCCAGTCTGGATTTGTTTGTCCTGCCTGCAGCATGTCCACCAGCCACACACCACATGTAAGCTTCTTCTTCTTTGTTTTTAAACTAAACTAAACTTTGCACCTTGTGTACGTCTTCTCTTTGCTCCTGCACGTTACCTGTGCATAGCAGGTAGTTTAACGGTTGTGTTAATGAGCAGTTAAGTTACAGAAAGTTACAGTTAATGAGCAGGCAGGTGTAACCTGTTAAAGTCATGAGTCAGCATTATTGTGTTTGATGTCTTCCCTGTGGGTTTCATGGCAAATAATGGCAATGTATGGTTTCTGAATGTTCGTCTGTGTGGCCACAGGATGCAGGAATCCATGTTTGTAGCATGCACATGTCACAAGTGAATGTTTTTGCAGTCATGTATTGGAGATGTGTGCAGAGGTTGTAGGTGACAACACTCTCGAGCCCTGTCATTTTAGGGTTGTAGGTGATTTTCTAATGTGCTGATGCAGAAAAACTAAGCAGTCTTCCCTGCGTTATGGTTTTGTTTGTTTGTTTGTTCTTTTGTTTGTCTGTGGCGCTTATTGTTTTCGTTTTCTCTGAAATCTCATAAACCTCCTCAATTCTTGTGGCCTTTTTTTCTTTGAGCTGTTTAATGGGGAATCACTTGAACAGGATAATACATAATATCAGTCACATCACTGGCAACTTGTTGTACATTTAATTGCTGTGAACACTTACTGTCAAAGACTGTGCCACGTCTCATTGGTCCAAGGAAGGAAAACCCTGCATGTACTTATAATTTTGCAGTTATGCATAAAAAATATTTTTTCTGAAACAATGCAACTAACTGTAGACAATTTGTGTTTATACCAATATGCACATTCCCAGTGCCTGATAGTGGTTAGACTATATGTATTTATGGACAGAGATTACTTCTGATATGGAGCTACAATGTCATATGTATATGTGTGTGTGTGTTTTTATATATATATAAAAGTATGGGATTTAATTTGTCCTAAACTGCATGACATTATATATAAGACCTAACCCTTGACAGATAAACCAAAGGTTTGTTTTGTGCTCAGTGACAGGGTGACAGTGTTTGGAGCATGGCAGGATGTGTGTTGCTCCACAAGTTGACATCTTCTGAGGAGACCGCAGTCATGTTTAAAGTTTAAACCAACTTGGTTTAAACATGGCTGCGGTGGTCTTTCGTTGTTATGATTTTCAGTTTTGGAAGTCGCACCTTGTATTTAAAAACCCTACTACAGTATTTTTTTTTCTTTCTGTGATTATTCATTCAGTCCAGTCTCATACTGTTTTAATTTGGAAACAATGAATTATTGCTGGTGTAAAAAAAAAAAACAACAACCTTCCAGCTGTTTGCATGATGCGCAAATGAATAAATGAACAATCAAAAAGCAGATTTTTGAACAGTTAGGATCTAGACAGTCGGATCTAGTAATGTTGCACTCAGCAGAAAACTCTGCCCTCTCTCCTCCTCAGCAGGGAGAAATCTGCGTAGTACAGAGGACAAAGCAAAAAGATGAAGCAAGCCAGTCAGGTATGTCACAGGCAGCTCCGCTGAGCAGGCCTTAGCCCTGCCTGATGCAGCATTATCAGGACAGACACACTGGCCTGGCTCTTAACCTGCTGTTCCCAGCTGTGGCAGCCTCTCCCGTTTGCTACCAGCCTTACCCTGCCTTGCACCTGCAGCACCTGATGTAGCTCCTGTACCACTTCACAGGACAGAGCTGCACACTGAGAAATAGGTTTGATATCACAGGCAATGAAAAGCGACAGATAGCAGTGAGGCTGCAGTTGTTTATTGGGGTGGTGCTTCCTGTTCAGTGATGTAGGGCGGCGAATACCTTGTTTGTTTATGAGCTTTGTGAAAGCGTTGTGTGTGTCATTGGCAAAAACTTGCCAGACAGATGAGCGATGACCTTTGCTAGATGTGCCCCTGATTTAATTTTCCCACTCTCCCTGGATGAGGTTTTGCTTCTGTAACACTATTTCTGATGACTTTGTTTGTGTGTCGCTGTTGCCAGGATACTGAATCACTACTTTTGGGCATCATCTCTAAACCCCATGGTGCATGTTCGACCCCCAACCTTCCCATCCTTAAAATATTTTCCTTCAAGAAAGCCAAAGAGGAAACAAATACAGTTATTTTGAAAAGTATTTTTAGTAGTTTTCGAGGTAAAATCGCATCCAATATGCTCCAGTTACTTCTCTGAGCCTTGTGTTTCTCCTTGTGCTCCACATTGTTATTCTATTAATTCCCTGAAGGGCAGACACACACAGAAAAATAGAGGAAGAGAAAGATGGCAATGGGACAAACACTGAGCTTATATTCCCATTTAACGTGCGCAAACTAGATCTGCCACCTCACGATAAAATGTTGTTTTTAAAACAACAACCTTGTAAGAGTAATAAATACTAAGAAACAAGAAACAACTATCCTGCAAAATCCCCATAGTGCAGAGTCATTCATATTGTATTAAGGTTGGCATGGGACCCAACGCCAGGCTTTTACACTTCAATAAAGACATTCATGAACCTGACTTTTCCTGCAGGAGAAGGGCTAATAGCCTGGAGTGCTTTCCTTTCAGGTGAATGCACTTGTTCTAACAGGTGCTTGATAATAGAAGGGGAATGCCGTGTAAATGGGGATACAAGCCACAGGCACTGTAAGCAGGTACAGGAATCACAATAGGATTAGAGCGTAGATTGATCCTGGCTTTGTGCGCTGTCGTTTGGCCAGATTACCCCAGCCAAGGCTTTATTGTGTGGAAATTGGACAGAAATTTGTTTTCAATTTGCCAACGGCTTGAATTGCATTTGGACATGCCTGTGTCTGTGTGTGGAACAGAGGGGCGGTGTGAAGGGGAAATAAATGTACCGTGTTTTTGCACTATACACTTTCACAGGATTAACCAGTTTCCTTGAGATAATTGCATTACTAGTGAAAAGAAATCAGCTGCATTCATTTGAAAGGCTAACATGAAACAGTGAGCGTTAAGGAGGCACAACATCCCCGGCCCTGTAAGCTGACTCCCACTGGTGTAAGTGGTATTGCGTATCAGTGTGTGCAAATCTAAATCAGCTCCACAAGACCAAGCTGTAACAATAACCACACGACAAAATGTAGCCTGAATCAGTTCATTATAGCAGTTTTTTATTTACTGTCACTGCCTTATGCAACTGCCAAAGTGTTTACTGTATGTAGAAATTACAGTCTGTTTACATTAATGCTCTAATTTCTTTTAACTGCAGTTTTGGGAAATCCCTCCAATATGTATTTGCTGGAACCCATTCTTTCAAGTTATTTGGTCGGGGTAGTATTTGTGTATTGTCGCCTTTTAATTAGTTTTACTTGTAGCAAGGGAAAGTGGTGCTGTAATTTTTTTTAACAACTAGACAGAAGTTCAAATTTAACACTGAGATATTATAATATGTAATGTGTTCTTCATGCAGCGGGGTAAAGTATGGTGGTTAGTGAAGGTCTGTACATTGTTACACTTCATACAGTAGCTGACTTTCATACAGGATGAGCTCTGAAATGTTTTTCTACTTGTTACTGTTTATTTTTGAAATTTAGTAGTGGCTTAAATATACCTCAGCCTCTGATGATTACAGATTAATGACTGATTGTTTAAAGTTGTGTGGATTTGCTTAAATCCAGCTGTTTTGTAATATTATTTTAGGTGTTATTATGAGCATGGACACCTTCCACCATCATCTTCTTTATCTTTTGCGTGATGGCGTTTGGCAACAACTTTTTGGTGCATTGCCCTCAAATCACATTGCATTGCATTTTTCTTTTCCATTTCCCTTGCAGGCGTTCACCTGCCATTATCTCTGTCTGTAGAAACAGAACAGCATGTCTGTTAGGAAAGATGAGACTCCTGTGCTGGTTGCAGCCTGCCCTGGCATCACCACATATATTTGCATTCATTACTTGGCCAGGAAACCAAATCCAATCCTTAGAACAGCAAACACAACCGCCTAGATTCTGCTCCTTCTTCTCCTGCTTTTTAGTGAATATACAGTTCAGTTTTTTAAAAACCCGCTGAATTCATGGATTTAATCAGCCGCCCTTGGCAGCCACCATCTTGGTTGTTACCAGAAACATCTGTGCTCGTGCGAGTCAGTGCAGCAATCCCGCATGCGTTCAGAGAAATGGTTGTGATTGGCCCAACCTGGTTTAGAACTGATGGAAATCTGTCTAAACAGGAGTGTGGCAGGACGCTGAATAAACATGAATTCGCTGATTGGCCTGAGTTGCAGGCAGAAATCATGATAAGCAAACTGTGTTTTTACATGAAAAAAACCTGGTTGCCTGGTTCATCTGGACCTGCACTCAGTCCCCTTAACTATTGCTGACGTTTTAACGTGCAGGATGTGTGCCGTGTATTAAAATATCTCAGCATGCCGCACATATCCATCCCGCTTGATTCCATTTGCTTTTATTATTTGAATTGCATTGAACTGTGATGCCTGTGAAATGGAAATGGGAGGGTGAGGCTGAGACCACCCCAGTCCCAGTATTTTAGGCACAGTTCTGCCTCAGTGAGCCAGTATGATTGGGATGCAGCAGGGTATCTCCCTGTCTCTCCCTCCCACACGTTCCCCATGTCTCTCGTTCTGCTCGGCCTGCAGCAGGCATTCTGATGAAAAACAGAAGAGGCCAAAATGTTGATGAAGGCAGGAACATACACTGGCTCACTCACAGGGTACACTGGCACCTGTGTATCCCTGCAATGCATTAACACATTTTGCTGTCAGTCCTTGAATTAAATGCTAGTCGAATGCAAAATATAAAATTGAGTATTTAATTACATTTTAATTACTTTCTTTGGGTGTTGCGCCTGTTCGATATTAGCTTCACCAAATTTAAAGTGCAAACAGAAAATTCACTCTGGCTCCGCCCTCAGACTGTAGACTGGCCAACCAGGAGAAGGAGAAACAGATGGTGAGGGAGGCTAAAGAACAACTGTTTATTTGGAGGTCTAAGGTTAGGTGCTAACACGTAAAGCTACACGGCAAGTGAATGGAAATCTGATGTGAATCCAATTATTTGTGGTGAAAGTGATAATACTGTGAGTGAAAAATTAAGCTTTATTAAATGCGTATAATAATGTGTTTGCCCTCTATTATTAGGCCCTATATTAAAGGTCAAAAGACCTCTGTGGAGGGTGTTGCACAATTTCTCATCAACTAGCAGAGATACGGGAATAAATGCCTTAAAGTGGTTCCAAAAATACAGTACAGTATATATCACCATCAATTTATTTCCCGACTCCTCATTCCTGGAATGCTAATTCCTGATCCTAGCGTCAATCAGCTAAACGATCCTGACCTTTCATTTGTTCCAACTGTAATATCAGATTCTCCCATCTGAGATAAGAAGATTCTTATGCTTAAAAAAAGGCAATATGCAAAAGGTTTAGAATATAGACAAAATAACAGTGGAACAGAAAATATCAGCTGACAGTTGAGGCATTATTTGTATCAACAAAATAAAAGTATGCAGCTTTCATATCTTTTTCTAGTCTTTTCGAGTCATTGATTTGGTTTGCATGTCCTTATAATAATAATAATAATTCCTAAAAACCCACTCTTAACTATTAAACGCATTAAACCCTGGGAACATTTTATCACTCATGTATTGTCGCTTGATATTTTTCTGTCCTTCCTCTTTTGCCTTGATACCCTGGAATGTTTCATTGTCATGGATTAAACTCAACCTCGGTATTGAACCGAAAGAAATCAGGGCCATTTTGGCAGGAGAAGTACTTCTCCTAGAGCAAATCAAATCAATACGCACACATGGGCCTTTTATCCATTCGTGGAACCACAGACACTTGTGAAGCCCTGACACTGGCTCCATCTCTTCTAACATCTCTCTCCAGCAGACCACTCTGCCTCTGACTGACTGCATGGCTGTTTTCTAGTTTTACCCTGAATGCTTGATTTCACTCTGCCTGTATTTTCGTTGCACATTTCATGAAAAGGTTGGAGTGTACCAACCTGTGGCCAAAGGATGACATGGGAGGTAATGACGTGACGACTGCCTCTGTTCATGTCATGTCTATGCACCTTTGTCTATAAGTTTGGTTGCAATTTCCAGTGTTTAGAATTTGAAAGGACTAATTGCAGTGTCTTGATAACCCCAAATTACCTAATTTACATTTCTTTGGACAGTTCTGACAGCATATATTTGTCTCAGTTGCTTCTTGATCTTTAAGCTCCCATGTCGACACATTTGTCTGGAGTCAGCCAGGCACAGGCTGAAGATTAACCACATATTGTTTTGGTTCTGTTTGTGTATGTTTCTCTGTAGCCTTTATGTTGGGGGAGAACAAAACACCATCTGAGCATGTCCAGGATTATCGTCATCTCCATGGCGACTGCCTCCTCCATCTCTCTCTCTCTCTCTCTGTATGTAATCTGTGGCGTCCGCCCTGCTGCTCCCACTCATTCATCTCCCATCCCTGCCACAAAATCTGAATTCTGAAATTGCAAAAGAAGTAATAAAGAAGATTGACTGCAGCTCTCCTTATTGATCGCCGCTCCAATGTGCTCACATGATTTGTAATATTGCCCCCACCCCAACCCCAACCCCACCTCCTCCTCCAAAAACAGCAACCAATAGCCAGGCCACACAGAGACAAGGAAAATTATGATGAGACAGAAATCAATTTCTACTACATTAAGCTACTTGTTGTCTCATGGCCACAGGGATTTAAATGTGAAAGGAAGCATGTACTCAGAAAAGATGCTTATACCAGATATAAAGCCCAGACATGAAACTCACCATTATGCTCCTCTCATCTCAAGGTGATTGTATCAGACACCAGTGTCCTACTCGCTAGCAGAATCGCAGTGTCATCTTTATAAACAACACCAGTCGTCAACGTGCCAGCATTAGTTTATAATTTGATGACGTGGTAAATCTGCCACCTGATTTGTGGTAACCACTTGGTCTTTGCCGGAGACCGAATGATTCTGATTTTTTATTCAGTACTAGCTATGTGTGTGCATTCAGCATGGCCTCTGCTGTACATTATAGAGAACAGGAGAGGGAGGGAAAGGCTGGAAAGCATTTTCGTCTCCAAGCCTGAATTTCACAGTACACTGCCAAATATTTAAGCCCAATAAGATGCTGAATCCTTTTTTTTTCCATCTCCCTTTCTTTCTTTTGGTTACGCTCCCCCTCCTCTTATTACCATGTTAACAACATGTTGGCACCCTGAAAGCTCAGTTGGCTTTATTGCCTGCTTGGAAAATCAAGGGAAGGAATTTTGAAAATATGTCAGTGAATACACTGATATAAGAAGATCAGACATGCAAGAGTGGAATCAGGCCCTTCAGTGTTTCAGAAAGGAATAAAGGATGAATTATCATTAAATCCCATCCTGGTCAGTACAAGGAGGAGGATACGAGGAGAGAAGGGTTCATGTGGAATACAAAAGGAGGTTGTGTGCCGGGAATGCAGTCAGACAAATGTTGTTGGCATCACAGGATGAGGACAGTTTTGGTGTAGCGGTTTATCCTTCTATGTTTAAGCCGGCAAACAGCAGCAGAGACACAGTTCCTCTTTGTTAACATTTCCCAAAACAGTATCTGCTCCTTCTAAATATTTTATCATGTTTCCATTCGGTGAAAGCAGCAATGTAGGATGAGGCCAGAAATTGGACTTTACTCACCTACTGTATGGTTCACTAACCAGACACTCTCTGAGCACAGATACCGCTGTGATGTCTGCTGCAAAAAAGGCAATTAAAAAAAAAAACTCTTTCAGTTATCTTACACCGCAGATCATCACATTCTACATTCTGCATTCGTTGCAACAGCTGACTGGGTTTCATTTGCAAAATGGCTGCATGTCACAGCAGTGCTTTGAATAAATGTTAAACATGATTCACTGTAATGCACTGAGATAAGCACGAACGTAATGCATCTCACTGAGTGCAGGCCTGTTTGTTTCATTATGAGAGGGCTGAGGAGATAAAGGCACAGGGAGAGATAGCATATGTGTATGTGTGTGTTTGTGCGTGTGTGCGTTGGGGGTGGTCTGTTGCTGACTTTCTCATTTGTGTGCATAAAACGTTCAACAATAGAGACGGCAGCGATACCCACTGTCAAATGTGTATCCAACTCGTACTTCCTGCATAAAGAACGCAGGAGGCTTTGTATGACCAGGTAGACAAAAAAAAAACAACAACAACGAAAAAGCATGCAGACAAGGTCGTGCTAGTTATGTTGAATCTGCTCTTGCATGACCACAATTATGACAGGTCCCTCAACATGCAGCAGCAGATCCCCTTAGCACAGATGCTGTGAGAAACAGTACAATCTCCACATGTTGTGAAACGGT
This sequence comes from Trinectes maculatus, assembly GCA_016785345.1. Classification (NCBI taxonomy): domain Eukaryota; kingdom Metazoa; phylum Chordata; class Actinopteri; order Pleuronectiformes; family Achiridae; genus Trinectes; species Trinectes maculatus. The sequence goes on from JAFBJQ010001454.1 coordinate 231,580, forward strand.
TTTGTCATGACTAAAGTGGAAGGATCGTGTCCTCATCAGACTTGAAAGGGCAGTAATTGAATTAAAGTTATGGGGAGTAAATAAACGTCTTCAGGGAATTTGAACAAGCCTTTTGAATCTAAATCTATCCTTTTGTTTCCGCTCCTAACCTCGCATGTGCTCATCTTGCGCAGTTTATCAGTTTGTGTCCAAATATTCTTGTGGTGCAAACACATATTTCTGCTTGTGTTTGCCCGCATTCTGCATAAAATATTTACATTTAGTGAGACTGGTTGACCTGATCAGACACAGTTCTGTAGTTCGATGCAGAAATTATCACCAATGAAGAGAACTGAAGTGAGAATTTACTACAGCATGAAGGCAGGAGTACAGAGAGAAAGGGTTTGTGTTAGACTGCTCACCATTACTTCTTGGCTGATTATGAGCCATTGGCAGAATCTTTTTCTCAGTTCAATTTTACATTTTCAAGCCCTGACTCATGATGTATTACCATTATCGCTAACTGTGAGACTCCATCGAGCTGTCTGGTACCTGTGGACATGTGGGGAAAATTGCTGCAAAATCCTAGTCTAAATGTAAATTGACTCAGGTAATTGTTATCTTTTGTGAGTGGAACTTTTTTTTATTGACTACTTTTTATAGGGGTTTTAGGGTGTTCTGATTATTTTCATTCAGCATAATTTGAATTTAATGCCCCGGGTGCATGGTGAAATGGGGTCATATTATCAGTTAAGAAATGCATTTCTGACACAAGCCTCAGTTTCTAAGTGCTTTCAATTTTAATGAAGTAATAACAACATGTTTTTCTCAGTGAAGAACCTCTGCAGTGTGTTTGACATAGCTCCATACATATTTACAATGATAATAACTTTCTCCTGTTTTGTTAGCTCTTCCACAGCCCCAGAAAATCCCTGTTTCCCAAGAATCTTCTGTTTCTTTGGCAATACCTGTGTCCCCATCTGCTCTCAATTTGTTAAGCCCTGGCAGAATTCTGGATCCGCTAATGTCCAATTTTTTTTTTTTTAGTAATGTTCTGTAAAACATGACATTAACAAACGTTTGTTAACTTTAAAACATAACTGCATAAGAATAAGCAGAAAAACGTGATCTAATGGTATTGTGCATGGTTTTGTTTTGATCAGAAAAAAAAAAACTTAACCTGTGAACGATTTTTTAAAATGATATAGGTTTAGATGGTTGCCAGATATGTCTGGGTTGCACATGAGCTGAGCTTCACCCCAGCCATCATTGTACGCCTGTCTTTGACTGCAGATGAGGATTAGTTCAGTTCCTCCATGACTGTCTCTCTCTGGTGTTCAATGCTCCCTGTGTAACATGCTTCATGTGCCAGGGGATCCAATGCTGATAAGCAACCCCTGCCCCACACCACCTCCGAAAACTGATTTCTGGTCTCCAAAGCAGAACTGTCCATAGAGGACTATCTTCACAAAGCTGCCACGCATGAGCTGGTCAGCTGTCTCATTGATCTGTCTTTCCCCACAGTCCAGCCCGGGCATTCACTCTTGTTTGCTACGCCTTAGCGAGTCCACTTTGGAAAACATCACCCATGGGAGGGGTGGGGGAGATTTAAAAAAAACCAAAAACTCTCACACACTCCAAGAAATAAACTTTCACTTCAGCCAGCCGCTGCAGGCTACATGCAGTGATCTCATCTAATAAAATGGAAATTCTATGCATGCTTTGCAGGAGAAACGAGCGGGGCTTTACATATGGTACCGTGCACAATGAAGTGAAAGAGGCTAATCTGGCACCGATGCTTGCACATGCGTTAATGTGGGTGTGTGAGTGGAAACATGTTTTGCACAAAAGTGAAAGCATGCATGCTTTCCCGCATCACGCAATGGTTACCTTGGGTATAGATTCCCGGTCCATGTCGTGAGAGTGCTAAAGTGTCAAAGATCACAGCATTGTCATGGGACTCTTGTATTCCCCCTCGCCCACCAAACACACACAGGTACACAGTATTATTTCTTGTTCATTAAAATGCAGTTAAATGCATATGTGTGTTGAATAAATAAATATTCTTGGATAAAACATCTTGAATCCTTAAAATTAGGTCCAACTGTACTTTAGTATATTTGATGTGGGTGATTGAGGATTTTTATGAACAGGTTTATAGTAATTTCCAGGTTGTCTTGACTCTCTCTTGTTCTCACTGTGTTGGTGGACACAGTATTTACACATGTGCTGCGTTATTGTTATTTAGTAGTTTGACCTCCACTGTTACTGGAGGTGGGTGGATGGGTGTTGTCTGCAGTGTTTCAGTGTTCTCTACAAGAGCATTGGGACCTTTTTTGTGGGTTTGGCATCACACTGCCATAATAAAATGGCAACATGGTGGAAAAGGAGGTGAGTCATGCCTCCAGTGTGGTCGTAGTAGTGTTAACGGGTTGGACGAGTGAACAGAGGTTGATTGTGCATTTCAGCTGTTCATGCCTTTTTGCTTGTCTGGATTGTTGTCCTCAGTTTTACAAGGTCCCGCCACCTTCCTCTGGTGTTTGAGATTGTTTTGGACTATAAAGAGAAGTCATAGACTTAACAAGATTTAAGAAGTGTAGCTCTCCAACGCAGTTTTTGCACTTTCCACAAACAACAAGAAGAAAGGGCTTGTATCCAGCTATTTTCTGGGTTTCAGGAAAACATAATATACATTAAGTAGCCACAGTACATCCCTTTAACTGATAAAGCCAACGTGCAATTTAGACAACTGAAACAAGGATGGTTGTGAGTTACATCGGTTCCTGCATCCAGTCAAGTTATTTTTTAAAGTTAAAAAAAAGAAATAACGTGTGAAGGCAATCTTTATACACAATGAAAAGAAATGCACAAAAGCAACCAAACCTCAGTAAATGTATACTGCTGTTAACAGAACTGACTGGGGCAGTCTATCTTGATTGCCTTATCTAGTACAAGCAGCAAATTGAAATCCTGACCAGGGCACCAAAACAATGACACAATGATAATATCACACAGTCGAGTCTATGCAAATGTTTTGGGAGAGGGGAAACAAACCAGCAGTACAATAGCATAAGTGCATGTGCAGCAAGTTTGCCTAAGGTGCCACTGAAAGTGAGTCTTCAGCTGGTCCTGCTTGTGTTCATGGGGTTAGAGTGGGTGAATGTGTTTCACATGCATATAGTATTAGGACCAAAGCTGAAGATCCTATGCTGAGGATTCTTTACAAAAAAATGACCTCTTCCCATGGGTTCAGTTGCTTTGGCTTGATTGAACTTGATCCCTGTCTCTCAGATGTTGTTTAAAGCTCCTGGCGTCGCCATTATCACTGTCATCGAGCAGATGCAAAATGGGCACTTTGTTGCCTTTGCTGGCTGGCAGATTTAAAGGTCAGCGATCAGCACCGTTTTTCATCCAAACAAAATTCTGCAAACGTGATATTATCTTACGAGGCTTCTTGAAGGCTCATTGTTGACTTAGCAACACGTGGGCCGCACACCAACACGCACTATATAAAGCTCAGGAAATTTATCTGTGTTGACTGATAAGTGATGAGAACTGAAGTGTGTAATTGACACGAGCGGCTGCTCTATTCGTCAGAGGAGGACTGTATGCGGTGCCCATGAAACCTCTTGGAGTAGGGCTACTCTCTGGGCTGAGGATTTAAGATGTGATAAGGTAATTGCCCAGTGTTTAGACAGAAGTATCATTGGTCCTCCATCTCCAGTCCACTGTCAAGGAGGTTAACGACCAGGAGCCCAGACAGTGATTAAACATTTATACAGGATACCTAACCCCTTATATATCAAATGATCTCTGCGGCATAGGCCTCACCGTGCCCAGCTCATCTTACAGATCTCCCAAAATCCTGCGCCTCTCGTCAAGCGTCTCTGTGTCCAGACCTTCACAGGACACATGGGAACTGTAACGCTCTGAAGGCATCTCCTTTTCATCATCATTCTCGGACTGAAACGCCAAGCATATAGTTTCGAACAACTCTGAATGGGCTGGGGGCTGCAACAGCTTTAAAAATGGCATATTACGCAGATAAAACAGGAACCCTCCCCCTCCCCTGTGTACTGAGCATTTATGAGCAGACTCTTCAGCTGAGGACAACTGCTTTAGCTGATGTGGCCCGAGAGAAGCTGCTTTCGCCATTACGTAGATCTAAAAACGTGAATCATTCGACTGTTGTGACCCACATTTTGCCGGTCAACATTACCAAGGAAGAAAGAAAAAAACACTTTACCAGCATTCCGATATGTTGAAAAGCATAAAGGCTTTTATAAGCTTTTAAACTGATTGACCATATTGTTGTAGTACCGGAAGCTCCTCCCAGCATGGCCGTTTAATGTGCAAGAGCTGGCTACTGAATAAAGAGTGTTGGGTTACTGTTTTGCCATAGGAAAAACCTGTACTTTACCATAAGTCCCCGCTCCCCCGTACTTCAGCCTCCTAATTTGTATAATGCATCGAGAAACAAAGCCAAGACAGTATAAAGACTTTTACTTCCTCTAGTAGGTTCTCTTATAATATACTTTCTGAATTGAACAAAATAAATAAAAGCTTTACCAGCAGTGGCTCCTGAAGCTAGACAGCTCCACTGCATCATATAATAGCCGTTCCCACAAGACCTTTTCACCTGCTTCCTTCTTCATTGTTTCTCAGTGTATCTCATGAGTGTTACTATGGCAATTGTGAAATCAAGCAAAGGACAGCTAAATTGTTGTGGCTAATCGTTACTGCCGGAAGGCTCAGCGATAGGAATACGCTGACACTTTATCTGGCATGTAGCCACTGGCCTTGTATGTACTTTATATTTTCCTCCTATTGCTCTGCTCCCATCCCCTAGAGAGGTTTCCCGTGACCAATGTGAACCTCGGGGTGTCTTTTAAAGATGATACTCGAGAGATCGATATGAATGAGTGTGGTCACTGGGGATGTGGTCCGATTTGGAACAAGTGTGCCGTTGTGTAAAACAATTGGCTGGACTGTGAGCAGTCAAATCACATGACAGGCTGCAGGCCCTGGTCTGGATTCAATCTCGGATAAATAAATCACAGCTTAATACCTGTCTCATGTAATTCCGCCGACTACATTTGTGACTGGACTCTACACTTGCACAGGGGAATGAACCAGACTGTGCACTGAATCTGATGAAAAAGAAAGTGAAAAAAGGGGAGCAGTCATTGTAATAGTGGTGGTGGTGGTGGGGGGCAGGATTTTTGGATAAGGGGCCAAACATGGCGGTGGCAGACAAAAAGGCCGGATCTGTCTCCTTCCTCGCCGCGCCCCTTTTCAGCTCGAGCAGGGGATTGAAGTCAGGGATTGGGTTACTGTGATTAGAAGATTGCACAGGCTGACGCGCCAAAATAAAGGACAGGCAAGCTATGCTGGATGTAACCCAAGATGCTAGCTGGTCCCCAGGTTAATTGGTGGGATTAGAGAGACAGGTGTTCATGGCTTGTCAGGGGGAAAAGTTACACCTGAGACACAAATATTGATGGGTGTTTCTTTGTGGCATAATTGCAACGTTAAGCACTATTGTGCTCTTCAGTAAACGAACACGAATGCACTTAGAAGACAATCTTGCACGGCATTCTCACTCATGTATCAACCAGTATTTCGCAGTTTGTTTGTTTTGGTTTGGGTTTTGTATGCATATTTTTAGTACTTGCTAATTCCAATCTTCTTGAGAGTACCTTTTACACTTCCCCCTCAGACACAAAACTATTTGCCTTGAATTGTTCTGATCTACGAGGCTAATGTTTTGGGGAGTAGAGGATTAAGATAAGTCTCTAATTTGCAGCATCTTTCAGGACTGTTGTGTACACAAGCCTTAGAGATTAGACTCTCGCAAACAATAGCTCAATTAAGGAGTGAAGATAAATTTGCGGCAGGGACTGGAATATTTGCAGGAAGCAATATACACAAAACAGGTTGCTACACTTGCAATCAGTTTGAAAATGGGCTAATTAGGGTCCTTCCCTAACTACTTTCTCTGCTTGGTTCATCGTGACCCATTATGATCTTTATAAATCCACCAGATTTGGGCTTTAACTACAACCACAGATGCTTTGGATATTTAAATGTAACTAACCCTTTGCTTAAAACATTTGTACTCAGTAACTATGGCTACCAGACTTTCCCTTCATCCATACACCTGAAACTAAACACCTGAAAAAAGCCAATGAAAGAAGTCTGTGTCCAGGCTACAAAGGAGCCATGTGGTCAAGATGGGCTTAAACAATGCCGCAGGGTCCTGCGCTGCCTTGCACAAATGTCTGGCCATGTTTCCTCTTTCGTTCCCTTCTTCGATTACCAACCCTCCATTTTTCCAATTTCCATTTTCACCCTTTTCTTCTTTACTCCTACCGTTTCCAAGACTCGAATGTGAATGCCACTGAGGTAATGCTGACAGCAGTGAAACACAGAGCCATATTTTCATTCTGAATCTCAGCTGCATGGTATGGATCTGGAATAACGAGGAATAAAAACAGAGTCTCATTGGCAGGCCCTTCTTCTTTAGTGCCTTGCTTCTGTCTTTCCTTCAGCCCACTGGTCCCGTTAGGGCCGTTTAAACCTTCATAACAGGTTTACAGCATGGCAAATTAATTTAACATTACGTTGCACCACAGAAGCCTGGGTCCACTGCCTCCACACTGGAGGGGGAAAGGAAAAATGACAGAGAATGAAGTGGCCATGGCCCAAAACTCTCAACCCATCCAGAAACAAATAGCTCTGTGTTTCCCCATAGCCAGCAATAAGAGCCCACGCTACATGTTAATAATCCCAGCTGGGCTTTATGTACTCATTATTTATGGTTTCATAATCGTGTTAAGAGCTTGCCGGGATGATCTGTCATGACGAGTGAAGAGGCGGAGCTTTGTGTAAACAGACACCTTGCGTCAGTTCGTCTTTTATTGCGAGGGCCTCGTCCCGGGAGTTGATTAAATATCTCTGGCTTAATGAATGAATAATAAGACAGTGATATACTTAGTTGTGCATCACATGTCAGTATTTGCACTCTTGTGTGTGCTCAGCTGTGCCGGGAGCTGTATGTGTCTGTGGATGAGAGCCATTACACTAAGGCTTTCATCACACACACACACACACACACACACGCACACACACACACACACACACAGTGTACAATATTAAATTACCCTGAATGTGCCCACTGCGAGTGTACCTGAACTGGCGCGTTGGTGTCATTATCTTTCATATACAGTAGCATGATAGGCCATAAGAGGTACATAGCACTAAAGTCCGCAGTACGTTTTTCCTTGTTTCCAGATAAAAGCTTAGAGCTGGTATGTTAAACCCATAGTAATCCCGCCAACAAGTTATAACATGTGGTACCTCAGAGGACTTTTCATCTTATGAGCCTTTCTCAAACAACTCTCCCTGATTTGTCATTCTCAGAATTTTTCCCATTTTCTTCATATCTGATCGGCGGTTGACAGCTGTGACTCTCCTCATGATTGGTCGAGAGAGGCACTGTTCAACAGGCGATGAGCACGCTCACTGATGGGTGAGGATTCCATTAAGGAGAAATTAGGGAACTCAAGAATAGGAGTAGCAATAATGGCTTATATTAGACCTCTAACTCATCAGCCTCTTAAACCTTTTGCCTTCCAAATTCCCTTCGCCTGCCCCTCTCTCCACTTCTGTCCCCTACTCTCACTTCATCTTGTCTATGAGGCGCTCTCAGACTGAAAGGGCGTGATCAGTCTGCATGTTGTCTGCAGACCTCTGGTCTAGCTGCCGACAATACACAATAGGATACACTATCTACAACATCTCAACCAGGATTAATTAAGACTAGCTTCAAGCCTGCGTGGGAGTGTGTCAGAGTTTACGTGCATGTGTGAATGGGTCCCGATGAAATAATGACAGAAAGAGCACGTACACTGTCAACTATATGCCGTCTGTAGTCAAGATAAGTTTGGATCGACAGTGTTATCTACTTTGTTGGGTAAATACTTTGACATGACTCTATTATTTAATTGCTGTACTGCACTGTTACTCAGAAGTTCAGTTTGTAAATATGTTGAATATGTATGCAGAATTTTATTTGAAGAAAAACTTGATGTGAGCGTGAAACGATGTGAATCATGTCATTACACTGAATAAACTGTGCATCTAAGTGAATGATGACAAAGATTCACTGGGATTGATATTATGACAGAACGTGTAGCCGATCGGATTAAAACTGCATTTTTTATTTCCTCTCTCAAAAGGCTTTTCCCTTCAATGCATTGTTTCAATACATCCACTCACATCTCATATATAGACAGCGTTTTATTCATGTTGTCCCATTTCATTTTGCCACTTCCCTGCAAAGCCAAATTTTAAATCTTTCCCTCATTTTTCAGTTATAAGTGGTGTAGTGGAACCCGTGTGACAGTGTGTGTTTTGTGTGCGTTTTCAGTGATTGCAAAAGCCCTGTGGGTGTTTGACATGGTGGGTTGATGCCCGGTTTGCTTTCTTGTGAGCGAGACCCTTTGGTTCAGGTCAGTGAGCATACAAGCAGTGCGACAAAGCAGTAACACTTAGCAAGAACAACTCTCTGTGGGTCCCCTAATGTTGTCATATGCATGACATGGCAGACATCCAGTCCTCATAAACACAGCCTGTTCTGTGCAGATGATGGCTGAGAGTGAAACAGTGGTCAGTGTCAGCAGTCATAATTCATAGCTTGTGCAGCAGTCGACATCTTTTTTGCATTTACATGTACTTGTCCCCCAGCAGTTTGCTGAATGTACTCATTGTTAATCAACAGGGTCGTTTTCAGATCTGCACCTGCTTTTATTTTCACACGGGTTTTAAAAGCTTAATGTTTTCATTATTCATATTATTACATGTAATACTGACACTCTGGGTAAAGGTACTATTATTATTATTATGGCTGGCTTATTGTTATTAATTTTTTTAATTAATTAAAAAAATATACAGAAGCTGTTTATCACTAAACAATCAAACCACACATCTCTTAACAATGCAAATACTGTACACAAATGTAGTAATGTTATAGGTGATAAAAATCTTTCTTTGGATTCATTTGTTTAATAATTATCAATTAATCTTAAGGAATAATATCTGAGCATTTCCAGGAATTGACATTTGCCCTGTTTTAGAGTTCTGTTGAGTCAGACAATTATTAAAGCCTGTTGTTTACATTGTGAGAACTGATTTCTGGCTGCTACAGAATGTCTTGCATGAATATCACCTATATTCCTGTATTCGGACATATGGGGACGAACTATTTAATTTTTTAGAATTATGTCTCAGTACAGTGTGACGAAATAGCAGCTCTGAACTAAAGTAGACTATTTCTTGGCTCAGCTTAACTGGTGACCTTTCCAGACTCAACCCCACCATTTCTAAAGGTCTAAGCTTCTTCCAGTTACTGCATTTACGCTTCACTGTGGAGTCACAGGGAGAGATGCATACCACTGTTGCAAATAAATTACAAATTATATTAAATATATTTATAATTTAACATGTTAAATTATAAATTATATGGCAATTTATAAACATATAGAGGAATATATATATATTTTTGAGGTCATAAATGTGAGAATATTTAGGAAGGTCCTTTGGCTTGACAAACTAAAGGTACTTTTGTTGAGTGTATCATGACCTAAGGGAAGAGTTTTTAATAGTGCGAAAAGAGAAGCACATTTTAAACCACTACCAATGCAACTGAGGAGGAAAGATTGGATTAAGACAGAACTAATCGAGTCAGTGTGCTATAACCAGAGGCCTGGTGCTGCAAACTGCTATTGCACAAGTGTAACAAGAGTAAATTTAGTACCCAGCATGGGCATTTTGTTAATCCAGCTCTGTAATTTAGTCTTTGCTCCCCCATCTTTCAATTATCATTACCATAAAATGAAGTGAGGCCCGAGAAGCTCTACGTGCAGCAAAGTTGTATCCAATTACCCGCTCCAAAGCTTTGTGTTCTCATCTTTATTAAAGATGAATTTTTTGAAGTTCCTGAAATAACATTTGGAAACCTCTGCTGCTTCTTTTCTGCTTAGAAACACACACACGTGCGCGCACACACACACACACACACACACACACAATATGTTTTAGAATATGTAAAAATAATTTAATTGTCACTTTGGTCAACGTTTGTTGTTTTAACTTTGCAGTTTAAATAGTTTAATAGGTAATTTAATGTCACAAAACGTCTAGGTACTTGCAGTGAAGCTCATAATACATGGCAGGTACACAACAGTTTGGCCATATGTGTATCAGCGCAGGAACGGGTATTCTCTGGCATATCAAATTAAAGTAAGAAGAGAGAAGGAGGCAGAGGTCAATGGCAGCACACCATTTTGCTTCACGCAGTTAGTCAGGAGTTTCATACGAACAATTAGACTAATTCTAACCTCAAGCGTTTTCCTCTCTGCACCTACTCACACCTTCCACTTCAAACCACTGTTAATAAGGTTCCCTGATGGTATAACTTATGATGAAATGCAGCAATGCCGAGGCGGGTTCACGGGGGCCAATCGTTAAGGAGATGAAATCAACTCCTCCGAGAGCTAAGGAGACCTAAATTGCTCTTTTAATTCATTAACAAGCAGATGTAGACCGTCTATATTCAGCTCCCGATGGGGGCTCACCAACCTAGGCAGGGGTTAAAGGGCCTTCTGCAGAGGAAGATGCCAGCTGACTGACCGACCACCCATCAGACTCGCTGTGTGGGAACTATCAATCAGACCTCCATGGCTCTCACAGAAGGGCTCATCTTAATTGAGGCTTGGGTCTTCATCAAATATGGATAGACAGAGACCTCTCGGTGATGTCTTAATTACTTAAGAAGAAGACAGTTTGCTGATCGTACTGTCTGGGCCTGTAGGCAGCGAGAAGCAACTCAGAGAATGGAAAGATCTTTTCTCCTGCTTCCTCCATCTCTCCCACCCATCTCGTGTACATTGATCTCATCACGGTGGAAGCTCTCTGACAGGAAATCAATCCAAGCGTCTTCTTAATAAAGCCCTAGACTCGTTTCAGTTCCTCCTCTATGTGCCATGAATTACGCCTTAGAATCTGGTTGTCTCTGCCTCTTTCATGTTGGTGAAGCCTTGAGAGGTTCTACCTACACAGCTGCTGCTGAGATTGAGTTTCCCCAATTAAAATTACCTGCAATTCAAATTAAGTATAAAAGGTTTCACAGATGGTCAAACTCCTCCTTAATTTGTACAACTCTGATAAGTACCAGCAGTACCAGGAGGCTGCTGTGTGTTTTTTTTTTTAATCAGATAATTCTGTTTATTCCAATAATGACTGGACAAAAATGTTTTTCACCACAGTGTGCAGTACAATATATGACAAAATAACACATTTTATATTGATACGACATAAAACCTGCTACACAACTGGTGGACTTGGCTAAATAATCCTATTAGTTTGCAGATGCATTCTAGCGTTGCTGTTTACATAATGAACGACTAGCTTTGCTTTCATGGTTGCTATGACAACAGTTGGTTTCCAGGGAGCTTCTTGGCAGCCTAGATGTCTTAATTGTCTAGGTAACTAATTTACAAGGTTTAAACCTTGTGTTTACTTTACACACAACGATATCTTCACAAATGTATTTATCTTATACTACATTCCAAAACTTTAGTTGAAAACAATAAGGATGCCGTCATACTATACTGTGTATGAAAGTGGTCGTTATGATATGGGACATTGATCTAAAACATCAATAGACTATTATATATCTGTTTGAGGTACTATACAAACTGGACATACCTCACTATTATATAACAGTAATATTATGGGGCCTTTTTGGTGAAGTATCTGACATTAACTGTCAGTGAAGGAGCTGCGGCATCATCTAAGTCTCCCACTGAGGGAGATTTTCAGCTTCCTAACTCACTGCAACACTCGCTGGTGTAACGCTGTCTGTCAGAAATCACTTGGAAGCTGCATTTGTGCGCACAAACATCACAGGAGATCAAAAAACCTTTTGTTCTTGCAACCCATTCAGTTTATCATATTTCCAGCTGTAATGACACTTGGCATTGGCCTTTTATCTCACTGTGACCACCCCCCCAACATTTTTTTCTTATTGTTTGCACATTGTTTTAGTAAAGTGTGATATTAGGCGTCTGCTTTGCTTGACGATTGCCATGCCGCTTGTCTGCAATGACATGTAACAGCTACACGTGTTTTGTGCACCCTGATTGTGACCTAACAGGCGTACAGCCGAACGGGACCACCCTGAAGGATATGTGAGTCTACTGTTAAATCTTTACTTTTGACACAGAGAAAAATAATTGGGTTATGTTTCTTTTTTCTGGCTGGCTCAAATTGTCTTGTGGACGGTATATTGTCGAGAGGTAGGCCACAGGATTTCGTAGTTTTTGTGCATTTATTATAGCACTGTTGTCATTATTACTGTAAACAACGAAGCCCAGCGTTTAAATGAAACGCTTTATTAATTATAATGTCAAGGTTTTTTTTTAGAACTGGGGAAATCTATCCCTGAGATCCTCAGGTGACACTCATAAAGCAGACATCAAGCGCCTCAGAGGCCATGCTATGGCCCAGGAGGTCAGAGGGCAAAGGGGATTTAGCAGAATTTCTCAGCATCTATGCTGAAAATCCCACTTGGAATCCAGATAATCCCTCATCTTTGTTGCTTCAAATGATGTAACACAACACAGTCACAAACGTGTTACAACACGGCAACCATGAGATGCGCACACACGCATGCACGCACGGGCGTGCGAGCAAGCTAAACCCTCAGCCCAGCTTGCCACAGTGTGGATAATCTTCTTTATCTACCCAGACAGTGCTCACCAGGTCAACTCCCAGATTACCCTTGTGTGTGTGTGTGTGTTTTTATATTTATATACAGTATACTAAATGCAATTTAACAGATTTGTAGTTTTCAACTGCATTTCACATGAACACATCTCTATGAAAACGTTTCTCTTTTATTCTTCGGGAGGTCATATTTGTTCTTATTATTTTCTTCATCACAACACAACAGCTTTGTGTACTCTTTACTGACCTCTGGTTCGACTGTGCTGAGGTTAAGTAAACGGTACAGTAAAGTATGCTTGTGCATGTAATTCCAGTGAAATTCAGACTCTTATTCCATCCTGCTGTTTTGGACCATTCTGATTGTCTGTGGGCACAAGCTGATTAATTGCAAAAGTAGTATTAGTGTTAAGTTAATTGTGTGACCACTCAAATTGGCCGAGTCAGGAAACTAATCTTATTAATTGTTATCATTTTGTGTAAGGGGGACGTGTTTCCTTTTGCCAGAATATCCTCTTTACTTCATTACCATTAACTAACATCTATTAATTGAGCTTCATTCATTGGAAATTGTATCATTTTTTTTAAAGTACTACGTTCATCTTTTTTCCTACTGACCTCCAGTGTGGTCATGTGTGGATCACACAGGCAGATGTGTGGGAGATAGCCTCTTAAGAACAAATGAGATAGGGTATGTCAAAGGCACGAAATCATGGCTTTGATCGCTGAGGAAGATTAATGTTCAACGGGAGCTGTCAGCCTTAACAGGGGGCGCTGTGATTGTTCTCACAAAAGCTGCTGTGCCGCAGTTAAAGGGTATGAAATTAAACGGAATCGCTCCAACCATCATGCCCCGCAAACACTGCTAATTACCGGCCCGTGACTCAATTAGGTGAATGATTAATTGCTTTCCAGAGAGACGTGGACGGATTCAATTACAAGCAACACACGGCAGCAGGACACAGTTCACCTGTCACCTGTGTTTACAGTCTGGACTGAAATAAGGCAGACCGTGATCAAATACCATACGTTTCAATATTTTTTTTTATTGGAACATTAAAAGCAGTTACCACAGTCAGGTACTGCTGCATGACTTAGCCTCTTTCAGTAAAATGTTCTCATACAGTACGATGACCTGCACACCGGAATGGACTGGCAACATGCCCCCATAAAGACCAGATGCAGCGGGAGTCTGGCACAGTTTTATTGGGGAGAGGCTTTGGATTACAACAAGTAGATGATAACACAAACTTCGTACACGGCCAAATCTCTGTCTGCACTCCTCCCCGGCCCTCACCCCTGTGTATCGGACAAAGTGACACTTGAAGGAGAGCAGAGGAGGAGAGTGGGCAGATGAAGGGAGGTGCTGGGAATGAGAGAGCGGCCACAGAGCCATCTGGCTGGAGAGGATGGATTTCACCGAATGCGTCTCTCAGGAACTCCTACAAATACCTTCAAGAAAGACGACCAAAGAAAAAGTGAAATGTTGTGTGTTTTTTCAAAGTTACACAAATGTCATCTATTTTGGTCTTCTCTCTGGTAGAGTCTGAAACCCATCAGCGTCTCTACCACTGCTTTCAAATATGCACCGCAGCACTTTTTGTGACTTTTTTTCCCCCTTTGTCATCAAAAGATGACATTGAGGACGAGGGTGGTAAATACTGTATGTAGGTCGTTATCGTGTGTTGCTGTATCCAGGTGAAAGAACATCACTCGGATTACCTTAGGCTAATTCTGTGGTTGATAAATCCGCCACATCAACCAGCCTGTCACTCACTATCCATATTCCATGACAGATTCCAATAAGATCACACTGACATCCATCTCCTCGATGAGGTTGACTGAGCTAATTTGGATTTCGTGTGTGCTGTAGTGTCTCCCGTGTTTCATAAAATCATTTGAATGATGGGTTTTGCTTCATTTTACTATGCGTGACCTTATCACGAATGCAGCATTTTCCGTTAAGCAGTTGAAGGGGACCTATTATGCTAATTTTCAGTTTCACATTTTTCTTATTCTGGGAATCCTTCCTATCTTAAAGGAGCTGTTACTACAGCTGTCAACCCCCTAAGCCTATTGACTGAATCAGACAATATTAAGGCCCAATTTCCTCTGATAACTGATGTTGAACAGGGAATATAAAATCTAACATTGCCTGTAAATTCATTTTCTGCTGCTGACAAATGACAATATCAATACCTGCACTATTTGTAATTTGTGAGCTGGAGTACATGACTCTATTTAATCTGGCTTTTTTTTTTTGGATTGTTGTTAATTGGTTGGTGGTTTTGGGATTTTTGGTGTGTTGGCTTGTTGTTGGTTTGATCGCCCCCCCCCTCGCCTCTTTGCTCCCTGTCTGAGTGCAGCTGTATAGGAGAAGCTGGCTCTTCCTGCTTGAGGCCAATGAGACACACCTACAGGAAATCACCTCATCCGCCTCCACATAAAAGTCTGGTTCCCTCTCTCCTTCACTGTCAGATTGTCCCGAAATGACCCAAAGCTACATCACAGATCTCCTCGCTTGTTGCCTCTTTAGATCGTTGTGTTTTTCTTGCGTGGGTCTGCTTGAAGAGCAGTCACTTACCTGAGTTCTCCTGTGTGTCTCGTTGTCTCGTGTCTTGCCTCCGGCCCCACAGCTAAAGACTTCCTGATGCCTTCGCTACACATCACAACATCCCCACATCCCCACGCTGACCTTCTGCTTTTAAGCACATTAAACACTTTTCCTTTTATGCTCTTCCTCAGTCTCTGCCTTTTGGGCTCAGCCCAAAAACCAGATCATCACAGTTCATAAATGTTCATGAGAATAATAACTTTGGCGTCTCCTCATATGAATTACAGACTAGTAAATGGACGAGAATTCAAAGTCCAGTTCCCAAACATCTGTATCTATGATTTGCATCTCATTCACCCCCCCCCCCCCCCCCCGCCCCCGCTCCCCATTATCAGTACCCCCCTCGCCCCCGCTCCCCATTATCAGTACATTTGTACTAACTGTCCTAAACAAAGACTCAACATGGATTGTTACCTGCACTGACAGACCAATAATTGTGCAGTTACACGAAGTGACATTTACATAGTTCTGATTATATGAACTGTCAGTGCAGCGGAAACATTGTGAGAGGTAAAGACAGTGCGTCTTTCCCACGGCCGAACAATTACAACCAAATAGCCTGCTTGCATGTCATGTTCCTGTTTAATTCCAGTCTTTGACGGAGGGATAATCTACCCTGCGTACCGCCATTGTTCCCACTGAATGCAGTTTTGTTTTGATTATAACTCCTGAACAGTAGCAGTTAACCAGCAGAATGTGTGTGTGTTTTTTCAATAAAGCTACACCCTGAGAGACTATTTCCCCTCTTCTGACTGTCATAACCTGCCTGTGCTTATTGTGAACACTTGTGTCTCTTCATCTCAGAAATGGTAACAAGCTGCGAGGTGCGTCATTTTTTGTCTAGTGGGAAGTCGACTAACTGGAGACACATTTTTTTTTCACACGTACACAAACCCTCTAACAGACACAAATGCTGTCAGAGACTTAAAATAGTGAGAGCTGAGCAGTGTGGTGGGGCCAAATAACAGGCCCCACGATGCCTGAAACCCTAACAGTAATATGGGGTGCCAGTTGACGCAGGAACACACCCCAGAGAGCCATCAGTCATAATATTTACCCTCTACTTGTCCTCTGTTTATTTTTTTCTGTTCCTTTCCTCCTTTTCACCCTCACATGTCCTGCCAACAAACGGTCATCGGTAACACACTGTCTAATTTGACAAATGGTTCACTGAGATGTTGCTTTGAAAAGAGTCACGTCGCAAGACACAGTCAGAGAGGAAGACACCAAAGAAAGAGAAGTTCCAGTGATGTATGTTCAGTTTATCAGACGGCGGCTTCTGGCTCGCCAGAGATCATAGAGGACGTGTCAACCCCCCCGCCCCCAAAATTTTCTTTTTGCGAAATCGCTCACAGATCTCTCCCAATCCAGACTTAATTTCTTTCTTCCCTCCATTCTTGGTGTTTCGCTGGTCTTCGTCATGCTTCATTGTGACTTGGCTTCTTTTTCTGACGGATACTCACACTAAATTTGCTCTCAGACGAGGAGATTGTGCATCGTGGCCATGGGGTTGAGGGTCTTGAGAAAGTTACCATTATCGTTAGAGGGTTGTCTCTTTTTGTCGACGATATGCTCATCTGTCTAAATGACCATCAGGGAAGTCTCTTCCCTCTCTGGCCCCCGAGAACACGCTTAGAAGTATGCAGAAAGTATCTGGGAAGAAATTTGAAGTGTGGGAGTCTGCAGCTTCCCAGCAGGTCGTCCTTTAGAAAGATACAATGTGCTTGGTGCAATATCTTCTCCATTAGAATATCCAGGCCTGGGCTTTTTCCTCTTGATTTCCAGTCACCCGCTCTTCATCCATTTCCCATGTCTGCTAAGGATGTACAGACCTTGGCTTGCGTGATTTATGACTACTCAGACACTGAGAGAGAATCAAACATATAGCCTGCATGTGTTTTTTATTTACAGCCAACACAAATGAAAAGTGAGCTCATCCCCTCTCTCTCTCTCTCTCGCTCTCTCACTCTTTCTCCCTCCTTTCTCACTTTCTCTCTCCGCTCCGTTCAACCGCCTCTCCGTGTCTTACAGGGAAGCATCTGGAATGAGTTACGTTCCCGCCTCGCCCCACAAGAAAGGCAAGTGTCTGCCCCTCAGGAGCGCGCTGATTCGGAGAAGACGCCGCAAACGAGGACCACAGTGGGTGTCCATAGTTTACTGTTCATGTACAAAGACTGCTAAATACCACTGTAGAGTTCAGCTCTGACAGCCAATTAGCTGAAGTTGGAAAACCTTTTCCCATATTATTCAACGGCTTTTAAAATCAAATTCCTTGTTATTTATTTAAGCCAATCTTTCAAAAGCCAAGTCAACCGAAATAATTACTATAATTATCCGGGTTTACTAAATCTCTTTCTGTGCCCACAAGTGATTGGAATCATAAGTTTGATTATATGAAGTAGTATCCACATACCTACATACTTTAGGTATGTAGTAGTACCTACATACTGTAGGTATGCAGTAGTACAGCAGAAGGCAGGCTGCATGAATTCTACTTCTCCTCTGGGAGGACTTTTTTTTTCTTTGGCGAGATCTCTACCGCATGATAAAAAGAACCAAGATTACAGTACAAAATTAATTAAGATCCAGCAAAACGATTACTGGATTAGCCTGGCATTAATTGAAAAAGCTGATGAAGACCATACATCACAGAGATTAGAGATGTCTCCGTCTCTCTCGTGTTTGAGCGAACATTATCCGGAAGGAAGTTGTATTTCAAAAACACCTGCTGGTGTGATCTTGGCAGAAAGGTTTAAAATATTGAATCGATGATCACATCGGTTAAAGTCTATATCCTAAGACGTTATTCAAAGTCAAGCATAAAGTGTAAGGAAGAATATTAATTACTCACTGTTCACACTCCTTTTCTTTTCATGTGCATATCCTGTTCTACACATACACACAGGTGCACACACACACACACACACACACACACACACATTTTTGTAAAAATAGGAGTCTACAGTTATCCTTGTGAGCTATTTTGGGGGTCTTTGCCAGCTAAGCAGTGTAACACTTCAAATGCAACACCTTCAGTCTCTCTTTTCTCGGAGCATCTTCCCCTCTTCTCCCCCCCAGCATCTGCTACGCGGGATCGGTACCTTATGTGTGTGTGGAAGCAAAGGGCCGCAGCAGTATTAACAAGAGAACCGCCCTCCCTGAACCCAACAGGCACACGGGGTCTGTCTGTCTCTGCCGCCTTCAGGCTTCAGACGTCCAATAAAGGTAATCCCCACCCCCAACAACACACACACACACACCTGGTTGAGAGGATGGCCTGGTGTCTTTTGGCAGATGTGGATGGTGGGCTGACAGGAAGGTATGGATTTGACCTGGATGAGGTTATTCTTTACCTGCAGAGGTTGTAATGTCGTGTTGGGCTGCAGGGAGGAGGAAGATGTCTTCTCTCTTTTAGCTTCGTTAGCGTCTTCCCGGTGTATGTTGACGTTCGTGTGTGTGTGTGGTATCTGCAGGTTGTGTGTATTTGGGTCTATAAGCACCCTGGTCGAGGTAGAAGCCATCAGTGAGTCTTTGACTTTGCTGAGCCCGTACTCGGAGATAAGGCTTCGGATCCCTTTGGCTCGGCGGTTTGATCAATCTGCAGATTTACAGCCACCACTGCAGCACACTGATGAAGCATATGAGCAGTAAATTCTGCTTCTCTCATAGAAGAGCCTCCTCCCTCCCTCTCTCTCTCTCTCTCTCTCTCTCTCTCTCTCTCTCTCTCTCTCTCTCTCTCTCTCTCTCTCTCTCTCTCTCGCTGTCTCATGTGTTGATGTAACGCCGCTGGAATCTTATCGTTATAGTTTTGGTGGAATAGCCAGGAAGTGGCTGATCCTAATCAGCTAAAACCTGTTCCTTCCTGTGCTTCTGCTCATATCACTGCCCCCCCCCCCCCATACCCACTCATGTACATGTCATACTGCACAACTTCTCATTTACATATCTTAATGTCAGTGTCGATCTGTCAGCCTCAGCGAGACTCCCTCTGAGAAGCTTCCCTGTGTAACTGATTTCTTCCTGGTAGGAATATTTGATGTTCCTTCATTAAATGACAGGTTATTTTTCCTTCTTGTATTCATATTCTTCTACCCATCAGTCTCTTCTCAGGTGTTCATGCCTGGAGTTTGAGTCTTTTTTCCTCTCTGCTTTACTCATTAATTTTGACTCCTCTTACAACCAGCAGCATTAGAAAGACATCAGATCCCTTGGAGGAAAGAGAAGCTCGACATACCTGCACATAGATGGGACTCGTTCACCACGCGTCAGTCCGACCCATTTCCAGAGTCATTCAGCCGAGTCATCATACTTAGACACTGGCAAAACCTGATGCCTGCCTAATGTTATAAAATGTTCGTGTGGCAAACACAGACCTTCAGCTCTTCTCAGTCAGTTAAGATTCAGGGCAGGTAGTACACACCTGACTGCGAATGAAAATGCCTTTCAGTTGGGCTGTTACTTGAGACATGATAAAGTCTCCCGAGTCTTAAAGGCAGGGAGGTGATGAAGCAAGCACAAAGCCCCGGATCCCCCGCTCCTGAATTTTGAATGGGGGTGGGTGGGTGAGAGGATCAGGGGGGGCGGGGGGGGGTGGCTTAATGGCAACCTGCCTAACCTCCTGACCCTACTTTGTTAGAAGGGAGGAACTAGGGGTACCTGACTAAGGCTCCATTCAGGAATGATAAAAGCAAAGAGCTAGTCGACATGTGGTTCAAATTCCTACAATCTTTAAACAGGACTTGGTGAAGGCCCTTGTCACGATGACACAAAGGATTTCCTCTACCTGTTGTGCAACATCTCTTTTCTCCTAAATAACACATTTCAGCACTATTTGTGCAACATGCTTTCAACTGTCCTCCATGTGTGTGTGTTTTTTTTTTTTCGTTGGAGAATAAGTCAATGTCCAGAAAAATGCACGCACATTGTATTATTAACATCCCAAGTGCAGCACTCAGGCCTTCTTAACTTTGTTTTGTGTGTGTGTGTGCGTGTGTGTGTATGTTGGGGAGTGGTATCCTGACATCTGAGGCCAGCGGCAGGATAAAAACACTCCAGCTCTGAATCCCACATACTCTGCTTCCATAGAACTTTGTCTTTGGACATAGATTCACACTGACAGTGGATCAAACAAACTTTTTACTCCCCTAAGATGAGACACTCCTCATTTACTCCCATCATGAAGATCCGTCGACGCTTTGCAGGAAATATTAGGAAATGAAGCCTCCCTCTACTTTCTTGTCTATATTTCATGCTTGTAAAATTCTGAGCGCATTAAGTGCCAGTGGCTGTCTGGGCTCAGCAGAGACACATTCCTACAAGATGGAAAGAACAGGCTCCCAGGCTCCTCGGTTTAGTTTGCCCTGCACTTTTCCCCCTATAGGGGGAGCCATGACCTCACGTTCATGTTGTCCTCCTCTTCCTCTGATCCACATCATCTGTTTCCTGCCTCACGTTGCTTCCAGTGTTGTGTCTAAAAACATCTTCAGTCTAATCTTTGGTCCCGGCTCTGTGAATGCAACATTAATAGCACATACTCTGATCAAGAGCAATGCATCCTGCCAAGTGACTTAGCAGGACAGACATGCAGCATCACAGAGCAGGTAATGATATGTGATTTATGTGCTTTTGTCTGCACAATGCGCCTTAGTGGCTGAGTAATAGGTATCGCTGTCAGTCAATCTGACTGCTGCTCGAACAGCAACTAAAATATGTGGACATAGAACAGAGAGAGGCAATATCTCAGGAGGACTGCCTGCAGTGGCTATTAGGTCAATACATAAATTACCTTTTCTTGATCATATGTGCAATTTGTGTCATCCTCGCCCTTTACTCCCTTCCATTAAAAAATTAAAAAAGAATCCATGTAAACACAAATGCTTGCAGTGCTTTGGGACCCCGGCAGATGAGTTGATGGAGAGCAGATAATTTGTTTGTGTTGCACCCTGCAAACTTGCTCATTACTTGAGCACTGAAGACAAACACTGTCTAAATGTGCAAGCAAGTGCACAAGGCTGAATGCTGCTGAGAATACACTATTCCTCTGACCTCGTTTGAGCTGCAGGGCAAATACATCAGCCATGTGCACTGAATAAACAACATAAAGATGGGATACTCAATGGATCTCTGTTTTGCAGAGATATCTTTAGCTTGAATATGAAGCGTTTTTTTTTTTTTTTCGGGGTGGGGGGGGGGGGTTTGGCCTGACCCAGAGATTATACATGCACATGGATTGATCTGCCAATAGCTTCATGTGACATAAGCAATTGGCAGGAGGTTGGGTCTGATGTTTGCAGACCTTCATGCGAGGGAAGCTGTTTGGCCCCAGGCACGGTGTATATTTGCATGTTTTTGATGCTTTGGTTTGTTTGTTTCATACGTTAAGTTTGGGTTCAGCTATGCAAACGAGGTCCTGAACGTCTCACAGCACATTTCCCTGGGCTGGACAATATCATTCGACTGGACAGGCTGCAGTGCACGTTACATGATACAGATGCAAACATGACGTTTGCCATTTAGGATCCGATTTCAGAATCACCTCATAATTCATCATATAAACATAAATGTCCACAGTATTGAATACATTTGTAAAAGTGCATGTTGAGGACATAAAACATATTTTTCTGCTGCTTCTTTTTGTGTGAATATATATATAAAAAAACAAAAAATCCCCTTCAGCCATTGCTTAACATTTCTTCCCTGTTGTTTACTATGCAGATCTGTTGTATGTTTTTTTTAAATTTATGATAAAATACCTGTTTGGCACTTTTAAAAGTGTGCTTACCTCCGAGAACAAAGGTTAGATGATCAGAACTTATTTAATGTTAAGTTTGTGTCTGCAAGTGGAAAAATCAAACTGAGTTTGTAACCAGTCTGACATTTTGTGTTACTATAACATAATGGAAAATTGTACAATTAGGAAATATCCGTACTCTGGTATAATGCGCCAAGGCCATGTGTAATGTGGTTAAAAGAAGTGTAGTGTAGAGAGGAAATGGGATGTGATACTTTCCGAGGTGGAGTGATGTAATGTGATGGATTGTAAAATGAGGTGTTTGGTGATAGTGCACATACAGCTCGTCTGCTGGCTGCCACTGAGTTAGAAAAAAAAACGACTGAAAAAGTAAATATCCAATACGAATGTATTTATAAAATATGTAATATGCATTTTAAAAAAAGTTGATTTTTGAATTAATCTGTGCCATTTTGATCCCATAATAGTATGTTTTTGTTTAGTGTGTGGGAACACACATCTGCTAAACTAGTGGATGGATGTAGATGGTGCTTAGAGTCTTGATACATAAAAGTGACAGTTTGGCCACCAGCTTATACTGAATGGCATCACTCTGAGCACTGAGGGAGAAGAGAACTGTGCCCATCTGCTCCATCCTTTCCACGGTTACAGTGTATATAAAGCTATAATGTCCATGTTGAACATAGACTGATAATTAAAGTCAGTGTACCAACACAATAGCCACACACTACAACATCCATTTATGTTCATCCATTTAACCAAGCTAACATGTGGCTGTAAACAGAAATGCATGCTCGTGTGCGCACATTCCAATTTACATATTACATTTGCATGCCACCATTTGACTCTGCAAGTATTGATGGTTTATGCTAAACTATTGTAGTAATCTGATGATTGCCAACATTAAATTACCATGGCTGTGCGTGTGTGTGTCTGCGCGTGCATACGTGTGTGTGTGAGTGTGTGTTTGTGTGCATCTTGCCACTAATAGAGCGAGTGGGTCCTAGCTCATTACTCTGCCAGTGAGAGGCAGCTTTATCTACTATCTGGCCCATTTTAAATGCTAGCCTCTTTTTAAATGGGTTCCTCCACACTGCCTTGTAAGCAGCAGAGAGCATCATCTCCCACCGGGCTTCATACTTCACTCTCTCTAACTACCCAAGTCTCTCTCTCCGAGTCATTGTCTAACTTTTTTTTTCTCATTGTTGCCTCAGGTAATTAAAGAATGGGAGACAATGTGTTGCGCCTCGTCGCCATGTATGTAAATAATGAGCTCGTGCATGAAAAAAAAATCATGGAATAGTTATTTCTGGGCATTTGTGTATGAAAGGGGTAAAATAGGCCTAGTTAGCAGTGTTGGTGGTGTTGTTTATAGTGGACAGACTATACTATCTAAGTTATTGTACTTTGCAACCTTATTCAGCTCAGTGGTAGTTTGGTTGAAAGTACCACTGTCACTGTGTTTGGCTCAGTGCTGAAGACCGACCCTGTTTTTTTCCCATCTGCACAGTGATCTACAGCAACATCTCAGAGACTCGCTTCCCTATGGTGTGAATTTTAGGAGCTTGTTACTTGAAATGATTTAAGGATTTTCACGTCGTCCGTCTCGCTCGCTCTCTCTGCCATTACACTTTTACTTATGTCTCCCATCTTTTTTCCCTTTTGCTCCATCTGTTTCTTTTTTGTCCTCTGTTACTAACTGGTTCTCTCCTCTCTCGCCCCCTTCCCTCTCTCCCTCTCTTCCCCCCTCATGGGCTGTGCAGAAGATACTTGCCCAACACCCAGTTTACAGGCAGTGTCTTGTAATTGCTTTTTTTTGGTCGCAGAAAAAAACAAACCCTCTCATTGCTTATTTTAAATTAAATTCATGCTGCTGCTTTTGTTTATCTCCTGACATCCCGATCGTCTAAAACTGTAAAGAGGTGAAAACAGACATTCATGTATCTATGACTTTTTACCGCCGTTGCGTCTACATACTACAGGTTGTATTGTAACTCTCCACCGAGTGTTTTTCTTCATGTCTCAGATGTTTGCATACCTTCATGGTACATGTCTGCATTTGCATTGGTTGCAGGAATGCATTCTGAAGGACAGTCTCTTTTGTCTTTGGAGGGAACTCATTAGGTGTGCAGACGTCAGCCCGATCCTCTTTAGTGCTTACTCCGTCAACACCATTTGTGCTTTTCATTTTTCACGCCTGCTCTTTAACCACGCTCCCCCTGCAGCACCCCCACCACCTTTAACCCCCAGCCTGCCTCTCGCTGTTTCCCACTGCAGCCCCATCCCATCTCATGGCCACGTGCGCATCGGGAGCTTTTTGCTGTGAGAGCGGATATTTCTGAAGCCATGTGTCAAGCACACATGACTGTGATGCACATGTTCACTGGAAAAATATAAAGGCAGCTAGCAAGATTTGTCTTTAGAAATATTGTACCCTTTGTGTATAGAACCAGTCACTGGGTCCTGAGCCCTTTACCCACATCTCACTGTGTTTCTCTCAACCTGAGAGAGACAGTGTCCTATTGGATTATAGTTTCTACTGTATGCATGCATTATGGATTTTGCATTATGTATGTAATGTACATGTGGCAACAACTGACTTTAACATTTAACATGTTTAAATGGCCATCAGAAATGAGTGAAAACCTTAAATGCATGGATGCTGTATAATTTTGACAATAGTATGCTTCACAGAGTATGAGTTACTTCATCAGTTTACCATTGAGAGGTGTTTCTATGGTCAGACATTTTTTTTATTGGGAATGCGTCACTCTACTGTGATTGTATGTGATTTATTCTGGGTAGATGAATGCCAGTTTGAAAACTCGAGTACCTGAACGAACCACCATTTTGAGTATGTCTTTTAACGGCCTAATAAATACACAGTTATTATCTTCATCCAAATGACTGCATCATAGAGGACACTGAAGTTAAACACTTCAAAGTTGCACACAGTCAGTACACGGTGCCCAGTCCTCTCCTGACACTGTTAGACTGTGCCCACTTCAGGTTTGAGGGCAGCGCAGTGTGTTTTGCTGTGTTGGTGGAGGTCCAAAGCGCCGCTTCGAAATTAAACTGTGGAAAAGCCCCACGGTCAACATTGGCTTAGCAAGTGCCACTGGCAAATCGGGGCGGATGTGTAAAAGTCACCTTGACAGTTTCCACAACAGTGCTGTCATTGGTAGACAGCGATGTCATCCAAATTGATGGTGGGTGTTAAGCATGTTAAAGGACGTTGCGCGTGCACACACACACACACACACACACACAAGCAAAACAAAACACAAACCACATAGTCTTTTACTGCTGTAGCTGTGTGCGATATTATCACGTTCATGTACTGTGTATAGTGTGTGTGCATTTATGTGATTATGTGTTTGTTGCCTTTTTCTTTCTCTTTTTATTTTTTTGCTCTGCTGATCACAGCCTTCATGTATTCAGAGGTAGGTTACCTCTGCAAGAATAAACTGAACTGTATTGGTTTTCGCCCAAACCCTGTAAGTCACCTCCCCGCAGCCCAACCTGATATGCACCATTTCCCCCTACAATATGGGGATTAGTGATTTACCTACATTACTGCAATGCAATGCACGTGTCACGCTGACAGATTTAGTGAGTCTCGCCAACGGGATTTTTTATCGTAATATGCACTTTATTCTTCGTTGTAAAAGTTCCCTGTCACGTTATGTGGGATTGAACAAACATAACAAACTGTGACAGCGTCTGTGATGAATGGCCCTTTAGTCCCAATCTGAAATGTCACTGTTTACAGTTCCTCAGAAGCAATCTTTGTGCATAAATCATAATCTGTGTATGTGAGCTGTCCAAATCAAACATTCAAAGAGTGGGAGACGCCACGTTGATAGACTCCGTCATGCCAAAAGCCTGGATGTGCTGCATATTCCTGGCAACGTATCTGGATCATGAGGCTGTCAACCTTTTGCAAGATTAATGTTTTCCATTCAAGTTTGACCACATCAAGAAAAACAGCATAAGCACAATTAGCAAACATTTGACGCAAAATACAAACGCAAACAACTTGATTGAAGTAGTTAAATTGTGGAAAAATTTGTTGTCATACATGTATTTTTTTCAGCCAGTCTAGTTTCTCTTTAATCTACGATATAGCAATTTTATAATCCAAGGTGTGGTATATTATGAGCAAAGACAGGAAAATCCTGTCTTTAACCCCCGAATGTTTCTCATTCTCACTCTGTAATAGAATCGAGTACCCAGAGAGTCCTATTGGACTTCTGTTTGGCAGGGGGGGGCTATTGATTTCATTAAGAAGACGTGTGGAGCACATTACAGAATGATGACTGCTTCATGGGAGGTCAACAAGAAATCAATATGAAATTATATTACAGTTTCGACTAGCTGGGGTGAAGCCAGCTACCACGCACCACTGCCAGCACCTAACCTGATGATGAGGGAAGGATATTTTTTCCCTTCAGAAAAGTCTTGTGTGAGCAAAACACAGTGAGGTTAGAGAAGTACAAAGGATTAACAGTAGCCTTGTCTGTGGCTATCAGGCTGATGAATTTGTGCTGGACACTTCCCCTCAGTGGAAACAGGCAGAATGGAAGCTGCTACAAAACAACGTAATGCTATAGTTTAGATAAACACAAACAGAAAGCCTACAGCAGGAGTAGTTAGTATTATCAAATGGGAAAACTTAGTAGGAATACCACATCAACGGTGAAAACATTAATTCATTAATATAATTGTACATATTTCTAATTTGCACTAAATTGGTTGTGTTATATAGGACTGTATATTGGATTTGCCCTGCGCTGTCACTCAGGTTTGTCATACACTGGCAATGGTGAACAAGCTGACCGACAGCTCCTGATATTTTCCAACAAAAAAAAAGGTTTTGTTGAACACAGTGCAGTGTTCGAGACAAAGTCAGAATAAAAATAGTCAAATCCATCTTCCCTTCCCTCAGTGCTACCCCTGGTGACGAGCAAGGGAACACCCTGATCATTAATATAATCATCACTCCCACATGGGTGTTAATACTCATATTACTGATAAAACGACTTCTGGAATAGGAAGTCTGACCTCTTTAAAATGTCTCGCTTTAGGTCGTCTGTTCGCTAAAACACGTTCCCATACTAATGAAGTCCATATTCACAGTTCTTGTCGCTGGGGTTTAATCTGCCACTGCTCCCGCACTGTATCATTATACACTACTGTATAATTTATTGATACCCTACATTCCATATGTTGGATTTCAGTGCACTGCACTTTCCCCACACTATTGAAAGGAATAAATAATGGAGGAGTGTTCGGCTTGATCACAGATTGGTGGAGACACAACAGCAACACAAAATGCTGAGCTTGTGTGGGTACCAAAGCTCAGCGTATTCCACAGGGACAATGTGCAGCAATAATGGAGGTATAGATTTACTATATGATTTATTCTCTTCAACCTAGATGAGAACATTGTAGGTGTATTTACAAAACAAAAGTGACATAGTCAGCTTTGCACAGTTGAGAGAGGAGTAAGTTACTCGTCAGGTCGTCAGCGCACAAATGGATATGCGGCGGCTTTGCGACCCTGGGCTGGTGAGCACGAGACAAGTTTATGCAAATTAGCGCACGGAGTGAAGCCTAATGAGATTCATCAAAGCTGAAGCTGGAACTGTAGGAGGCAGAGTGTAGATGGCATGTGAGGAAACATAATGCCCCCGAGCAGATGATTTATACATGCTTATCAAAAATACACATTTAATTACTGTGTAAGTTAATTCAGAATTCCATTTTCTAGTTTTCATTAAGGCTTTAGCCTGAAAAGTCCTCAACAGGCACATTTTCAAACATCTACTTTAGTTTACTTTTTTTAATATTTGAATATGGACACTATGTGTGCAATAATGCATATCATAATAGTGTGCGCTACGAATAAACAAGTCTTATTTCGATTTAATCTTCGCTAAAGCAAAGCTTCAGTTACTGGGCTGTTTATACTCCTCTATTCCCAAAATGATCCCCTAATGGGAAACCTGGGTAAGGTAATGACATACGGGAGTGCTTGGGATTTGGAGGGGGGTGGGGGTGGTAGTTAAAGCCATTTCAGCAATGAAGCCATGAAGTCTCGGCAAGGTTAAAAAAAAAAGAGCGGAGTGAGTGACAGGTTAATTGGTGGGATCTGTGGACCTCAGGGTCTGGTCCTGATGTGGGGGCCAGACAGGATGGTATGCTTGCTAATCCGCCTTTGTCCTCCCACCCGGTGTGGGACCAGATCCTCGGAGAGGAAGGACCTGTTCAAATGAGTACCTCAACAATCTGATTGTTCCAGCTCCAGTCCCTGCCTCACAAAGGCTAAGTTGATTTTTTACTTTGACTGAAATGGCCTTTGGCATGTACTCTATAGCCCACTGACATCAAAGAAAGAATGTCTCATTGCAAGCTTTTAAATAATCTGTTATTATCTGAAATGGCATTTTAATTTGTGACTATTATTAGCCTTTAATTCCAAATCGTCTGTCTCGGTATAGTGCCCAAACAAGTTTATTATTTCATTACTGAATGACTGTGACCTCACTGTGACAGTATTCAAACTCGTAAGAAACATTTCTAATGTGTCACGGCTCCAGAAAGCAAAGCGAGTCTAGACAAGAAAACATGTTGTATTGAACCTTTCAGTTCCAATGAAATAGGCATACAGAGCTGTTAATACAGGGTTTAAAGGAAACCGAAGAAATAAAGAGTGTTTTCAAACTCAATAACTATGCACACAAAAACTGTTTAATTTGACATCTTTTCTTCATAACCTTAAACTCAGACAGTAAGGTTAGCACGGCCATGCAAACACTGATGCGTATACTAATAAGTCTGTATTGTACTCAGAGTAATTAATGATGCAGCTTCCGTGGAACACTCATTAAATTTATGTCCTCTTAACTCTGAGCTCATGTGGACAGTTTGTATATTTACTGTTTTAGGGGCATGTAATGTTTCTTTTAACTGCAAATTACCAGCATTGCTTCCTCCCTTATTATTTTCTCCTGTCAAAGGCCCTTTTTCAATTTGCATTGACTTTGTTTTGTAAATGCTATTTCACTCAAAGAGTAAAGTAGCACGTGAATTAGTGTCTGCCTCTGGCATGAGCTTTAACTGCTGCCTCTAGTGGTTGAATGGAGGAAGGTGAGGTGATAGCTACGTATCGATATCAAGTTGTCAGTCGTTGGTTAGAGCGTGGTGCTAATAATACCACGTTTGTAGGATTCGATCCCCCTACAGGCCAATATTTCTTTTGTGGGGGAGTGGTGGCCAATCTGTGATGTCCATTAATTAATAATTAGTCAATGTGAGTCAATTAGCTGAGGTTTCTTTTGGATCAAATAACCATTTGCTGTAAACATCTATCCTGTCCCAGTGATACAACTCAGCCTGGTGTAATCGGGTAGCTTGCAACACCCGGACTCTTTGTATGTGACACTATCTCACACAATCAGTGACTGTGCAGCAGATGTCAAAGTAGGATTTATTTGTGGTAGAAAATATGGGTACTGTGTATTGGAGTTTGAGAAACTGAGCACAAACAGCCTGTGAGTTACTGATGATCAAAGACGGAGTGTTCCTACCGTCCCTGGTCTTCCCCCTGTGGGTTTACACTTTACAACAGAGTCAGTGTTTTTGGCAGCAGCATAAAGTACCAGAAGGTACCAACAGCTACACATCTGAAAAAATAATTACACCTTTTACTCTATGCAACCACACTGTAGGCATCCCATACTGTAACTGCAGACATTACAGTTTCCTCCAATGGAAAAAATAGCTTAATACAGCTTCTCCCTCTAATCACAGGGGAACATCTCTACTGCATCAACTGCATGGTGGTCTATGAAGAACTTAATATGGCCTCTGCCTCGTCTTTTAACAAATGTAATATTCATATCCTTGAACTTACACAGCAACCCGGCATTTAAAGCAATGATGCAACTGATTCATAATGTGTTTCATAACAGTGCCTGTTATTGAGTTTAAGTCTTATATACAGTCTTATATAAGTCTTATATGTATATACACACACACACACACATAAATATATATATATATATATATATACACACATATGTATATATGTATGTTTATATATATATATATATACATATATATAAACATACATATATATATATACATACACACCATATTAGCAGAGAGCACACACTACTTATGCTTTTCCACCATAAAAAAAAAAGATACATCACAAAAAAAAAACCTGTGGGTCATTCATCACAATTTAGTTACTTAGTCCCATATTCCACACCTGGGTGCCCAGCATGCCATTAAATGTCATCTGCTCACCAATACCAGTCGGTCAGACAGGCCAGAATATCCACTCTGACACACTGGCTCCTTGCGTTGGAGATTAGAGATTTATATTTCAATCATAGACATTATATTTGCGCCCTCAAGTCTCTGTGCCTGATCATATTTCTACTGACAACTCCGCACTCACTTGCGAGGGAGAGCTTTGAGTTCAAAGACACATTCATTTCGATTCCAACACAGTGTCAATACGATTCAAATTAGTTCAGTAATTTATTTTTTTTTCACTCATTTAAAACTTTGCTGTCAATCAATAATGTGCTGCTGAAATGAAAATGCTGCGATTTAACCACGAGAATCCCTTTAAAGCCAGAACATTAATATGTTATGTGTAGAGGAAGTGATGTTTTTTACATTTCTGTTGACA
This sequence comes from Trinectes maculatus, assembly GCA_016785345.1. Classification (NCBI taxonomy): domain Eukaryota; kingdom Metazoa; phylum Chordata; class Actinopteri; order Pleuronectiformes; family Achiridae; genus Trinectes; species Trinectes maculatus. The sequence goes on from JAFBJQ010001454.1 coordinate 262,417, forward strand.
GTAAAATCAGTTTGTTTAGAATAATAGTATATCATGGGGAAGTAAGGGACTGAAAATTACAATGTGAAGCTTTAACATCTGAGGTAAACTGTGCTCTGCATGAGTGCATGTTCCTGTGCATGTTCCTGTGCATGTGTGAGTAATCCAGTCGAGGTTCCTACAAAGCTTTTTGTTTTTGCTTAATGATATGCATTAAAATTAATCAGTAGTTGGGCCCTCTGTGTCAGGGAGGGATACAAGGCTGGCTCCGAACTCATATCTTTTTCATTACCTGTTGTAAGGGGGGTCGGTTCATAACACCACAGCAGCTGATGGCCAAATGCCTGAAAATGAAATGAATATTTGTCCTTATCTAAGCACAATGTCTACATACACAAATATCAAATGGCATTGAGGATTATTAAAATTCCAGTTTATCAGATATTATAATTCATACCCATCGGTTCTTGGTGCTGGTAGGAATTATATAAAAAAAAAGACCACACGTATCGTTAAGGATAATTACTTATTAATTAGAGGTTTTAGCATTGCGCTTCTTCAAGCACTGTATTTTCTGGAGCAGGAAACATTGACGCGTGTGAGAGCAAGTGACTTTGTGTGTGCATGCAAATGCACTCGCATTAGGCAGCATCCAAAGTAAATAAATCCGACTACAGAACAGCTACATATGGCCAAAGAGTATTTTCATGTCTCTCTGTTTTCTTCTTACTTCTGCTGATGCTCATGTTCAACAACACGGACACAGAAAGCAAAAAAAAAAAAAAAAAATCAAGTCTCTGAAGTTCCACCAGCACATACAAGCAGAGCGCTTCAGATATTTCTATAAGTGCTCGGGTGCTGCTGACATGCGCTGTAAGCTCAGCCTTTCTTCTGCTGCTGTGGAGAAACAAACAAGCTTCACCGCGCCTCCTCACACGGTGAATTTCAAGGCCACAGCTTAATTGAAAAGCTTGAGTGGGTCATTACATTTGGTGTGGGAGGCAGGAGAGAATCATTTGAATTCACATACTCAGTCCGAGGTGATGACTCAGACGCCTTGACTAATGGCATTTGTCTGGCAGTCGAGTGAGAGGCAGCATTATGAGTAAATCATACTGACTTCTTTATGTTTGTAATGATTTGTACATTAACTTCTTAAATGGGTGTATTTGTCCTTAACGTTAGTGCCCCTGGACTTTATCGGTTTTAATCCTGCGAGCAGAATCTCAGACCAAATTTGCACAAAGCTGTAAACAAGAAAACTAAACTGTCTTTTAATCTCTACTTTCAGAGTGTGAATCTGATTTTTTTTTTATGCTTTTGCTTTAAATAATTCTCTGATTACACATATGCTAATAAACTGTCTAATAAGCATACTGTTGATCCGAAACTTCAAAAGCGTTTGGCTGTTTGTGATAATTGGAAAACAGCCTGGAGGTAAAGCGGGGAGAGACAGCGGTGTAGCTGTGTGGTGTGGAGACAAAGAGAATAGCGTGAGCAGTGGCGAGGCGAGGTTTCTTTGGTGTTAGACGAGTGTTGACGCGTCACGGGGCTGAGAGGACACTAGAGGCAGTGGCAGCCCCTTTCTATTTCCATCCTCTCGCTGAGATAAGATGGACAAGGGCGTCTCTTCATCATATCTCCAGGATAGACCATCTGGAGTCTTCCCACACTCAGTTGTACATTCGCACAAAGTAAGAACTGATGTATGCGTAGTTAACAGGGATTGCTTTTCTGAAACGAATCCAATTTTTTTTTGTGATATAAATCAAACGTTATTTAAACGTTCCAAGATGAACATGTCCACTCGTTTCTTGGAAAGATCGTGTCGCCGTTTGACCACGACACACGCAGAGAAATGGCCGCAGTTGCTGGTTGTGCTTTTCCTTAGCGAAGAAACTTTAAAATGCAGTTTGTTAAATTGAAACGTAAAAGTGATTGTGTACACAGAGCAGCCACTGCGCTGTGTTGCCTGTTAACCCCTGAGGCTGACTGTGATGCAGGTATTGCTCCTAAGATGGATTAAACAGCAATCGTTGAGGCAGAGGGCTTTCATGCCTGAGGTTATGTATTCACAAGCCGCCTACCTCCCTCAGGCCCGGAGCCGCCAAGCTAGAGGGTCTTATCCAGGGCATTTCTCTCTGACGGCCCAAACAGTGCCATGTCATTAGCTTCTCTGAAAGACCAATAAAGGTTACAGTTTCATTTTACTGGAACTGACCTTTCCTGTTCTTGTGTGCAAGGTGAATCCAAATGTATTTGTAGCTTTTTCCCAGTGAAAATATCTACATACTATATGTTCTGTTTATGCTTTTCTCTCACGTTTTTATTAAATGTGCCTTGGTACTGGATTTTATTAATAGGAATTGAAAGCCGTGTATGAAAAAAGAAATAGCTGTCATTAAAGGAGCAAAATGTATTCTTGGAGAATAAGAATTTCCTATTTAATTTTTGTTATTTCATTGATTTTGGAAATAATTTCTAGGCTGAAATTAAATAATGTCAGCGGTCATTATTTGCAGGAGTTCCAGTTTTGTGCACATATCCAGTTTTAACATGGTTTCACACAGAACTTGTAATTTAAACCTTATATAGCAAGATTTTGTGTCGGTCCTTGCTGTTGCTGGTTCTGTTGTCATTATTCCAGCTGAGTCATGCAGGGGAGAGTGACAGGGAGGCTGAGGCTTGTCTTTGGTGAACATGTCACAGACAGACTGCACTAACTGCACAACCTAAAGTGCAGTATAACATAACATACTGTAAACTGTAGCTTGTCACATACAGTACATTACTCATCTGTCTGAGAACAGGCAGCAGATGTTGATTTGCTCTAAACAACCTTCCTCTGCAGCATTAATTCTCTGTCACTTAGTAACACCACAGATGGTGTGGACTGACAGAGAATGTATGAATGCATAAAACACGTGAATGCATGTGTGATAAACTGCAGAACTGTGTCTCTGTGAAATCTTCTCCCCTGTTTGTCTCTGTGTGTGTGTGTGTGTGTGTGTGTGTGTGTGTGCATACGGGTGACTGAATAAATGTAATGTGGATGCACTGTGGAAGCTGCATGTGCATGACTCCATGTAAGAAGGTCAGCTGCAGGGCAAGCGTGTGACTGCAGCAGCTTGATGCTTTGTGTGTGTGTGTGTGTGTGTGTGTGTGTGTGTGTGTGTGTGTGTGTTTACCACCGCATCACTATTCATCACTAATGTTCTGCTTTCAAGTCAAACGTCCACTTGGCCTTTCTCTGCTACCTGCATGCTGCTGCTCTGAACGAGTTTGTCATAGTGATTAAACCACACAAATTATTCTCTGCCATGTGACCTTTGTTGAAGCCAGCATTGATCGAGCACACTACAAATACACAAGAGAGAACCACACCTTAAAAGCCATTAAACAAGTCATTAGACAAGTCAGACCTGCCCCACTGTAGCCTCACCTGGTAAAGCCCAACGCTACATACTTATCTTACCTTATCATACTTATCTTATTATATGATATGAAATAAAAAGAGAATCCATAGCTAAAAAGGTACAAAAGTACATTTTGATATCCCCAGTACTGACATGGAAACTAAATGTCAGTACTCAAAGATAAATAAAAGTTCCTTTCCATGTGCTGAAACACTCACCCGTGTCTCGTAAACCTTTCTCCTCCTGCACCTGTTCCCCATCCATCCCTTTAGTTCCCTTCCAGACAAGGTCTTTTCTAGGTTTTCTTATTCCACTACTTTTTGAATGAGCAGCAGATTTGGGGTATTAAATATGCCATTCCCAGTTTTCACTTCCTGCCCCTGTGCTCTTTCTCTTCCACAACCCTGATATTTATACTCAACAAGATGGCCAGGAGCTACACCCAGGTCTACGACCGGATGGAAATTTATTATGGCAGTAGCTTTCCACTAACAACATCCAAGTGCAGATTTTTCCATGTGCCTTTACAGGAAGACGTCACTCCATTGAACACATTCATAGGCTCCTCCACAGGCCCACGGTGAGGCCTGTGTCCATATAATCCAAACTCACACAGGAAACTGATTAGAGACATCTCTCGCTCTAGATGAAGCACGTAATCAATCAGAGCAGGAATCATGTCAAGGTCTGCTTACGGTGGCTCGGTGTGAATGGATGTGATGCATTCCTGCATATTCGTGTCTGTAAGTCACCGAGGCGAAGCGTAACACAATCTGCAGGAAAGAGTGAGGGGAGAGGGGGGTCAAGGTGGAGTTTAAAGAGACGATAGGAGAAGTGGCTTTGGCATTGTTCAGATCTGATCCAGACTGATTTTAAGTAAAATTTTCAAAAAATGTGAAAAGAAGAAGAAATGTGATTTTTTTTTTTTTTTTTTTTTTTTTTTGCTAATTGGATCAAAGCCACATTTGCAAGTGAGGTGAAAACAAGCCAGGGCAAGGCAATTTCATTTACATACAACATTTTAGCAGCTTCACATAAGACACGTAGAGGCATTATAACACAATGAGAGTGTGGTGTATGACATTATAATTATTTCCTTGATTATTGACTGCAATTGATTCGATGAACTGCCATGGAAAACAGGAAAGTCCACAGTGTGTGTCCCGGTCTCGATGCTCTTGCCACATAAACCCGATAAGATCCCTTTCAAATATCAATGCAGACAGTGACCTGTCCTGTAGCTTAACAAAACAGATCTGATTTACCAGCAGTCTGAGCAACGCCTATGAGGGACCCACTGCTTACATATTTCCACCACTGTGTCTGATGGTTGTCTGTGGAGAGCCGAGGTGCCTGGACAGAGCATTCCCAGGAAAGAGGGGAGATTAACATTCCATGGATGCTACAGTGTAGAGAGTTATGTGAGAGGTGGTCCCAGGGGATATTTTTTTACTAACAGGATGTAATGGAGTGGAGGGAAGGAAATCTGATTTATGTATCATTTATCATATAAAACACAATATGACAGTGACGGGGGAATCAGTGAAGTCAGCAGAATAGAAGCGCTATCCATTTTTAAACAGATGTATTTATGATAGTTGAAGTCTTTTAGTCTCCTTAGCCATGATTAATTATATTTTGTTAATGATTGAGTGGCGAACCTTGTAGATTTTTTGCAAAGTCACCATCTGACTGCACCGTATTACACGTTGTAAATAAGAGCATGTTTTCCTTCCTTGTAAAAAAAAATATATAATATTTATGTAATATTCCTCGGCCAGCCGCTGTCAGCTGGCCACGTGGAGAAGTGAAACGGTTGTGAGCGTATTGGGGGTTGGGATGGAGGGCACTTGGTTAAGGCTGACATAGAATAAAATGTGTGTGTTTAAAAGGAAAGTGTTTTGACATACCATTTCACAGTGGGTACTGTGAAATGTGTGTGTGTGTGTGTCTGTGTCTAATGACACAGGATGGCCACTGTCTGTTTGCCCTCCCACTATTTCCTATGAACTCGTCTGTGCTTGCAGGACAAAAGGCTCCTTCAGTGGCTCAGTGTGCCAGCCAGCAGAGCAGCCGAGGCTTTGTCCGCATTGGCCTTTTGGAAGAGCAGGTCCAACACCAGTCTGATGATGCATCTGTTTGCCCAAAATATTTGGATACGGATTATGCTCATTTATATACGGACCCTAATGCACATGCAGGGGTCATTGGGAGTGTGATCTAGATACCTCCGTTCAGTCAAAGTGAGGATATTTCAGGCAGTCCTCACGTCTTCAGAGGGCATTAAGGGTTCAGACTTGGGTTTAGGTTTAGGGTTACGGTTAGATTTCGGTCATGGTGAAGGTTAACATTAGCTGTATAGTAGCTGTGATTGTGAAAGTTAGTGGTTCAAGAGCTTGGAAATGTGAAGATGTATAGATTTTGTATAAAATGTATAGATTTTATGGATATTTACGTATATTTGAGTGTGCGTGTTTGCACTACTACAATATCTTTCTCTTTCACTGTGCAGTTTTTTTTGTGTATTACTTGTGTGCAAGCGTGTGTGTATATGTGTGTGTGTGGCTTTATACGTGTGGGTTTGTGGATGACACAGGCTGTCAAACTGTAAACCATTGTGAGGAGTCAGTGGAGGCATGGGTCTGTTCTCAGATGCTTCCCTCCATGACCCTGGACCATCATAAATCTCCTAATTCCCTCATTCCACTGTCAAACGCACCAACACTCATGTGCTGGAAATTCCCCCCATTCGCGAGCGCTGCAGTTTGAGAGGAGCATTGGGTTATGTGTGACTGCCCACTATTGGTCAACACCACTGACAGAACTCCGGCTTTTGTCCCATTTTGTCCCCCTGTGCCATAACAGCCGGTCATCTTTTTCAAAATAGCAAAAATCATTTTCCCATTAAAAAAAAAACACCTACATAAGCCAACAGTACAAAATACTGCAATAATAAAATCATTAATCTTACAATTTATAGTTAAGGCTGCAACAGTGGCCTACGACAACCTTTTTAAGTGAAATAAATTCTTGCTTAACTCCGTTATCTGATATCGTTCACACTATAACTGCATACCAGGTAATAAAACACGTGTGATAAGGTTAAGCAATGCTTATCAACATATGGGTTCATTTTAGGTTTTATAGCAGCAGCGGCTGTTGGCCCATAACCAGCATTCATTTTAATGAGGCCAGTTCAACAGCATGAGGTGGGGTGCTATTGTCGAAGGCTCTAGCAAAAGATAAGTCCAAGTTTGAGTTTGTCCAGAAGATAGTATATTAGTAATAATATATAATATAATAGTATAGTAATAATAATATATAGTATAATTTAATATCTAATAAGCCTTCACAGTCATGGCTCTACTTAGAAGTAAGATGCTCCCTTAATGCTCCCCTACAATATTGCTTTCACTCTAAACACCTGGTGAGCATTTATCCACAACAATAACAATTAGATATTCATGCATTTCATATTCTGCTTTGAGCAGAATTTTTACAATTTGGCCTGTAATGAAAATGTCCACATGCACGAGACAATGGTCTAAACATTGAAAACAATTAAGGGCTTGATGTCTGGCTTCAACATGTGAACGGGACATCAAACCACTAGTCCTTCACTGGGGAACAATATGCATTGAGTCGAGCATTTGAATGGACCATTCAGGGATCGGCTGATCAGATTGGCACAAACGACCTCATGTTTCGAAAGGAGCACGATTAAAAGGATGAATTTTATCTTTCGCTTTAAGGTTTTTCAGTCTTTGCAAATGAAATGTCGGTCGCGGCTGTTGGCTCAGATCTTTGTCTTCAAACATTGGGCCCTGGATTGAAAAAAGAAAAAAAGACAAACATACATTGTCTTGAGGAATTGAAAGAGGCAGGGAGTTTTTATTCCCAAGCTAAGCCTGGGCAACCTGGCACAGTCATGTCTGAGTCATTGGGACTGATTAATGCCTCCCATCAACAATTTGCATTCTGTCCATTTTAGTGGTCTGGGGGAGGCATCTCTCTGACCTTTTAATGGAGCATAACAAGACTTACAACTTTCACAACACGGGTCCGGAGGCAAACATCTGATCTCGGTCCATTAACGGCGACAGCTTGCTCATCATGTCAAATTCAGCACTCACTAACCCCTGGTTCCCGTTGCTGGGACATTTATCCGAAGACAGTGAGATCATAGAGATGAGTAACTGCGCACCTCTGGAAAGTTAGCTGAAGCCAACCACCATGTTTATTGTGCAGGAAGTGGTTTGAGTCTTGGTGTGTGTGTGTGTGTGTGTGTGTGTGTGTGTGGACATGTGCAACAAATCACCCGTTTGTCCATTAGTGACATGCTGTCAGACGGACAATTTGCGGCAAGGCTCTCGCACCACTGTTGCTTTTCTCAGACAGTCGCACTTTACTCACTGTAAATTGCAATTAAAAGCTCTGAAACTGTTGGGGGAAAAAAAAGAAAGGTGGTGAACAAAGGAAGTGAGGGAAAAGAAAGAGAGGAAAGTACCTCTTGATTGGGACTGACACTGCGTTTCAGCAAGATTTGCTGTTTTAATATAAGCGCAATTAAGTGTAATCTAAGCGGGGTAACACTTTGTACCATGTGGTATTAATGGGGCAGCTTGAAAACCCATATACCTGTTAACAGTGATCACTATCACTGCTCTGTATATGTTTTATTTGGTTTGGGATTTGATCAGTCTATCCTGTGGCCCCGCGAGACCCGCCAAGCCAGGGAACCGATTTCCTCTCGTGCGTCTCCAGCATTTATTAGTCCCGTTCATGGGGACTTGCGTGGAGATTTACTGCTCTCTTCATCTTGAAAGCTTTTTTATTGTTGTAATGTTAACCCTGGAAGAACACTCAAAGTCCCGATGCGGGCGTATATCACCGGGGCCTTGCCTGTGAATTCAAACCCTGTGGTTTTTAATATGCACGCACACTTGAGGGATGGCGGACATGTAACATTAAACGCACAACTGTACACGCACACACACGCACATACCTGCTCATCCCAGCTGCCCTTGAGGCGAGATACCATACCAAGGCTTCCTCAAGTCTGAAGGATTAAAATATAGGATTAATGAACATGTTGCTTTGTAGCTGGAGGATTAACCCTCTTTCTTCTCTCTATTAATGGCAAACACATTTCCAATAAGACCCAAACGCACCGAGGGCGAATTGCACACATACACACACATACACACACACGCAACTGCAATTTAAAACAGAAACAGGGTCATTGAACGTGAAATAACAAGCACCTCCAATGCACAATTATACCTTTCTTCAGTTCTGGCTCGAGGCTTCACATCTCCAGAGCTTCAGAGGAATGCGCTGTGTAATAGCATTATAGTGGAGCTAAAGGAGGTGCACTGGAGGCTGGATGGGGGTGGAATTGCCAGGAAGAGGGAGGCAGGGGAAGTCATCTCTGAGTAACACTTCGAAGTGGTCTCAGTCCGGACAACTCTCTTCTTGCCGCTGCCCACCTCTGGCCAGGTAGCTGCTACTTCCACTGCCTGAGAAAGATATTTTTGGTTGAAAGGTTGAATAAATTTCACAACAGACTTCTTATGCTGTGAAATTTAAAATGCCAGTGATTCAGTGTGGGGGTTTGGGCATGCATAAGTGGAGTGGGGCCTTCGGGGCGCCCGTCTCCCTGAAGCTGATCCCACCGAGTTTAATCCCTGACGTCACGTGAGCAAAATCTCAATGCTGCCACTACTGTCTCCTCCAGACGTGACAGCCTATAGATGTGGGTTTTATTATCAACACAGCAGCACGTCAGTGAGTTCCTGCCTCTGTGCCTGCTCTGCGTTTTCCTAAATTGGATATAGGGTATGCAATGGATGGATAAGGTCAGGAATGTAGATTTCATTTTAACATTTACAGGGGATGATCTGCACCGGGTTGTAAACCACACCTATTATACATTAGCCATTTGCTTTTACTGTAGTATACCAATATAGTTGGGATTTTAAGAATTCAAAAGAAAAATTTTTAAGGACACGTAACCTCTTGTTTTTCTTTGCTCTTATTTAAATAGTTCCTAAAAGATGAAGGGAAAAAGTTGCAAAATAAAAAAAGAAAATTCACAAAAATACAAAATAAGGCTTGATCTGATATTGTTACTTCCCTGATTTATTCTCTCAGCCATCCACTGCTAAAGTAACCATCAAGGCGGCTAAGACGAATGATCCCGTTAATGACTAAACAGGACACAAACAGTGGCCTGTTTCCCTGCTCCACACCCACACAGGTGCACTCAACCACACTCCAGGTGCACTGATCTCATCTGCACGAGACAGTGCAACCTATCAAATCCAGATTATGGTTAATCCATGACATGTCAAAACATCTGTCACTGTGTGCTAATCCAGGACACACATCAAAACATCTGGCACAAAGGTCCCTCACAAAGCCATTCACAAAGAGCAAGCTGTGCAAATAGTCAGCGTTGTCGATTTGATTAGTTTGCAGGACAGTTAAGGGAAAAGGAAAAGTTGGTTACACTTTCTATATGTGTTGTTGCAGCATGCACGTTCCTAGTAGCTCATTGCCAATTTGAAGGGAAAGTATGAAGGTGACATGTTTATTCATGCAGTTTTCAGGCAATTTGCTTCTGCCAATCCAGTACAGTTAAGTGCAGAGCAGGCAAAGAGTAGAGCAGTTTCAGTCATTTCTTTCTGGTTGATCGTCACTTAGCGCAAATACCGACTGTGATTTGAAAACTTAAATCCATGGAGAAATTCGATTGGCGGTAAACAATAAACCAAAGCCCGATTACACTGTGACTGTGTTTCATTGAGACAAACAGCAGAACAAGCATCTAGCTGGCTTATTTTCCGTGCTTTGCAATGGCAGCGTTAAACTCTCCAGCACCACTCTGCTTTTTGCAGCAGGTCAAACATGTTGTTCTTTCATCTCGCACAACTAATGTCAGGCAACAGGTAGGGAACATTCAGGTTCTAATTTTTTTATGATCGCTGCCGTTATAACATTGTCAAAACAAATTTACAGAAAGTCCTGAAAATGAGTCAGAGACACGGAGAATTACAAAGGCTATAGAAAAAAAAGAAGAGAACGATTACTTTTTCATCAAACCTTAAAAAAAGAGAAAACGCTGCAAATTCAGCAGCCTGACAGTTACTCACTTCTGGCATCAAGCAGCCACTTCCTGACCTTTACCCTGAAAGTGACAGCTTTGTTACTTCCCGTCTGCAGTCATCCCTCCCTGTTCAAGAGCCCATGTCAGCCAGTGCTGAAATGTCACAGTACGCTCATGGATGCTTTGTCTCAGCGAGGCAATCATCTGTTTGTCAGAGGAGGCCGCTCGGCTCTTTACGTTCATCAAATTGTTCCCACACACTGTAGCGGCAAAAGACAACAAGTGACCGCATCAGCAAAATCCCTGTCACCGTTACCTAGACGTCCAGTGGCAGGAGGTGTTTTAATCACAGTGACAGCTCTCTTGGCTGGATGTGGAGGTATGTGTTATTGCAGTCTGGACAGGAAACTTAAACTAGTAGTAATAATAACTTGCTCTTTTGTGTGTCAAATTGAAGGGTTAATGTGTAGCATCATCACGTGTTCATTTTGAACACTGATGGATAGTACTTGTATAGAATTCAGAAGCTCGGGGGGGCGGGGGGTGCATTTATAATTCACCTTGAGATGAACGCAATGACAGAATCAAAGTGGTACACCTTGATGATATTAGCGTCCATTGTCGCCTGTGCCTTAATGGCTACTCAAACAGGATATTGACCCAAGCAAAGCATGCCCACCCGACTTTATGATTCTTATCAGAATGAATGAAGCCGCGGATCCCGCTGAGAGTGATACTTTAGCCATCCATTCATAGTCATTCATCACAGAGGCGGGGAGTGAGATTCCTATATCCATTAAGGGAAGATAGATTCACCGTTCCCTGGTGGCCATTTAAGTGTGCAAGTATGTCCAGAGGAGGTCAACTCTTCGGAAATAGCCTTGAACCTACCTTGAAATCGCAGAGGTTTTAATTTCACATGAGCTGCAACACCTTGTTAACCGAAAATTGTTGGCCTTGTTTTTGAAGAGCCACAGTACAATGGTGGATTAGTGCAAACTGGAGCTTTTCAGATTGGGTGGGTGTTTTTCATGCGGAAGCAGTGAGCTCTGGGTAAATGTGCAATTAAAACGTTAAAGTGCAAATTCCAAGTTTGTAAAGTCACAAAAGGTTTGAAGGGATTTTTGAGTAATTTCGGCTTTTGAACCCTTAAACTGTACCATGATATGCTGGAAGATGATTTTCTGCAGAACTTGTCTGTTTTGTCTATGTACCATATCGGAAAGCTCTTTTTCACTTTCCAATCACCAAAGCGGGACTCGATTTGTAGCTGCCTCCCCCACAAAGAGGCGATGCACTGGGCGATAAATTGCACAACAGACTTTTTCTCAGCCAAGAAAGGGCTGCCACATCCAAGGATGTTTGTGGCCTTTGTCAAATGATGCTTTTGAAACGCCATCTCTCATTAAGCCGTGAGAACAGCTGCAGTGCTGCAGCCAAAAAGAGAGTATGCAGGAAAGTACTGCTCCAGCATCAGATACAGAATCTGCTATTGATTTAATTACTTCCATGAATAAATGGATTTCTCTGGCTTATGGCGTGGGGTCGGCTTGGGATATTTATTGACTTTAGTCAGTAGACAGCGAGTAGTTTTAAGTCCCACAAACAAATTAAGAATATGTTTTTTTAGAATTTGATATTACTTCTCGTAGCAGAAGGGAAGAAAAGCTTGTGGTTCATAATAATCATGATGTGGCTGCATCTTGGATCACGATGCCAGCTTATCAGGAAAAGTAAATCTTCAGTAATACTTTAGTAGTATTACTTGTATTGATTAGTGCCCAAAGTACAAGCCAATGAAAATATTCTGCTTAAAATCCTGACTCAGAGAGAAAGAACAGACCTGCATGTTAAAGACAGAAGCCGTCCTTTGTCTTGAAATATATTTAGGAGGCGTCCCTGTGCCTCTTTTCTCGTGATGAATGAAATCTGGCATTTTATCATCATTCTATCATGAACAATAGTCGTGGGTGTTCGTTAAACGTTTATGGTGAAATTCTGTCTTTGTTAGTTAGGAGCCTCCTGTTTTTTTTGGTTCCTGTAGCGAGAGATCATGAGCCCATTGATGTAACATATATTTCACTGTGGGAGAGGAAGCCATCAGAGAATAATCTGGTTAGCGGAGAGCGCTCGTGACAAATAGCGGAAGAGCAGCCAAAGCGTTGTGCTCTGGCACAGCCATCGTGATGATTATGTTCATCTTTGATGCTAGCATCTTTTAGAATGCAGAGAAATAGATTTGGGTCGTGCTGAGTGATTTTGCTGTTTGGAGAATCTGTCCGCTCTTTATTTCAGCTTTTGGACCTCGAGAAGTTGTTTTTGATTTTTTTCAGCTGTGTGGAGGACACTGTGCGTTTTTATTCCAACTGTGTTTGCCAGGCCTAAGATGACTATGATGGCTTAGATCTGAAAAAAAAAAGGCTCATCTGTTTAAATGAAATATGGAGATGGGCCTTTGTAGAAAAGCTGCTCTTTGGAACTGCTCCACTTACCTTTTGCAAGTCACTGACCATGAAAAAACTTGGCCTACCCATCTGCCAGTTTACGTGTCTTTGTTTGTGTCTATGAGTGTGTAAGACGATGTGTTTGTGTCTGACAGCCATTTTCTCAGCCGCTTCCTCGCCTCGGACCCTCTGTTGGCCTAGTGAGAGAGCAGCGGGAAGCCTTCACTCCAATTTGCCATCGTTTGTCATCGCTTGCCCCTGTGACACAGACACACACACTCACACACACACACTCAAACACACACAAGGCATGTGGTGGCGACACTGTGACTGCACTTCTTGTCTCCCTTACACTCCTCGTAGCTCTGTGGTGTCATCTGACATCTAAACATGGCGGTTGACTTTATCTACAGTAGCTAGACACCAGCCAATATCCTGTTGACATAAAGGCTTAAAAGTCGATTCTAACACTGTGGCTCTTCAGCTCTTGCTTTTATAAAAGCAGACAATGGTGCAGAACAGCTTCTGCACACCAGTCAGGTATTTTTGTTTGTTTCAGTCAGACAAATTATGTGGCAGTTTTTGAATTTGAAAAATATTCTCCATTGCCAAAATGACACAGTGACCTGCAGAGATGGTTTAAATACAATAACTCTGGACGTACCAGGGTTGTTTATAATTGGGGGTTGAAGCAGTGCATCTGAGAGCTACGTCAGTACAAAAGAGATAAGAGGAATTTAGCCTGATTCTCCTCTGACAAGTTCCACTGAAAACTTGCTCTACAAATATACCTGAAAGCTGCTCCGGCAAAACACTCCCAGAATGTGTAATTGGATTTGAAAGTAGAAATAACTGGCACAGATGATACTTGTAAAATAGTGTAATTTATTTATTTATTTATTTTTTGTGAATTGGTGGACCAACACTTCTGAAGCCTCACTAAAAGCAGGCTGCAGCAGTTCTGAATGTTTCCCCCATGTTGTAATGGTTTGAAATAACTGCTGAACTGCTTATGTCCCACTGAGCACAGTGTTTAGACAATGAGGTGCAAGTATGATTTGATCAACCCCTTTGGCTCTGATCGAGCGATGTTACATTTGACAGCAGTAATTAAGGGGAAAGCAAATGTCTCATTAAGCAAATTACTTTGATGCAGAGAAGTCGGGGGTTTAAAAGACTTCCCTGGCTGAGCTCTAGTTCCTTTGCATCATTAAAGATCAACCTAAGATTTATGGATCCTATTTGTATTCTGAAAATCTATTAGGCTGCATGAATTTTATGTATGTGTTTTCCTTGTCCAAGTCAGCAAAGGTCCGTGGTCTCTCATGTTGTTCCACTAAGTTTGTCAACTGTAAGTCACCCAAACTGTCATAAATCCAGCCCAGATACCCCTCAGCGTGGATTCATTTTGTTGATGGATGATTGCAGCGAAAACTCGGGAGGGAATTTGGACTTGGATTCTGTCTTTTATTTTTGGGACTTGTGTCCTGGCTGTTCGCTGGCATGGTCAGTTGGTGCTCCTGCCTGTTGGCGAGGCTACATCAGAATCCTGGAATAGGCAATAAATGTGTTGATGTGAGGGCTCGATGCCATCTGGGCACCAGGATTGATGGGATGATGGCAATAACTCTCTATACATTTCCAATGGACAGGAAGATGCCCCTAGTCCCCGCTGCGTTGGCGGCACCAAACCCCAGTGTTAAAGATGAATGGTTTCCAGTCCTGTGCACAATCAACCCTGCTTTCCTACATGTAGACCGGAAAGTTTACTGGGCATTACACAAAGCAGGCTGGCTGTTTGCCATTAAGTCATTATACTGCGATTCAGCTTTCATCTCCTGCCATCCAGGTCCAGCATCACCTCCTGCCAAGTGCTAAGTCCTGGTTAAATTTAGTTTTGGTGGATGAAGCAGTGAGGCTCCTCTATTTGAAAATCTGAGCTAGTGAACACATGGAATACACTGATCAGAGTTGAATTGCACCAATACGTGAAAAATTGATACATACATTAAAGTTATTCATGGGAAGTAACCAGCAGAAAAAATATGCATGTGTGGTAGAACAGAGTTGATAAATAACACTGCACATCATGATATCCCATCTCTATAGCAGTGTTTACATTTGATATTATATGTTTTAAGTCATGATATCTACTTTTTCCCCCCAGTATGTTTAAAAACTACTAAATTGTAACAAAAACGATTTTGAATTAACAAGTCTGATTGATAAAGTTGAACAAGGGAGGAAGTCGGGTGTCTTTATCATGTTTCTCTACTCAAGTGAACCGTTCTAACCAGGTTTTACTGTTTAACCTGAAACCTGGTTAATGGTAGAACGGAGCAAACGTAGATTTCTTTGTGTGTAGTCAGTGACTGGTGCGTTAGCTTGGCTTGGGATATAAGAGAAGCAAGGAATGTGGGATATCAGCGCTGTAGATCAGGCAGTCTAGTGCTGCTCCTGCAACAAAAAGCACCCTCTCCTACTCAACAGAGTCCTATTTATGAGTTGGAGATTACATCTCGAAACATACCATTTACAATTAGATATGTGTTACTGATTAGCCAGTGACAAGTGGTCAAAGTAACTGATACTTCATACCGAATGCACCAGCACCACTTACACACAGATTTGGGTCCATTAACGGGCACTGTGGGACATGTACGTTGATTATGAAATGTTTATCTAATTAGTTTTTAAAGCGCCTCTGGACTCTCCCCATCTCAGGTAGAAAAAAAAATCAGGTTTTTAATAGATAATTACTTGCAGGAGGGTGAGTCTCTAAATCTAAATGAATAATTTTCCACTTGAATCTGTCATAAAGACTAAATAAATATTACACAACATAATTCAGCACATTTTTGCACTAGTGTTTGATGTATATGGACATAGGTGGATATGTGCTAACAGTTTTAAGGGACTAAGGGGAGGTGGTGGCGAAGAGGCTTAAGAGTCGGGCTTTGGACCAAGAGGCTTTGGACCCAGAGGTCGCCGGTTCGATTCCCAGCTCGGCCGAACATTGGGTGATGCGCCACCATCCTGGACCAGGTCTAACAAACCTGGGTACTTGAGGTTGCCGGTTTGCATCCCGGATTGGCGCCACCATTTGTCCACCACCTTGGGCCCTTGAGCAAGGCCCTTAACCCCACATCGCTCCCCGGGCTCCTTCATTGGCTGGCCCTCTGCTCCGCATGTGTGTGTGCTGTGTGTAATGTACTCCTGTCTATTTCACAAGAATGTACTCATATATGTGTGGATGGGTAAAAATGCAGAGAAGAATTTCCCCGTTTGTGTGGATAAAATAAAATATCTCTTCTTCTTCTTCTTCTTCTAAGGACAGACACTATTTGAATTTTGCACAGACAGAATCCGTATTCAAGTAACTCACATCCCAAAGTCATGTGAACAAGTTATTAAGTCAACCAGTAACTGCTTACAGCTCCAGTAACACACATTACGCACTCACACAGGTATTAATGTCCCCTTAGCAGTTTGAATGCCAAGACCTTGAGCCACTCTGCCTTAGTGTCTAGGTCAGGTGATCTACAAATTCAACCCCCTTTATGTGTTGCACCTATTTAATATCGATCTCCACATGAGTGTCAGCTAAATCCCTGAAATGTAAATGAGGTGAAACTCTTCTCCCCCAAAATCTGGACTTGTACACATTATTCATATGCTGAAAGCATTACAGATATGGAATGCTAATGTAGCCTCACAGCCTCTGCCCAGTGTTTGAGCCTTCATACTCATACTCAGCCGGGGCCTTGATTAAATTTGTTGCCCCAGCCGTCCGGCTGCCTGCTGCCAGATGACTGTGAATATGAATGAGACACTAACATTGAATGTTGCGCGGCTCTGTCCTTGCTTTTCCTTTCTTGTCGGCTCATTATCCTGGTCGGCCTCCTCTTTAACTGCTTTTCACTCCACTGTCGCTCTCTTCCCCCAAAGTTGTCAGCACTGACATCCACACAGCGATGCAAACGCACAGCAGCGCGCACACAAACATGCTGACAGATCATCCCACAGAAGCTGTGGCCTTTCCTTTGTTCCCTGTGTAATTGTTAAGAGAAAGTACATGCGACTTTTGACACGAGAGATTAGCCAAACTGGAAAATATCACAAAACATCAAAAAATATTGATTGCAATGGTTCTCTTAGTGTGTCCTTAAAAAACTGCATGAAGCATGAAAACAGATTTTTACAGAGATACACTCAAACACAAATAGATACAGATACATATGGTGCCTGACTAGTCTTTTTCGGTCAGCGCATGGTGTCCATCAGCATTGACAGGCTGTGGTCCTGGACTGACAGCAGGCAGACAAACTCATGGAGGGAGGAGACACATGGTTTTGCCAAGTGTCATGGCTGGACAACCCTCCAGGGTCCTGCAGTGTGAGAAAGTCCTGTGTGGGACTTCCTGGAAACGAATCCAATATGGATATTACTCTGAGTTCACCATTTTGACAGCTTGTTAAAACTCGCACAAAAACAAAATGGTTTTAGTCTTACACATAGAATTTAAAGACAAAAATAATAGACAGAAATAATTTGAGACTTTACTGTATGCAGTCCTCAACAGTTAAATAATATATACCTGTCATCATACAGTTGACTTAAGAACTGAAAAAAAGGAATCCTCATTTTTATACCCTGTTAGAGCATGGCTTTTACTTCCGTACCACAAATGATGTATACATTAAATATGTATCTATATGTATTGCAGCATAAGAGGCATCATCTGGCTTCTGTATCACAATTAATCACACACAAGTAATGTGTTTCAAGCCTTTTAGCATGTGCTGGAATATTTTAGTTTTTGCGTGGACTCTCAGACCAGAGAAGTGCACTGTGGCAGCACACACACAGCCTACAAGCACGAATCTGTTAAATTACTATCCATCTACTGTTTCTGAGAGACCCTGGTCTCCGGTAATCCAATAAGGTTAATTGTTTGATGTGTCAGTAAAAAAATGCTTACCAGACATTTGGCTAAAGCTAGAGAACTTGACCATTATTGATGTAATCCAGGTCCAAGTGCGGTGCCGGTCAGAAAACAAATGGGTATATACCGGATTAATAGTTAGAAGGTCAAATGACGAGTCAGTCGTATATTACTTTCAGCCTGTCCCTCTTATACCTTTCTACTAGCCTGGGTGTGTTTAAAGGCCACAGGGGCTTCCCATGGCTCAGTGCCACACATGCTGTACCTGTTAAAGGCACCACGGGAGGAGATATCTCTAGTTGCAGGAGGCCTCCAGGGATCAGGGTTTTAGTCAGCCCACATAGGAAGGAGGAACACCAAAAAAACCTTAAAGGATAACAAATGAGACAACACTGGCAAGGATTTATGAAGTGCTGAAACACTCACCACCGCAGCTTCTACATTAAAAAAAAAAAAACACCATGTTGGAAAAATGAAAAATAGCAGGATGTTCTAGAAGGTGAGAGATAGAGAAAATGGAAAGAGAGAGATGTCCTGCCAAAAAAGTCTCTAGCAGACGAAAGTGGGAGAGAGGAAACTTTTCCTTTTTTTCTCTCCAGCTCCCAGGACTTGATTCTCATTCATCAGAATCCAGTAATTACCAGTGTCCAAGTGCTTTCATTGGTCATTAAGGGCCAGACATGTTGTCAGTGCCCTGAAAACTCTCTGCTATTCGAGCTCCTCCAATTTACCCCCAGATTTATTGCTCAGGAAGAGACGAACATACACTTAATACAGACTGGAATGTTTCCCTTCATTCAGAGGGCCTCCTCGACCTGATTGGAAATTGCGTGTCAGCTTTCTATATTTCAAACTTTAAAAGTTTTTGCAAATTCCTGTCTGACACCACTCCTCATCTGCTTCTGGAGATGCTGCGTATTTGTTTTGATGTAAAATTGGATAGCAGGTGTTCTCATATCTCAAAGAAAATCCAGCCAATTACAAAGGCACAGTTTAGGCCCACCTTCCCAGAGCTTTTCATCATCCCCTAATTGGCCCATCTGCAGTCAAGACAGGCTGGCCTCGCTTGAGCAACTCGCCTCACTGGGTTGTATCACTACTGATGCCCTCTGCAGTCTTGAGGTGACCCCCGTGTTTGAAAGTTGAACTTTTTCTCTTTCAATTTTTCCAAATCAAATACTTTATCTGACCCAATTGTTTTTGGAAAATACGAAATGAATCCATAAAATAATACATTTGTGTCAAAATAAATCAGATTTGGTCTCAGTATACGTAACGCTGGAGGTATTTTTGTACCCAATAGTGTTTCTTTTGTACAGATTAGAGTAATAGCCGCGTTAAATTATGACTCGATCAGAGTCCAAAAACACTTGTTAGGAATTTATGTTTTATTCAAACACAGCTGTAATGTTGTAATGCAGCAATCGGAGAGAAAAAAAGGAAAAGAAACTTATTGACTTTGATCTAAAAGAGTGCAAATTAATTTTTGAGGTACTCATGCATGTTTAGGTACCAGCAACCTGCACACAGCAAAAGATAATCACTGAAATTACCCAAAGAAAGTCATGTAGAGTACAGTGAGAGTACAGTGAGAGTGACACAATACGCTGTCTGCTGTCTCCAAAAAGGATATTTGCCTCTGCCTAATCAGACGAGTGAACATTTAGACATTTCAGGCACGCATGCACTCATTTGTAGTTTGAAATATGTTTTCCCTTAATTAGCGGCATGAATGTGAGCTCCCACATCTCTGATTATCCATCTTGTCAGTGAAGACCACAGAGGCACTTTTTTACTTCTCAGCAGTTCCTCTTAGATGTAGTGCTTTGATTTGCTCGGTTCAAACACTGGAGCGACTGACCTTGCTGTAAAAGCAAACTCCCCGAAGGACACTGTCTGGGCTGAAGCCTTTGTCTCTTGCCAGTCTGGTCCCCGTTGGGCTGTACACCAGGTCTGCATTGGCAACCAGCTTGTCTTCACAGTTTCAGCTATTTTCTCATGTTGAGGACTTGTGATGTTGGGGAGTCTCCTAGTTTATCGTTATTGATAACAAAGGTGGCTCCCTGCTCCGATCAATATTCGCAGGAGCTCTTGATGATTCTGGGCTAAAAGGAATCGATGGAGGTGCAAAGAGCCCGAGTGTCTTGCTCTCCCCGACGGTCCCCGTCTCACTCATTTTATTGTGGCACAGTGAAGCTGAGTCTGATCTTCATTCAGCCGGTCCTCCTAATTGCCTCACTGGAGAAAATGGAGCAACTGGGCCTATTTTCCCTGCGACGCCACCATTGATGGTTCAGACTTTGGGTCCATGAAGCAATGCGAGACTGGGATCTCTATCATCATTGTGTCTGCCGCCATTCACCAGTGTCCATGCGCCGTCAGATCGACAGGGTGATTCAGAATCCAATTTGTTGCTGCATAATGATAGATTTACACATCTACAGGGCTAATCATCCATTCTGTTAATTAAAATGAAACCCTATTGTGGTAGAATAGTTTTTTTCAGTAAACTAATAGAGCATGGAGACAATCAGACATTAAAACTCACTGTTTTTGGCTGTAGCTCAAAACCCTTAAATGGCCCAGTTAAAAAAATTGACCCCTGCAGTCTTAAACCTTGACTGGTGACGTGTTCAGGGTCCTTGCTGATCTCTGCATGTCCTATCTGTGGTAAAGTCCTTTAAAACCTGAGGGAAGAGGATGCTGGGATAAAGATCGGAGGGGCCACGGGGATGCACAAAGTGCCAGCATGAGGAGAATTTGATCCTGAATCTAGGGCTGTTGCACAGTAGAAAAAAATATAAGGGGCTTAGGGACCTGACAGGGACATAATTCAATATAGCCTTAGGAAAAGATGTGAGGTGAAAATAATACACAGACACACAGAGAGCAGATACACTCTATTTTGTGGTGTAGGTACCATTGAGCAGGACTTGATTATCGGGGGGTCAAGCTGTACACTGCAGGATCCAAACTATTACAGTCAATGAAGAGCTGTTGAGAAGAGCTACACTGCTCTCCCCGCAGTGACAATAAGTCTAAAGTTACCCCTGCATGAAGGACATGATGAGCGAGTAGACTCATCATGTTCAGAGTTGTTGCTCCGGCAGAGTGAAGCCAGTTCTGTACAGTCCCTCTGCAGACCAGATGGATCTGCAGTACTGGAAAAATCTGGTGCACTATGGATGATGAAGAACAGAGCTGCTCGTCTGGCAGGGTCCAGCAACAGACTGTGTTGATGATAGGGAAACATCCCAAAAGATAAAATGTGCATTGTTTTCATGAGAAGTTGCCAAGGGGACGCAAAGGCATAACATCAACCGGGCGAACATATTAACTTCACGATCCCAATGACGGCTCCTCCAAAGTTAGCATGTTGAAAGTTATGGCAAGAATAAGCACTTCAAGAAACAAAGATGAACTTAGCAGTGGTAAGTTAGCCAGCTGTCCCATACATGTCCCAGACTGCATTTTCTCAACTTTACATCATCAAAAAACTGAAAATCAATTGCAAGAGTCTGTTGTAGGAATGTAACTCTCCCTCTCTCTGTCTTATGTGTGTGTGTGTGTGTGTAATTATGAGAGTGTTGTATTAGTAAAAAAAAGACATGGTCAATAGGATGTTGAACTAATATTTATTTATGATAATACGTAATTATAACCTTTTGAAAATGCATGCTGACATATTCAGACTATATGTGTCACGCTGACATATTCACCACAAAAATTTTTTCTTCTCAACCGGAGTTGTCATAGTCCAACAAAGACTTCTGCAAACTCGCCGGGTCTCCTAATGTGAGGCGTGAGAGGGGGAAGGGGGGCACCAGTCAATCTCTCTCTCTCCCTCTCAACAGTACATTCCACCCTCGCAGCGTTTAGTGCCACTTTTAAGTACAGTCCTGACCTTTCAACTGTGCTCTAATTACATCCATGTCCTGGGGTAGGCAGCAACCACAAAACAACCCATCGTCTTTTATGAACACGCCACTGGGACATTGTTCCAGCCGCCTGTCACCTGGGATCTTGGCTGCCCCCAGTTATTGCCCCCTGCCGATTCCCCCTGTATCCGAACAGAGCAGCCCAGGCTCAGCAATGCCACGGCTCTTTCTGCTCCGGCATCTGGCTCCTTTCACATGTCAGCCATATTGGCTCAAAACACGGCCCCCCAACCCAAGGGTTTTCAGTAGTTGGTGGGTGTCGCGGAGGCAAGTAGAGCAGGCTGGGTGGTGGTCAGCGGCCAACCCATGTCAGGCCCCATCAGCTCAGCGTGGGCATCTTTAAAGGCAGCCGACATCTTTCATAGCCAGCGGGCCTTTTGGGAGTTGTGCCCTTCCTGCAGCTTCCTGCTCCCAGAATGCTTCACTGCACCCACTTTCTTCTATAATCCACATAAGGGGTCTATGTGGAAGTGGTTGTTAGTGGGGGGAGAACAGCTCCTGAGGATTCGATTTAAGAAGCTGAATGGATCAATACTGTGTTTTTGTTTGTTTTTGTTGTTGGTGATGAGCTGATATGTAACTTTGTAGCTTTTCTCCTGACTTGACTGACTGTGTGTTCTGATGTCAGCTCACGATTGCACCGGTGCTTTTACAGCTGCAGTATTGGCAATGTCACATTAAACTTTATATAACTCATAACAATAATTCCAGAGCCCGTCCACATCTGGATATCTGGATAAGTGACTCTGTCAATAAGGCAACTTTTGACCAGCCGTTTTGGTTCACTTAATTTTATTGAAATGCTGGTGGCAGTGTGTGTGGGTGGGTGGGTGGTTTTGGGGGGGTGGGTTTTGTCTGCCAAGATGCTGTGATCCATGAACCTGGCAGGGTCGGGTCCTGTCAGGAGTCAAAGACAGACTCCTATGGAAAAGGTCAGATGGAGACAACTGAGTGGAAGGTCTTGTACAGTTTCATCACATGTGTGAAATTGGATTTTGGCAGAGACCTGTGCATGTCACCAGATAAGTTTTTTTTTTTTTCTGAACAAATACGTCTTCAAACACTCACAGGAAATAAGCATCACATTACTCCTGTATAAGGAACAACCACCTGCACCATTTTTCCTTTTTCTCCTGGTTCAGATATCCCATCAATCACATGCACTGTATTAAACATGACTCGGATCCATTGTTGGTTTTTAACAATAGAAGTTTTAATACGTGGCAGCCACAGGACATGAAATACAGCCTCGGCCTCTCTTTCATGTTGCATCCCTTTGCTTTCCTTCATTAAGGGAGTATATCACATTTTGGTGGCTGATATGAGACGTGGCTCAGAGGCAGCAATATTAAAATGTATTTTAATAGCACCCCATGGATATCAGACAGAGTCCCCATGTCTGTGGAAAGAAGGAGAAGGCTGGCCCAACTGGTTTATTGGAAGGGTGAAAGAAAATATCTGAATTTATTGTATCAGCTGTTGTGTTGGCTGAAGGATGTACGAGGGCTTTCTGAGCGCCCCACATGCCATGTCACATCTTTGCCTCAAAGAAGTAAAGACGCTGAGTAGTGTCTGTGTGCTTTAACAATACACTGTGTGTTGTTTTTAGGTCAGTGGATACTGGAAAATTATGTAAATTTTATCAAAAAAAAAATTTTGATTTAGCTTTTTGGATTACTTAAAAACACTCTGGCTTCACATAGGCAGCAAATAAACATTGTAAATTCACCCTTTGATGCATTATTCCGAAAGAAAAGTGGAAGAAAATGAACACGTGACAACAGAGTTAGAGGTCAGTGGTTCATCCAGCAGCTAGATAATAACCTTAGAAGAAAAAGAAACAGACGGTGGCTTCACATGATGGAAGAGCAGCACACTTCAGACGTCCACCCCATCCCATACTTTAGGATGAACTAGACTAGACTAGAATGTAATAAAATAAAAAAAACCTACAAGTGCCGACCCCCAGAATAATATTTGATTTCTGGTATCAGAATAACTCAGTAGTGTGTTGAACGTAAAAGAGTAAATGACCATGTAAATATTATTAACAAGCTGAAAAAAGTAGTTATTTTATTAGCTTTTACCTCTAAAATATTTTCTCACTCAATATAATACGGTGCAATTTTAATTTTGTATGTGTGTGTGTGTGCATATGTGTATGTGTGTGTGTGTCCGCCCACGCACGTGTGTGTGTGTGTAATTTAGTTGGAAAAGTCTGTTAATTAAGGATCCTTTATGGAAAAAGTGATGAATATTAATAGAGAAGAGAAGTCATTTAAATCAGTGTTACTCTGTGTTTCCTTGCCGACACTCCCTTAGTAAATTGAACCCCTTCATTATGCTATTTCCCTATCAGCCTTTACTCTGGGGGGATCTAAACACATTGTTGTGTTGCAGGGAAGAATGAAAATAGATTGTCGCTTAATTAATGAGACCACTTAATTACTTGACTTCCAGTGAAACCCAGAAACACAGGGGAAACATCAAAATCTACTCACTTGCAACTCTCTCAGTGGAAGAATTATACCATAATCTAACGAATCAATGAAAACCTGCCATATATCAGGGCTTCAGAGACCTGTAGTTTAATAAATAAGCAAATATTCATTAATATAATAATAATAACAACAACAACAATAATAATAATTATAATAATTATAATAATAATAATAATAATAATTATTATTATTAATATACTCAACTATTATTATTATTATTATTATTAGAATAATATATGCTTATTATTATTATAATAATTATAATAATAATAAGCAGAATCATAATTAATATTAATATACTCAACTATAGCACTTCATGAGAAGCTCCTCGCCCTTGTAAATAAGGAACATGAAAACAGGAACTACATTTGAACAAATTCTATCCCTCACTTGTTGGGAAACTGATAACATGCACACCCACTTAGCGTGCATGTCAGCTTGTCTGGTAGTGTGTCACATTCCTGCGTGCCCCCCGAGGAGGGTGGGGAAGATGAGATGAACACACGAGGAAGGGAGCGCTGAGAGACACGACAGGAGGTCAGTGAATGGGACACATTATCAGAATGAGATATGAAACCTGCTCGGTAGACATACCAGCTGCTGAGACATTAACACATGCCGCTGCTTAACGTGGACTCCCCCAGTGCCAGAAATCTAATTGCTAGAATGGTTTTTATACTCAGCTTGATGGTGAAAATGAAGGTTATGATGACAACAAAAGTGGCAATGATGATAATGTAGACAAAGGTGATTGGCTTTAGCCGATATGATGATCACCAGGGCCGTGTTGTGATGGAACACGCCACTGCGCTTTACTGTAACTCCCCCTTTCTGTGTATTCTGACAACAGTGTAGATTGCATTATTCAAATCATTAAGATTTGCCAGGATTTTCACACACATGTCCTATATGTACTTCATGTTTATGCATCCTGGGTCCGGGTGTTGTATTCCACTGTTGATATAATCCTTTGTTTACATGTGATGCAGATTCATCACTCGCTACATTCTACTCCTTATCTGTCACATTCTCCTGTGTACATGGTGGATCAGACTATGCTACTCTCCATGATAACATGTTTTTGCCAAACACTGATCGCTGCCTTGACCTCACCAACGACACTGACTGTGACCATGAACTTTAGGTGCTGGATTCTGGAAAATGTAAAAATTTGTATGCATTTGCATGCACGTGCCAAACGGCTAAAAAGTGTGCACCGCCAGAATTTTGCTCCAATAAACGAAAAAAACCATCACTGTTTGCTAATGAAAGATTTTCGGGCCCCTTTGCCATGTAGCGCTAATGAATTTCGGCATGGTGTGTCACTGCTGCAGCTGGGAGCCAGCACTCCAGACAGGGTGTGTGGTTGGAGGGTACAGCAGGGAGTTAGAACACCTGCAACACAACTCACCTGGGCTCTGACTTGGCACTGTTCCTCACTGGGGTCAAGCTTGTCTGCTAATCCACTAATATGGTGGATATAATTGCAATTGAACGGTCGGCGGCATCGTGTGTCCAGGGAAAGCGGTTGTTCTTCCCCCAATGCCAATGTTGTGATAGTCAGTCAGAGGCAATCAGGCCCATTAAACCGATCAGCCTAATGGAATGAGATGGGTTCTAATTCACACACCTGGCTGTCGCGTGCATGCATGTGTGAATCTCTGTGCGTGTGTGTTTGTATACATGTGTATATACGGTTATCTCTTGTGGATATGCAAACATATGTGTTTGTTTATGTGTGTTTGTAAAGAGAACTTCAGGATGAATTATGTGCAGAGATATAGCGATTTATTAATATTATTTTCATATTTTGCTGTAATAAACGGCATTAATTAATAGCAGTGTCTCTACGAGGACGGTGGGCTGCACAAAGCCCCCGTCTGGCTCAGCAGAGACTGGAATGTGCGTTCAGAGTTTGGGTCGAGTCTCCAGCGGAAACCCGTTGGTTCTGAGGACAGTAAACACTGTGAAGTTCTGTTTCGTATTTTCATGAAACCAGACCAAAATGTCTCCTTCACTGTGTGCTCCTCGCCGCCTTGTCTTCTCCTTTCCCCCCCGCTCCCACGTTCCTGCGCTTTGAGCTGGTCAGGGCAGATGTCCGCCCACCCCGAGTCTGTTTCCACCAGAGGTTTCTCCCTATAAAAAGCAGAGATTCTTTTCTTTTTCTCTGCGCTGTCGCCAAGTGTTTGCTTATTGTGCAGACTGTTTTCTATTATATTGTAAAGTCTTGGCCTTACTATATAAAGTGTCATGCGATTGTGATCTAGCGCTATACAAATAAAAATAAATCGCATTGAATCGCCCTTTAATCTGGACCGAGTGCCGTGAGTGCTTACATATGAGCGTAGGAAAGTTAATGCTCATGCATACGTCACGTGTGTCTTAAGTCTGAATGCACCTTTGTGGCAGTTTTGTGCAGGGGCTTCTGGTCAAGGTGCAAACGCTGTCGACTGTGTGTGCGTCTTTGTGGCTTTGCATACGTGCCCTTTTGTGCGTCTAAGCCCACACGATGAATCAGTGGAGACGAGCACGGCAAAGATTAAGAGCATCCTTATTCTGGTTTGGCGGGAGCCTGTGTTGCTCTTCAGAGACATGGCAACACACAGAGAGAGAGAGAGAGAGAAGAGAGAGAAGAGAGAGAGGAAAAAAAAGCAAACCTCTCTTCTCTTTTTTCTACTCCTGTCATCTCTCCTCTCTCACAAAAGTTGCAGCCTCAAGCTCTGCCTGCATCTTTCTTTTATTTCTTCTCCTTCCCCTTACTGCCTCTCTCTCTCTCTCTCTCTCTCTCTCGCTTCCTCTCTCCCTCCCTTCTCTCTTTCTTTCGTTCACTGTCTCGTCTCAGTGCTGCGCTTGCTCCCTCTCTACCTCTCAGCTCAGTACTTTATTCTTATTTATCTCTCCTCTCCTCCCTCCCTCCGTCTCCGCACCACAGTGAGGAGTTGTTGCTACAGGGGAAATGGCAGATGTTGCTTTGTTCAAGGCAATTTTAGGATCCAGGTGGGTTTAGGGAGGTTCGTTTGGAGACGTTTTCTTCATGAAAGAACGGTCTATCATACAGCGATGCATATTCTTTTTAATATTAAATACCTTAAATGGTCACCCATTTATTTCTTAAACACACGTTTTTTTGTGGAACTACTAACTTTCATCTATTTTTCTGGATGAAAAAGTTCCTGGGAAGTATTTTGCCCACAGTGGGACACTAAAACCCACGACGCCGAAAGCGCTGAAATCCTTTCGCAGGTTGGAGCCGCAGTTTATTTTCACGTTTAAACTATCACAGCTTCGCCTGTGAGCGCAGTGCCGCTGGCTTCTCGATCTAAAAACCAAAGGAGCGTCCCATGAATTTATGCTGTGAACGCTCCTCCGCAGACACGAAATGACACTGAAGCAAACGGAGGACTTCATGTGCAAAGGCGGCCGCCAGTTCATTTTCCGCCAGCGTAACAGTGTCTGATCAATGTCATATCGCAAATTCCAGGAAGTATGATTTGTGACTGTGTGTTACGTGTTGAGATTTCACAGACCGAACCTTTCTGGCAGACTCGGCTTCAGTGGTTCTTGAAGCGGATTGTTTTCCCTCTTATGGTTTGGCTGAGTAAAATCACATGTCCACATCCTCACTTTGGCGAGAGGCAACGCAAAGCCTTTATCTAATCCTGCAAGGCTAATATGAAGATATCAGACCGATATATCAGTCTACCTCCCACGTACACTCACACACCGCTGTCAGAAGAACACACATGGTAAAATAAACATTAAAAACACACACACACAGGCCACATCCATCAAAAGTAGCAAACAAGATAAAAGAGTGGGAAAAAAGAAAACATTCAGGTCCAAACATTGCTGGGAATTCTCTGACTTGAACACAAATTTTATGTATTTACACAACCGGTATACACACAGCCAGTATTATTCACACACTTGTCAGATGAAATGAGACTGTCCAGATGTGGTTAACCCTGACAAATCTCCACATAATGTTAAACAAGCGTCCGCCTTCTTTAAGGTCTTGCAGAACAGGCTCCCACACTTCACCGCAGACACTTTGTCACACTCAAGTATTTGCTCATGCAACATGCATAGAAATAGAGGGACACTCACGCCAGCACAAAGTTGTGTTAACACTCCTCCGACACATCGCTCAGATTCATCTATCTCTTCCCACAATGGACAGTCTCTGGACCAGTGGCTGCTCCTGCCAGTTTTCTTGGGGGTGGGGCCGGGGGGTGGGGGCTGGGGGTGCTGTAATGACGGCTCAGGTGACCCATTCATTAATTCAATCAATTCAATCAATCAAATGCCTTTTAAAATATACAGACCGATGTAAATCATCAATAACAATTTAGTTTGGCTGTAACAATAACATTTCGTAAAACTGATTTACAAATTTGAGCTAGACATTGCTGCCTAGCAACAGTCATTGATTTACTGTATGTGCCCATATATATTTTTTTCTTCTGATTACACGAGGGGCTATGTTTTGGTCTCACTGGTAGTTTGACCCTGTCTGGTTTCTGCAGAAACTCTCTGATCAGTGTGGCCATTCGATCATACTCGTCTTTCCGTCTGTCTCTCTGCACACATCTGACTCAGTTTTGGCCTTATAACATTTCACCAGATTCTATACGTACGATGGAGACTGTGGTAACACAAGATGTTTTTGTAGATGCAGGGCAACGATGACCTCAGCCTGCAGCGTTTGATTAAATGACCGGTCTAGTGTTTGGATTCCCAGCAGCGGTTTGGGGAAATTCTTC
Organism: Trinectes maculatus; assembly: GCA_016785345.1. Classification (NCBI taxonomy): domain Eukaryota; kingdom Metazoa; phylum Chordata; class Actinopteri; order Pleuronectiformes; family Achiridae; genus Trinectes; species Trinectes maculatus. The sequence continues at coordinate 291,511 of JAFBJQ010001454.1, forward strand.
TGGAATCCAGTTTAGATTTCACTTCCAGGGGGTTCTTTATTGCCACAATACTCAAAATCAAGTAAGAACTGAGGATCAGCCATGCTGCGCTCTCTCAAAAGTCAAATCCCAATACAATAGATGCACTCACAGCTTGGCTGTAAAACTCTGTTTTTATTTATGGCATCACTCTGAATGGCCCCAATGGATATCGGTGATTGTTTTGAATAGCCAATATGTCAAAGGCAATTGCGCTGTAATGTAATTGGCTAATAATGGCATCATGACATCATGTGCAGCTCTCCTTGTAGCAGGGCTGAGAATCAGGTTTACTGAGCGTGGAGTGCTGCACGGCGACTGACTGAGGGTAAATGGAATTAAGTCCATACTGGTAACAATGCCAGTGAAATGAATCCACTCCATTTATTGTGAGATTTAGCATTTGCATTAATGAAACAAAATCACCCTCTCTAAAAACCTGCAATTTGTATCCGTGTGTCGTATACAATGGGATTTTTTCACATTATGTCCCTTTAATAATTTATGAAAGGACATTTGCTTGCGCTATAATTCTTAATCTTCTCAAGACTTTCTCCTGTAATTAGTTGCCCTTTCAAAGTCAAAGTGGAAGAGAGTGAGTTCCATGGAGGCTACGAAGACGATCATCCAGAGCAACACAGACCGGGATCATGTAGGAGTTAGCTAGCAGATCCTCTGCCTCTGTGTCGTGGACTGTGACTGGCGTCTGCTCTCTAATCGAATGAGATGGCCTTCAGCGTGAGTCATAGGTCACAAGGTCAACCTACTGTCACCTTTTTGGCAATAACTCCCCCCCCCCCACCTCACTCCCTCACTCTGCCTTTGCCCCAGAGATATGGTTTGATAAAGAAGAACGGACAGATCGTTATTGATCTGTGACACTTGGAGAAAATAGATGTGCCTCCGCACTGACTCTCTGCCTCAGCCAGCAGAGGCTGATCGGGGTTGGCTACTTTCACCTAACCCCTCTGTTTCTCCCACCGCGGCCTCTGTCTTATTCAGCTAGTGTGCAGTCATGCAGGCAAAAAAAAAATAAAATAAAAAGAGAGACCAAGGCTGCTGAGCAGGTTAAAAAACAGAAAGAGTGAGAGGGCACAAAAGAATCTGAAAAGACAGCAGATCTCACAGTTTGCAGTAACCACTGCAGAACTGCCCTTTAATTTTCCACCCCTGAGTGGCCTGTCTCCTGGACTGAGGGTTACACTATCTGCTTATGACAAAGTGCAGCTAGGAGACTAGGATGTGTGTGTGTGTGTGTGTGTGTGTAAGGGGGGGGGTAACCACAGTAGACCACCAGACCTTACTGTTATTTGCCATCATCAGTGATGTGGAGAGAGAGAGAGACAGACAGACAGAAGACTTTGAGGGCTGACTGTCTGTGTCAGTGTGGCAGTCAGCAGGGACCTGCACAAGAGGGCCAGATGCATTCTGGGTAGCAGCAACCATGCACCCACCCAGTGCCCTCCCATCCCACTCTGGCTCTTTTTGAACCCCCCCCCCCACTCGCCTCAGCCTCTTGTCACAGGTGAAGGAGTCACAGAATAATTACCTCTTTTGCTCAGATGCACCCCCCCCCACACACACACACACACACACACACACACTTCTCTCTGCCTGCTGAATGCATTTCAAACACTCATTTCCATGTTCATTTCAGTTTGGCCCAGGAGAAAACACCTGTCGTGACTTTAGCCCGCTGTGTTTTTCTCTCTCTTTTTTTTTTTTCCTCCCTCTCATCGGTTGCCTGCGACTTCGCCGTTCCTCCACTTGATAGTTCGTTCCGTTCAGAGGTAATTACATTTTAACGTTCGGCTTGATAGGATGTGAAGATGGCTGAATGGAAATGAGAAGGGTTGGCCAGGTGGAAAAGAGCCAATTTCTTTGTAGGTCATTTTTATTTATTTATTTTTTGCGATCCATGTCACGCTGAAAGTCAAGGGGGCACACTCATGACTAAATAGCCTGTGCAAATGCACGTGTACCTGTGTGTTGTGCTTGTTGATGCGCTGTACGCACAGAATGTCATGTTAGGCCCGACATGAGGTCAGCAATAACTGTTATTCAGGAAGAAGACACTTAATTGTAGAAATAGTCTGGTTGTCTGAATTGGCCTGGGAAAGTAGTTGAATGTGTGTTACAGCTGGTGTTGATGTACTCTGTGTAGAAAGCTGAGCAGCATACAAAGACTTATCATCTAAAAAAAAGATCATGTTTTCTTGTTCTCATTTCTCTCTCTCCAGCCACAGTGACTGCGCCTTTTGTCTATCTTCTATTCCCATACCTCCACGCTGTTCCTGTCCCCCTTCCCCTATATCTCCCTCCTTAGCGTGCACGTTCCTCTGCATTCCCACTTAGTCCTCAGTCTCCTTTGAAGCACGGTTTAGTTAAAGTATTTCGCCCCAGCTGTGGCCAGGTGTAGCACTTGCTATGGGTGGGTGGGGTTAACAGCTCTTTTATTGCAGTAGTTTATGAAGGCAGGGTGAGGGAACAGGAGACCCCAGCTTTGCAGATTTGAGTCCAAGATAAGCGCCCAGGACCCTCCTTAAAAATTCCAACTGGATAATGGAAGCCATTCCACTTTATGTAGGAGCAGCTGAAGAACTCCGGTAGGAGGCTAGAATAAATCTTCCCGGCATAATAATCCACTGTTTGGCCATTTAAATGTGAGGACAATAACTCAAATCCCTAACCAGTTATGTGTGTCTGTTCCACACATTGTTTTTATCTTTTTTAGGTTCCATTTCAAACGATTTCTCTGACAGAAAAAAACAAAAAACTAAGACATATTGCAGCCGGGCTTGAAAGATTACAAAGGTTGCAAGGTCACATAGTTAGGAGAATGAGAGAGACAGAGCTTTATGGATGTTAAACATGTGTTTATGTATTCAGCCAGGTGGCTGAAAGGGGTCTTTCATTCCTCCGAGCTCATGATACATGTGTGGCTGCGTAGTTGTGCAGAACATCTGTGATCTGGGTGGACCATTATACGGATTTGTCCATATACTGTTGTGGCAGATCATGGCTGCTATTCCCCAGTCCGTGCTGATTAGATACAGATTAGACTTCTATGTTACTTAACACTTTCACCCCTCAAAGTTCATATATTCTGTGTGTTGACTACTACTCATTTTGACCTAACAGACCTAATCCTTGATGAATATCTCCACCGCCACTCTGACTTGACTGTTACAGTCATTCTCCTGCGTGCACATACAGTATTATTAGAACATTAAGATGGTTTTCCCACATGAAAAAGACCCTGTTGTGATGATAACACCACATGTATTATAATATCAGAGATGACTACATGCTTTGGCCTTGTCCTTGTCTGTCATTCCAGCATTCCCATGCCTGGGAACGGCCCCAGTATGGGATCCTTATTCTGATGACAGACGAAAGGGCAAGTCAAGTCTCCCACAGCTCCTGAAGGACAAAGCCAGTCATAATAAGTCAAGGCTGATCCCTGGACCCCGGGCCCCACAACAAGGAAGACAAAGCGTCGAGTTCTCCTCACAAAGGCAAGTTATTACAGCCGAGACCCTCACGTTGCTACACTGTCAGTCAAACTCTGGCCTAATGGAGGAGTGGGACTGGGCTGTTCTTATTCACTTAATTTGAGGAAATCAAAGGTATTTTCTTTTTCACTCTCCACTACCTACTGCTCAAGCACTCTCCATCCCATTCGCTTTTTCACTTTCTTATTACTTCCACTTGCTCCCTCCTCTCCAATTACAGACTAGTCTTTCATCTCCTCGGCCAAGGAATGGAGTGATAGGGATCAGGAGGAAGAGTGAAGAAAGAGTTTTTTGTTGCCCTTTACCCCCCCCCTCCCCCCCCTGATACCCCCCCCCGGCCCTTTAATAACTCCTCTCCAATTACAGACTAGTCTTTCATCTCCTCGGCCAAGGAATGGAGTGATAGGGATCAGGAGGAAGAGTGAAGAAAGAGTTTTTTGTTGCCCTTTACCCCTCCACCTCCCACCTCTGATACCCCACCCTGGCCTTTTAATAACCCCAGGACCACTCAGGTCACTTCAAGATTGTGCTTTACACTTCAGCTCTCCAACTGTTACTGCTGCTGTAACTGTAACATAAACACGTTAGACGTAAATAATATTTCTAACTCTCCTCATGACACCATTCCTATCTGATAATTGCCTAACTATCATTTAAACATTTTATCTGCTCATGATCATAAGTTGCAATTGTTCCCTCAAAACATCAAAGGGACATAATACATATTTTAAAAAAAGTCAACATTTACATGTTTCCTTTTAGAATCAATACCATAGTTGGACAAGTCATAGTATGGACTTACCACAGTGTGAGTTACCCAGCGCTCGAAGTCTTATCAGCTGTGTGTTTCTTGCTTACTGGACTTTCTGGCACGTTTGAAAGACCAAGTCCTTATCTGGTGTCTTAATATTGTGCTTGTGTTTATGGAGGCTTACTTTCTGTTAGCTCTTGTGCCCCAGACGTCCCGGCTAATCTGCTGTGGTGGCTTTCTGGGTGAAGCTTTCGGATGACATTGGACAACAGACACTAACAAAGGGCTAATGCTGTCCATAGCTTATGTCTGAGTAGGTCTCCCCCTTAGTGATCTGTTACTTTGAACAAGTTCAATTCTCCATAAAATTTGTATTTATTCGAGTGCCTCAGAAACTTGCAGCTACTGAGATTTGGGTGCAGTGAAAATACTTGAGTGAGACCCTCAAACATATTAATCTCCCGGAACTGAAGACTGACGTCATGTCACTTTCCGCCATCGTTTTCCCACCGGTCCCTGTGCAGATGCCTGTCTTGGCTCCGGTAAAGAAATCCGAGTTCACCAAGACCCCCCTCCCAGCGCTCGGGCCTTTCCCAAGAGCACAGTCCCCCATAGGGTTAGGATAATTAGGCCAGGTGAATAGGCCAGCAGCCTGCTTACAGTGGGGCCTTGTTCCCTGTTGTAGCATGGTCCATTGTCTCAGTGCTGGGGTAGAGGGAGAAGGTTTCATTCAGGAAATGGATCAGGGGATGGGACTTTAATTAGAGTGGCTATAATTGAGTATAATGCAGCCATAATTGTAGATTACCTGAAATGAATGATCGGAGCATGGTCCAGTCAGTGCATGGGCATGGGAGGGGCTGTTTGGGGGGGCTGGGGGTCTAAATCACCTGGGGAATACTGTCATTCCACTGCAGAGCAAACAATGTTTCTTATGTGGTTGGGACAAATTGAGGGTAATGTTCCTCTTTGTATGCAAATACCAGTAGTTAACATAATGTTGAAAACGTTGCTAAAGATGGTCAAACGTGCCAACGTTGTCGGAAAACATGTGCATGTGTTGTGTATTACTGGCCATGCCCATCTTTGTCTCTCCCCCTTCTGTCTTCTCCCGGCCCGTAGCTGTGCTCTCCTCCAGTCTGTTTTTCTCTGGTGCACGGAGCTGCTACAGGCAAGATAAGGCTGGTCTCCCCGAGTTAGGGCTTAGCATAATCCCCCTTCCTTCCCCAGAAAGGGGAAAAAAAAGAACAGCGCTGAGGCTCATCAACACATGGCTGGAGAAGAGACGAGGAAGTGATGGAGACGCAGAGAGGAGAACGCAGGAATTGGGCGGTGGGGGGGTGGATAGAGCAGCAAGGGAGAGAAAAAGCAGGGGGAGGTGGGGGATGCAGTGAGACTGGTGCCACATACTTAGCAAAATTTCACCAGGCGTGAAAGAAGTACAAAGGAATGCAAACATGCAGCAGCAGTGGCAATGGAGAGAAGAACAGACCCAGTTCTGCATCCCCCCAATGATCACAGTAAGCTAATCCTTTGACAAGGGGGTCCGGGGGAAACCCAATCCCGATGCCCAAAAGCCTGACATGCCTAAAGCTGGCAGTCCAACCCCCATGGCAGGATTCAGACAATGTGTCTGTGAGATGGTGCCTTTTAGCGCCTCGAAATAAGCTGGCACGGTTGCAGCAGTTCAAAGATGGGGTAATGACAGAGACGCGCTGCAAACGGTCTGTTTTGAAAACGGATAAAACAGCCAGCGGGAATGTGCCTTAGATGCATGTACGGTTCTGTTGAAGGACAGATATATGTGGACGCATGCTTGCGGGGTAGATGAAAGGCTCAGAGGCCGGTGTGCCGGTATCATTCACGTTAGACCTGGAGGTAGCACCGGCTCAGTAACAGCCACACTGCTGTTTCCCTGCTTTTGTTCCTTGTTCCTTAGTCCAGAAGACCAATAGAAAGACTGTTGGCACTGGTCATCTTGATTGTTGAAAATCAGAGGCTGAGACTCAAACACAAGATAAACCAAAGGAAAAAGATAAGAGTGCAATAGTTCAGTTCCAATCAAGGTGATTGGACATCAGTTTTGTGTTGACACCAAGTAACAAGGGAAACAAAGACATTTCTTCTATATCATTTTTCATTGTCTTGCTTTCTCAGCCCCCGAAACCCCATTCGCTCTCAAACACAATACCACATACTCCAAATGATTCATCCAAAGACTAAAGGCAAGTACAATGAGATCTGGCAGGTGCAACTGCCTGTGACAAGTCCCTGTGACTTTCCAAAGTCAAGATGAATTCCAGGAGGTAAAAACATTATTGCAGATGGGAAAATAGAGCTGCAATGCGTTTGACACTTCAATAACAATGTGTGATTGAAACGATTTGAAGGACCCCGTTCCTCTGTAATGCAACACCGAGTGGGGGGAAAAAAATAACTGCACCAAGTGCCCTTTTCATCTTAATGTGTGAGGGGTTCGTGCTTCGAGAGAGACCAGAAAACATGCAGGTCAGGATATGTGCCCAAGCAAAAGAGCAAACTGTATTAAGCCTTAATTCAGTTAGGGAGAGAAGAATTGTTGTTATTTGCTACCACACTTTTCGTCCTTGTGGACATAAACCTATTGAATAGTCCCCATTGTTTAGTGATTGTATTTCAGCAGCTTGTTTTCACAAACACACAAACAGAATATTTCGTGGACACCCCTGATGCAGTGTTGAATAAGAACAGCTTTGTAATATGTGGTGTGTGAAGTACACAGGAGGCACTGGACTTACAGGGATTTACATTGTGTAGTCCATGTCATTAATCCATATTGTGTCTTGTTGCAGTTGTTTAGACTTGTTGTAGTTAGATGGCCTTGTAAACAGCGCTCATTAACATTTAACATTGTTCAACTGGGTTTTAATTATCCAAATAATATTGTGTTGTGTTGCATTTCATTAATCTTAACTAGCTTTAACCTTGAAGAACGCCAGGTAGCCACCATTTTACCCTCTGCAGACAACTTCAAACAGCCATTATTTTAGCACTTTCAGTGCAGTACCATTGCGTCATAAACAACAGGGGTTTTGTGGATGCTACGACCTTTAACCTCTTGCACTAAATAGTGACATGCATCGCTCGTGTTTACAAGTAGTTGTCTATTTAACGTCTGTGTCGTTTTTGGGTAAGAAAAGTATTTTGGTTACTCCTACTGACGACTGGTGGAATTTAAATGGAACCTGAACATTTGCCACTGGCAGGAAATATTTTGGAAAAAAAAAGATAACTGCATGAGAATCGAGGCTCCAGACAGTGTTGCTTTGTCATAATGAGTTAAGTCAGTGTCAAACAGCACAAACACCACTCATCCAGCCCAGAAGGATTATGCAGTTACGTAACTATTATATTGTCAGTGATTGACAGTAATATAAACAACATGGAGTTCTAGTTCAAAATGGATTAAAGAGATCATCTCCCTTTCAACCTTACTGTTACTAATTTCATATGCCTTTTATCACTGAACCATTATAATAACTCGCATGGCTTCTCTGCTGTTAGTAAACAGGGCACATCTGACAAACACAGCCGCGTGGGTCTCTTTTAAAATGCAGCGACACCGAGGAGGCAGGAGAGAAACAAAACTGACTGTTTCCATGAATTCATTAAAAACATCCATGTAGCCACATATAAGCTGGCATTTTTCATCATTCCGACCAGTTTCCTCGCTGTCTCTGATTTCCCCCTCCAGATAGAAATCTTAATCCTTTCATCTGCATGTTTTTTTGTTTTTTGTTTAACCCTCATCACAAGCACACACACACACACACACACACTCAGGCTAACACGTGAATTCTGTCATAGAGCCAGTGAGAGTCATGCTGGTATAGTCAAACTCATACCACACACACACTTCAGCTGAAACATAACAAACAAGTGACGTGATGAATAGCTGTGCAGTCACACCCATGGATTGTCAACAACTGCAGCGCTTTTCCACAAATGAACCGTAAAGGGACCACACAGGGGAAAAAGTCTGTTGATGATGAAGTGTCTCATATCACCCCAGCTGATTAAGAGTTATTTGATTAATGCAAAATATAAGATTCATTCAAAATTATTAAGGCAACAAAAAAATTGGGACTTTGATATCCTGTCAAAATGTCACATCTTCACTTTCTTGTGAAGAAATCCTACTCTTCCCTGGGCTCTCTATTCTTTTTGTCCTTGCTTGCTTTCAGTCCCGTTCTCCATGCTTGTCTTTAGTTTGGATCACAACAAAGACGTCAGTGTCCAAACTCCCAAATGGCTGTCAATCACCACAACAAAGTACTGACAATATTATGCGCGGGCACCTGGCTATATTTTGAAATGGGGAAGCAAACATGGAAAGAAACACAACAGACAGAGGAGAGAGACAACGAGGAAGTAAAGTAACTTTCTGCAATTTGCTCAAGTCTAGAATAAACATATACATGAACTTTCAAGACTGTTTTTTTTCCCACTTTTCTCAAACTTGAAGAAACCACTGTCAAACTGGCAGAGATGCTGGTGTTTATTTTATAATTTTTTTAGCCAGCGTAGCTGCAGGCGAACAGAATCCAATACAGCAGCACAACATGATGCGTGTGAGTTAAGGGGTTAGACTCACTTTTTCTCCCAGAGACCAGGAAAACCTCTGTTGCCCTTGTTGCTCTCCACACCTACACATAGAGAACCCTAACTGGACCTGGCTCTTGCTCATTGTTACATTTCACATGCTGTGAAATGCTGGCAATTGTTAGATAAATATTAGTCCACACATCTAACTCACTCTTTGACTACTGAGCAGTTTAGAGTATGTATTTAAACAACTGCCATAACTCTCCCTGCGTGTGGCCTCACTCAGGGTCCAGTGTGCACTATGTAGTATTATTTACATGGTTACAAATGGTGATAAATGTTAGTCATATACACAAATTACACAACGTTGTTTCTAATGAACAGTTATATTTACATTTGTACTTTGATGTAGTACACAGACACTTGAGATTAATTGTGGTTTATTATCCTGTTACAAGTTGTAGCTCTGTTGTAGCACTTCAAAACGTGTTTTTTTTCCAACTCACAACATCATCACAGTCATCACAGATGTATTTAGAGGCAGCAGACTTCACCTGGCCAAACTGTGAATGAACCAAACCATTCCAGACCATAGAGATAAATGTGAGTGTTATGGTTTCTTATTAACGTCCTACAATTAAATCATCCCAAACCAATTTAGTTGATTTCATAGCTGGAATAATTATTAATATGGGAACTGGCATTTTTCCCCATTTTGTTTGACTTATCACGTCCAAACCAATGTGCAATCTGTCAAGTAACCAAGTACATGGCAGCATCATCTCACATTTTCCACAACTGGCTAAAGATAAGAGAGGAGCCAAGTCGGATTTGTTGTCTTGCCAATCGACAGACTTGGCTCCAGCCAAATCTGATCTCAATACAAAGCTCCCCAGGAGAGCCATTGTGTCTGTCTTCCCTGTATCTGTAAAGCCTCTCAGCACTAGATTACTGATCTCTGAGATCAGCAGTCAGGGCGCAAATCAACTTGTGATGTAGGAGTTAATCAACACATATTTCATATCCAACATATTTTATTTTATTTTATTTTATTTTATTTTATTTTATTTTATTTTATTTTATTTTGTAACTGCGGCCGTAAAAATTATAGCTATTAGTAATTTCGTTTTTGATATTGTAATTAGTTACATATTTCAGTTGATGGATATGCAGTATTTTTTGGGTATCTATTTGATAAGCTAACTGGTTTCTGATTTCTTTTACACTCCACTATAATCATTTAGTGGAATGTAGTAGATTTGACACCCTCCCCTTGTCGTGCCAAACTCTTAACAGGTAAAACGAAACCATTCAATCTTTCAATGGATGACTGGATCCTGTGTGAAAAAAAAAAATCTCTGTTGAAAACTGTCATTTGCTTTTTTTAAGCAAACAGTGACTCACCTCCAAACGCTGGGCATAGTGCCAGTTGAAACATATACAAGATGTGGCATAACAAACCGGAGCCATGATGTAGAGGACTCTTGACATCTCTGCCAGGTGTGGAAGGTGAAAAACAAAAACAGGCATAATTGCTGGTGTGCTCTGTAATTAGCACGTCTACCTGATGTTGAGGCAACACTTGTTCTGCAAGTCCACGGGTTGGGAAGACGAGCTGTGGCAACAGCAGGTCAAATGTCCTCTGGAAGGCTGAGCGCTTTTATTTTGAGAGTTTAAAGTGGCTCCCAAGTTTCTAATTGGTCATGGTATACTACGCTCTTCCTCCTTGTCCTCTGAAGACGGATCAATACGTGTTACAATTCCCCATGAACAGTCAGAAATAAGTGTGTTGGGATCGATAGAAAGTTGCAAAGACGTGAGAAAATAAAAAAGAAATCTGAAAATGAATTCTGAGGGATGAAGTTGCTGGTGTGAACAAAGGCTAAAGCTGTTTAAGGTGGTACTGTTGCACTTGTCTTAAGTCTCAGCATGATGAGACTGACACTGACGCTGTCTGACTTGGCTGTTGTGTTATCTAAAGTTGCATTCAGTATGGGAACAGTGTGCTCGCTGTTGTTTGGTTCAGTGGAAACAATCCAAGGGACATCTGTAAAAAAAAACTGCGCTATGCATATTAAATAGATCAATTTAATGTAGAAGATATTTCATTGCAATGGAAGGAGTTAATTTTTGCCCCCAGTTATTGTTATTGTGTTATCGTGAAATCCTGCCTGTTGTCTGTTCTCCAACTAGCTTTCAGTGAAAATCCAGAGATGGGAACGTTCATTCCTCTGATTGAGCTTCACGGCGAAAACATAAATGTAAAGTGCAACTAGTAATTCCTCGGACAGCTGTCAAGCCGTGACGCTCTCTCAGCACCGCGCAGGATTGACACAGACAGCTCCCTCAATACTTGCTGGAGGAATTTGGAGGTTTTTAATCCTGGCTTCAGGTTATGATCCAGCAGACAGGTATGGGCCCATCTAAAGCTGTGCGTCTCACCGGGGACACATCCCGGCCTGATCGCACAGCAACGCCCAGCAGCAAAGGCTTAAGCTCTGTGGGCCGGGCCAGTTCCCTGACAATGGACAGTTAAATGGTGAAACACATCAGGAGGCTAATGGGTGTAGAATCCTATTCAGTCACGTTATCTGCCATGACATTTACTAAGTCAGGATTCTGGATCGCGATGTGTTTATTTCATGAGGACAGGCAGAAAATCGCAGTCAGTTGTTAACTGGAGGTTTTGGGTCATTGTGATTTGCCAATGCTTGCTTTCTTTCTTTTTTTTCCCGCTTGACTCCAAATCATTACTTTAATTTAGCATTTCAAATCCAGGTCCTGGCTCTGTGACTTATTTCTACACAGAGACATGGATAAACACAGACAATAGCCACCAGGAGACACCGTTTGTCTCCCACCTCTCACCTGTCTCGCTGATAAATTGGGCACATCTGGCTTTTCCCCCTGAGGCCACTGGCCACTGTGTTTGCTCGCCAACAGCCTCTGCTTGCTTCTGCTCAATCGTTCATCAGTGGTACTTTTTCACCCGATGCACTGAAGCGCTTCTATGTGTTTTCTACGTGGTGTAACAGATGAATGTAAAGAAATTGTTGCAAATAACACGAGCGCTGTGAGGTTTCCCACACGTTTACTGAGCATTTTAAATTGCTGGTGACATGGAGAGGAAAATAAAAAAACTGCTCCGGCCTGTTTCAGCCTTGTATGTGATGTATGTTATGAATCTGATTTAATGGAAAAGAGAAGGAAATCAGTTGGTTTCTCTCCTTCGTGGTTGCTCTCTGCCCCACCACCTCTCTTCTCTGGTTAGAAAACAAACGAAGAGCCAACTCGTTATGACAGCAGCTATTCCTTGCTTGGCCCTTGGGGGCCCGGGTGGAGGGTGTACACTGGGGCAAGGGGTTGTTGTTGTGAGGAGCAGTGTCTGGGAGCTGAACCCAGACCTGTGCCGAGGGTTAAGTGCATTGAGCCGAGGCTCCGGGAAGCCAGATGGCAGACGTGCTTCTCGCCTCCCTCTCCATCTTGAACCGTAGTCTGAGGGCAGCAGTGATCGACCTGATGTTTGTTGGCTGTGACAAATGGTCACGCCCACTCCACTGCGCTCCTGTTAGTCATTCTCCAACCAAACTGCCAATATCACCTCTTACAAGTGACACTGGCTTTCAGCAGATCTGTAGGTTTTGGCCCCTTCCATGAAAACCGACGTCTCCCCCTTCTCACCCATATTTCCATTCAGAGATTAAATGAAAAGCGAAAAAGAAAAAAAAAAGTTTATTCTTCCACGGACATATTTTTTCATGCCCTAACTACACTGTAAATTATGCATCTGGTTTGATGCTCATTATTTTTAAGCAGCAGGCTGTGCAGTAAGCACCAAGATATTTCTTCTCCGCTGCTGCCTCTTCTTTACATCTCTCCGTTGGCACAACTTCCCCGGTACTCTTTTAGCATCATCATTACATAGTCGAAATCCATCCCATCACTCCAGTGATGAAAACAGCTATGTCCTGTGTTGGAGGGTAAAAAAAAAAAAAAAACTGATTTACACAGAAATTCTGTGATCACTGGGAATTAAGATAAAAAAAAAAAACCCTGCCTGGGAAGCTGACAGCACGAGCATGTTATTGAGATGAGGTGGGGGCGAACCCAAATTATTCAAACATATACAGACTCAGTGTCCATAGAAAGACACATTTAATAGTGTTAAAGCCACACAGCTCAGACAAATATATGAATCAGTTGGGAGCCTATCTCAATACTTATTCAAAGCAAGTCTCCATGCATCTTTGCAGCTTGTGTTTGTGTGTGTGTACATGCTGAGCTGTGTGGAATTCGCCTGCGAGTCTGTGCGCACGTCAAGTCATCCCTTTAATTCCGCTTCCCACAATGCTGCAGGGCCGGAATACTGTGTGGAAGGAAGTAAAACTGCAACACTGCATTCATTTTGCATTCTGGCAAAAGCTCGGGCTGCTTTGAAAGCAGCCACACACACAGTGGGTAACACACAGTGCTGCAGAGGAAACATCAGCCACGTTCGGTCACTTTCCTCCCCGGTGCTCACTGAGGGGGAAAAGTGTTTATTTGGCCCGAGTAAAGGAACAATACCATCACAGTGACAGACTCATCCATATTCACGAGGTTCTCTTCAGAGGGAAAAAAAGAAAGAGACACAAATCTGAATAAGGAAATGAAAATTACAAGTGCAGGAGATTTCATGCCACCTACTACTCCTTAACCCTCCTCTCCCTCTCTCTCTCCTCCTACCTAATCCCCCTCTTCTCACCGCTCTGCTTCTTTTCCCCCCTGTTCTTTTAAATTTTTATTTCATGTCAGTCTCACTATGTCCATCACATCTGAAACTCAGTTTGACCATTTGGACCATGTCAGTATAACCACAACAAAGAAATCCGATTTATTGATGTTCTGTTGAAAGGGGAACAAAGTAAATAAGGCAAAGTGCCATTATAGCTGGTTCTAAAAGTTATAAGATCAATAATATTCATTTGAGCAAACTGTGCGGCGCGTACACAAGCATCGCCCGCTGTGACTGACACCCCAACAGGAAAACAGACACTGAGAAGACGGGGGGGGGGGCAGCAGTGGCTGCATCTAATGCATTTCAACTCCATCTGTCGTATTGCCAGCGACAGCTATTGATTTTCCTTTCATGATATGGAGATGCATTCACACACAACCCACTGTGTTATCCCTGATAACTTTTTAACCTTGGGAAATCTGCGTGGCCAGGCAGTCCAGAGGAGCGCCTGTTGCAGGTCCAGGACTAAATTGATGAACTGGCATGCATTAGCATAGTTCAAGTGTTCCCCTAGGGAGCGCCAGGCCACTGGCGCTGTTCACAATGTGTATTGTGTGTTTGAGTGTCTATGCATGGTTGTGTGTGTGTGTGTGTGTGGGAGGGACACCTACACTGTGTGTGTGTGTGTGTGTGTGGCCCCTCTTGTGCAGGTGGGTGGATGCATGTAAGCTTGTCAAGAGCACTCGGAGAGGAACTGCCAAGGTGAGAGAGAGAGACTGACCCTGGCCACCTGTCCCTGACACCCCCCGCCCCCCCTCCTCCCACCTCTGTCTCCCCCTGCTCTGCCTTGTGGTCCTTCCTGAACACACACACACACACACACACACACACAGACACGGGGAGCCGCTGCTCTGTCCACAGGTGACTGATTAAGCCAGAAAGCCCAGGCATTTAAGGCCGGAGGGAAACAAACAAAGCGGGGTGGTAGATGACTGACCAAATGGTGCCGCCTCTCTCCGGCCTCATTCAGGTCCCACCGGGAAACGAGCAGGCAACACCTGCATGTGGCTGCGGCTTCACACGACCACTGAGCCTCAACCCCTTTATCCTGATACCACTTCAGCACTGTGAGCCATTTTTTCCTTCATCATGCACCATTAATAACAGTGATTCAGCGCTAAAGAAACAGTGCGAAGTGTCGGTGCAGATAAAAAAAAAAAAACGTGTCGGAGAAGCAATGTGCCAGGACACGTTTTTTTTTAGACACAGTCAAATGATTTGTTTTTGCAACAGGAGCCTCATATTTTTTTCCCGTCTTTTTCTTGTCTAGACGCAGCTTGTCTGTCACCTACAGGTCAAGGTGATTTCCGATCTTTCTTTTTTTTGTTGTTTTGTTTTTTTTGTTCCCACCTAGTTTCAGCGCTTGTTGACATTAAATGGAGTGAATCCTTGGCGGATGAAAGGGAATACCTTTTTTCTGGTGGCGGAACAACACGGGGCTGCTTCTGCTTTCAGAACTCGGCAGCCTTGGCACTAACATGGCCATCCCCACACTCATCTCTCTGTGTTTATATGTTTCTCTGAGACCTGAGAAGATAAACACTCTGTTGGCAGCTGAAACGCCATCACTCCACTGCCACCTAACAATTAAAGCGCGTTGTTTGGAATCATAATAGATTGCAAACAACCGTTTGTCCATACAAATACAGGGGGTCCTCGAGTTACGTCGGAGATCCGTTCCTGAGAATGTGTCGTAACCGAATTTCGACGTAAGTCGGACCATACTTTCATTGTGCCATTGTGCATACATTGTGCCACCAGATGTCGCTATAACACCACGCTAAAATAAGAGTTTTTTATGGTGAATTGCCTTTTTTGTCCCCCTTGACACGCCGTAGGGGTTGAGATCACGAGTGTAATGAGAATTTCCTTTAGATTTCTGATATCAACCGTGTAGACCCTGTGTTGTGAATAAACCTACGGTATCGCCACGATCTCGAATGCATCTGTGTCCGTGTACATCTCCTTACCGGCCGCCGCTGCCCCCTGCCAGCCGGCCGGCCATTTCACATAAGTAAACACAGCTGTGGAGGTGTTGGAGAGCGCTGAGAGACAGAGAGAGCGCTCACCAACTAGTTCCCGTGTGAAGTCTGTACATATTTACGGGGCAAACCGCTTAAGCTGAAACAAGGAAGTTCACGGGAGACTCGAGGACCCCCTGTATAAGAAAGGAGTCACTTCCTGCGTTGCCAAATGCATTAGCATCATATCTAGAAAGATCCTTTTCCATCGTCTCATGACTTGTATCTGTCATCAGTGCCGTACTGTGGTTAAACGCAAATTGAATCATTTTGCTTCAAGCCCTACGTTATCCATACAAGTCATGATTCATGATAGGTTAAAACTCATCTTTCAAAGGTGGAAAGCATTGCCTCTTGCCCTCCGATCACTCTGTCTCCATTTAATCAGGTAATCCAATAAACTGCCATGATGGACTCAAATAAATTGGCCTCTTACCTCGGTGGTAAATGAATTTAACTGAGCAAGCTACGCCGCCGCTGCGTGCAAATGTAAATAAATAACTCCAAAACCGATGGAGTGAATTATGATTTTTGAAAAAAGATTGCTTTGGGCCAACAAATTATTCAAGGGTACGTTGCAAATTGTCAGATGTAAATTGTCACGTTTGTTGGCGGCGGCAGTCAAGAGCTTCACCGTGCAGCATAGTTGAAGCTTTCTGCTCTGTGCAGTGAAGTAACTTCTAGCACCACTACAGCACTGCAGCCTATAATAAGCTGACTGAGTTTTTCTAAACTGTCCTGTGCTCAAGCACAATTTACATAATGCAAACTCGTGGTCTGATTATGTAGGCGCACTGTCAATACTGAGTGCAGCATCCATGCCCTGAGGTATGGCACATTATTGTGCGTGGTGTTGAGATGCTGTAGGAAAAATATTCAGGTCACTGAAAAGTCAGCTTAGCCCGTGTCCATCTCTCATTTAAATATACATTCAGCCATTAAGCTGTAAGAAATCACTAGCGGGAAGTGCTCGATTGGTGGCGTGCAAAGGTCAAAGAGATGGAACAGGTGTAGAATGAAACTGATATTTCTTTGGCTCTTTAGCACAGAGGAGCACCTTAAAATTACAGAGCGGCTCATATTTTATTCAGTGGCCTTAGAGAACAGAGTGAAGGGAGAAAGGGGCTTACCTACATGCATTTATATTTGGGTGGGGGATTTGTTGGAGAAACAGTGAGTCAGTTCACGTGAACACTTTCACATCTGCAGACCCAACTACAGCTGCTGGGGAAAAGGGAAAGTCAGGCTTGACCAGTGCAGAATTTCCTTATATGCGGCATAGTGACTTTCCAGCCATATTAATAATGTCACTGATACTTTCCATTTGCTTAGTGAGAAAAAAAGATAAAGTGTAAAAGCAGTGATTTTGTTTTTTAGGACAGCCAGGCATTTAGATGAACTAATTAAAATATAAGTTGCTGCGCTGAGACGAAAAAATAAATTGCATGGATGAATTATAAGAAGATAAACAACCATTTCCCCAAAAATATGTTATAAGGATAAACTGTGTTTACCAAACCCCAGAATATTGCTTTTACCCCTGACCTGACTTTTTTATCTCGCATTGCATTACCCGGAATCTTCTCCAGCATGTTGCAGCCAAAGCTCGCCAGTAAAGACAAGGAGATTTGAAAAATGTCAGCATGATAAGACAGGTGGACAAAGGATGAACGTCACAGCTTTATTAATATCGGGGGAATCAATTCCCTGATTTGAGAATATTGCTAAAGTCAAGTTCAGCTTCTGTTAACCCCGGAATGCACAAGCCACAATAATGTGCTCCTCACCTTCATTTTCAATGGGTGCAATAACAATATTAAAGCCTTACTACACAGCCACTGTACTTTAAAACCTTTGACCCTTCACATAGTCCAAATTCATTGTGCTGCACTCAACTTTTACATAACAGCACAGTAAGCGAGCCCATTTCATTATTAATTCATCTGGGCTGGTATCCTCCACTACTGAGACTCCAGGAGCCTCTTCTCTGAAAAGATGCAGTCTGCACTCCACCCACAGAAGCCTCTTGTGGCTCATGGGGAGGGAATGAGGATAGACCATTTTGTCACAAACACAGTTGTTGGCTCTTCAGGGACTGTCTAAGACCTGTAAGTGACTGTGGAACGCTGTCCCTGTCACGTCTGCTTTCCCCCAGCCAGCCAGCCAGTGTGTGTGTGTGTGCGTGTGTGTGTGTGTGCGTGGGGTTGCAAGTACCAGCATGAACAGAGATGTGGAAGAGGTGGGTTGGATTAAGAGGCTGATGCAGTATACACCATTAAGACTGTTAAGTCCCTGGCTGTGTGGTAGGAGGGCAGCTCCTCTAAATGGACTGCCACTGTGGCATTTTATCATTGTGCTCCTCAGGGACCGTCACACTCAGTCCAGCTTCAGCCCTCTAAGTCCCTATGATGGACATATTGGAAATTGTCACATGGGTATTGACTGGAATCACAGTATCATTGAGAGAATGCCAGGATACTGTTATAGTGTACTTTTTTTCATAGTGGAACAGGATTTTATGAATACTGTTAAAACCCCGTCAGCTGTAAAGCATGTGCACAAAATGAACTCCGACTCCGAACGAAAGACTGAATATATTTTATCACATAAAGTCTCTCTTGCGAAATCAACTGTAGTGGAAGTTGAGACACTGAAAGGCGATGAAGCGGAGAAGGCTTTTTCCTGGCTCCTTCATTTGGGAAAAAAAATTTAAAAAATCTTCAAAAATTTTTACATTTACGAATATCTCAATATGCACCAAGAGAGAGAGACAGATGCCTTCAATAGTAGGATCTACTGCAAAAAAAAATAGTATATTGGCAGACTAATGAAATTTAAAATAAAAAATAAGATAAAATGGGGAAAGGGGAAAGTCATTAAATGGCAGAAAGTTTTTGAGCTGATTGTAGTTGTGATTGTGCGGATGTGTACGTGCATGTGAATCCTGCATTCACCTGTGTTTGACCTCTGGCTGGCAGTTCGACGGGGGGGGCGGGGGGGCTGTGTTGTTGCCTCATTAGAGTCAGACACTGGGGGAAGCTCGGCCTGCAGAACACTCACAGCACCAGACACACAGCAACACACATACAATACACGTAATGAGACATACACGCATTGTTTTTTTTTTCTCTCTGTCTCACACACAAACACACCTTGGTAATAGAATGAGCTCATTGCACTCTGTCTCATCGTCCTTAACTCATTTTCATCACTCATTGTCCAGCTGGCCAGAGACGATCACAGCTGCATCCCTGGATCATCTCTTCCTTGTCATCTCCCATTTATTCCGGATTCCTTTGTTTTCTTTTCCTGTGTGTTAATGTGGCAGGCAAAGCAGGAGATGTGCTGGTGTTTTAGGGAAACCTTTGTTTTATTATGTTTTGCCGACAAACAAGACCCAAGTCACTGAGCTGATGATTCCAACAGCTGGTAATAAACACAACAGAAAAGTGGATGATAAACGGGACTGAGTTTATATAGTCTCCAACCTCCAGACATCACTTTTGTTTTAGTCCCCACTTTAGCGTTTATCATTGATGATGCAATGCAGTGAAATCGTCTTTAACCCTTAAGAAAGTTTTTGACTGAATAATAATGTAGTACACGTCTTTTATAAACGCTGCCAGTGCTCTCATGCAGGTTTTACTTCTGTTATGACAACAAAGGTCCAAAATACCTTATTCTGGTGCAACGCCATGGATACAGACAAGCTAGCTATATCGTTGGGTAAAAAAAAAAATTGGGGACTGAATCAAAGTCATAATTTTGGTATTGTGACAACACCAGTTTAAGACCAGCTTCTGACCTTGTCTGATCGTTGTTGACAAAATACATCAATGTGCACTTGGATCATCTTATCATCTTATAACTACGTGTTGTAAATCATTTAATCAATGTTTATGCTGTATATGTTTATTTAGTGCTCAAAAGGCATTAGAAATTGTTTGATGTGATTGTATCAACTGGTGATACAGCCCCATTTGATAAGCATAGGATTTGCTGGTGTTTTTACCATTATCTTTGAATGATGGGTCAGCTGATTAAATCCTAGCAGCCGCCTGAAATCGGCAAAACTGCAAGTTACATCTGCAGCCTCTACTTTGAAATGTGCCGTACAGAGGGGGGATCAACCGTTATGGATAATGAGTCGCTGTGGATATCTTGGGAGAATCATGCACAACCAGGATTAGGCTGCTGCAGCATAACCAGTTTCTCTGCACAGGTCTTACGGTGTACATACAGTGAAAGTCTTACCACAGTATTTGTTGATGTATTGACCAAGAAGTGCCTTCAAATTAATGTTATTGATTTGTCCACTTTGTTCAGTGGACCGAAGCATTATTGTAAGCTATTTGAATGGAAGTCAGATCCTTTTAACCCTAGGCCCTTGTCTGCCTGCCTCTCCATCCCGGCCTCCCTTACTATTATTGGCATCTTATGCTTATTGATGTCTCCGACCCATGCTTTGATTTCCACTCCGTCTGGAAACTGTTTAAAACTTTTAATCGGTTGAGTGCCTGTAAGCAGGGTTATCTTGAACACCCGGGAACGCGCGGTAAACTTTGTCTAACCCTTTCACAGAGCTGCAGTTGCATTGACACGACTTGCAGCGAAAGTTCATTAGTGAGGTTTGGTTGAATTCTAGGGATTAGCTCGTTTTTTTCTTTTACATTTTAACAAGGTTAGACGTGGTTAAAAATAAATACAAGAAATCAGCGAGGACAAAACGGCAACAGAAAATGATCACAGAGGTAATTAAGAAGGTGACTGTTAATATGTGGGCAGAGAGAATACTAGGTGAAGGGAGTGAGACTGGGGGAAGTTGTTTGGCTGTAAGTGGGCTTTTTAGACAGGAGCGAGAGCTCTCTAATCACCAGCAAACGAGCAAATGGACAAACACGTGGTCATGGCACCGCTTTGTTTGTAAATATTTAAGCTGGGGAGTTGTAAAAGGAGGCTAAGGAGAGTGCTGGGGGGCACAATTAGGACTGTTAACACCAATAACACAGGACCCTGCACCCCCCCTCTCATCCCAGATACCTGTGACCCAATACCCCCTCCCCCACACTCCGCCTCCAAATGCCTTTTTGTAAGAAAGCTTGTCAGTCTCCCAAAGTTAAGGATACCCACTTTAGAGAAGGGCAGCAGAGTTGAAGGGTCAAAGGTTAACTGCAACTCTTTGGGCTGAGACGAACTTTGATGACAAGTTGTGTTGCTGATCTGCCAACAGCCGAGGTCAAACAGACCCCGACGGAGCTGTGGGTTCTTTATCACTCTAACTGCAGCAATAACAATCAATTTGTCAAGTGCCGGACATTGGGGCTTCAGTTGGCCGGCACGATAAGGCACTTACCTGAGACCTTTTTCAGATTTCAGACAAAGATCATTTTGATTTATAGCTTTTTCTATGAAAATATTTGTACCTTTCTCACGAGAAATACACTACCATTGTATCTCATATACTTTGAAAGCACTTTCAATTTCTTCTACTTTTTCCCAATTGCTGCTACACCTATTAATTATTGTGTTAAAAGCAAAAGGGGTTGTTGATAATATGATCAATAGCACAATCCATTAAAACCTGAAAGAAAAAACACATGCACACAAAGACACAATGTTGCATCTGCTAATGCGTGGCCTTTGATTATTGATGGGCCATTTGCAGACAGCCTTAACTGCACAATATGTCTCGCCATTACTTTCCTGACCTCATTCTGGCTTGGGGACATTATTCATTTGTGAGCAAGAGGAGAGGAAGAGAAAGAGCGATGCTCCGTGGCGGGAAAGTGTGTGTGTGTGTGTGTGCACGTGTTTGCGTGCACATTTGTGTATGTGCAAGGTCTGCAGAATTATCATCAATAACCCACCTTCCCTCCTCGCACATAAAAAGGAAGAGGGGAGGTGGAAGGAGGGGAATAAGGGAGTGAGGGAAGAGTGACAGGGGGGCTGAAGCAGGGTCACAGAGGGGCAACCATTTCCCTAAAAGATCCCAGGCCACATGCTATTTTTAAGTTCCTCTTTCCTCCTCTTTCTGCAGCTTGGGTTAATTTGTGTGTCCGAACTCTGACAGGAAATAAGTATTCATCACCTGAGGAAGACACGAGTGTTCACAAGGTCCCCAGGAGAGCGAGAGGGAGAGGGATTGAGGAGAGGGAGGAAGTATTGTAGGAGGAGGAGGTCTTTGACTTTGTTGAGGAAAACTCGAAAAGATAACACTCAAACTACATGAGAGGCCACTGAGGACGAAAGTTGTAAGGCTGCTTGCATCACATTACACCTGAATTAGTAAGATAAAAACAATGTCAGTCAAAAAAAACCAGAATGAATATTGGAACAACACAACATATTTTTGCATGAGGGCCTGTGGTGTTACATAACAGCTGTCAAATTCTGACATCCAGGAAGCAATGGAGAGGCAATAGTTGAGGGCAAATCCAGTGCACATCAATATACTTCTGAACAGAGAGACTTCGCCGCCTGTCAATTTCTGCTCACTTGTATATAATCAGGATGTCAGGTACATTGGAGAAATGGTCGGGCCTCATGGCTTCAGCGGAAGCATGTCCTGCAGGCAGCCTTCTGGCAGGAGAGCAAATTAAAACATGTCATACCAATGATTGAATCTCAGAGGGCAGTCATGCAGAAAGCTCCGATTCACAACCCATACACAACACGTTGTGATTACTTTCCTGTTGTTAGTGCACGTCACGAGTGGGAAATGTGCCGTAAAGACCTCCAATTCAGGGCGACCAAATTATTATTTCCTTTGTGAAAAACCCCATTTATATTGTAATGTGATTGTGGGCTGGTTCATATCAGCTTCTTGGATGATATCCTTCTTTTCACTTGCTTTTGCAAACAAATCACCAATTGAGGGGATTTTTCTGGAAAAGAAAACACTAAGTGCTCCCACAGGACTATCTGAAGAATGCAAATAAAATGAAAGCATTTTTTTCAATCAATAAGTCAGTGTCGTCACTTTGAGCAGGTGTTCCCTCCAAATCCAAAACCAGTTACATTCCTGTGAATGCTTAGGGGTTTCATTCCTTGTCTGCTGGGAAAGTCAGTCATGTGTGCTTTGTTGGCTTTTGCCTACAGCCTGGCCTTGTGCATTACAGTCCAAACAGCTGAATACCTAATCTGGACAAACCTATAACCTAACATTGACATTACGTTGCTTCAGGCGTAAACAAACAAAGCATGATGAGGGTCCTAGTCTTTAACGTCCAGTTTCAAACCACACAGGGATTATGATGTTCAGGGAAATGCTGACAGTATCTATGGCTATAACCACACAGCCATTTAAAAAAAATATATATTTAAAAAAGGTTCGGAAATTTACATGGATTATGTTTTTGTTTTAAAGATTCTTGATGTGGTGTTGCATTGCTGTTGTTCCTGCCTCTCACTTTCTCTCTCTCTCTCTCTCTCAGTCCAATTAGAAACTGGGTCTTGGCCCGCTTTGCTGGCAGCACAGTGTTAACTTAATGCAGCATGAAAAAATCATTATGCCACACTACAGATGGTCCCAGCCATGCAGAGCAACCTTTGCGCTTCTTTCAGAAAGCCACTTTTAAACAGGGACACTGAGACCCGACCGTTTTGCGGATGACAATGATGTGTGGCAGGGCACCGAGGGTAATGGGGGAGAGAGGGGGATTGAGAGGGAGAGGAGAGAAAGAAGAGAATGAAAGGTTAAATCACAAAGACCGAGCTAAAATTGTAAAGATTAAGAAAGGAAAACGAGGGAAAGACAGTTAAAACCGAGTTGACTTAGCATCAAAGGGGATAAGTGGTGCTTTCTAATAGGTTCACATTGTCAGGACTTCCACCATCCCATCAGAAACATTTACTTTCTCTTCTGAAGGACTCAAACAAGGTCAAGGTCTTTGTTTGATTCCCATCCAAATCCAAGTATTGATCTTTGTAATAAATCCTTCACAGCAGCTTGAGAAGGGCAAAAGAAATCCTCCGCTTTCTCACAAATACACCCCTTACTTCTGTCTAAGAACAGGGTGGAAAATCAAAGACAGTAAAATGTAATAAATCAACTTGCCCCAGGCCACAAAATAAAATAAGAAATACACATAGAACTTTGAAGGCTGAGTTAGATGGCAGTGTCATGATAACCTTTTCACCCTTGTGCCCTTGGGGCCCAAACAGGGTAAAGCATGTTAACATGTTTTATTTCTGCATAAAGCTGGGAGGAGGTCGGGGCATGTCTGGAGTTCCTTTAAGGGTTTTATTTGCCAGAGAGAGGCAAGTTCTGTCTGTGCTCTTAAACCCAATGGCCGTAAACATGGTTAGGGAGTAATGGACTGACTGATATATCAGGTTTAGCTACTAGCAGCCTCACGGTGGTGATACTCTGCATGGTGGATTATGAGATTGTGGTTAACTACTTCCTGGAATAACGGTAAAATGTCCCTTTATGGTTATGGGGGATGTGATTGGTTACTGTAAGTGCAGAACAGAGTGGTCTTACTGTCTTAAAAAGAAAATAACGAAAAAGTAACTCAAGATGTTTAATTGCTTAGCAAAAGGTGCTTTGGCGAAGGATGTGGATATTCCATCATAAGCATATCTGATCCTGGCCGTATACGCTAAAGTACAAATGTTTTAATTTTTTAATGCCTGTTGTCTAAAAAGCCCCGTTTGATGAAGCCTTGTTGCAAATACAGTCCATTCAAAAATGTTCATTAGCCGTCTAACGACAAGGCCCTGAGGCTCCAGTGTGCTCGTGAAGGAACCAGGATGTAAACCATGTCACAGGACACTGACACGTTTATTACCTGCTTGTTTCTACAAGAGTCTCGTTTCTGGCTTTTTATTGCACTTGTTTCAAGACCCAAGGACCACATAAGACCTCCTAATCCAACCATGATATACAGTATATATATATATTTCCAATGGAAATCTTTATAAGTGGTTTAGAAATCTCAGTACATGTTTCCAGCATCCTAAAAAACTGTAAATATATATATTAAATATATATTATATAAAAATTATATCACCGCTGATTCTCATCCAATCACATCATCATTACGTCCCGTCGCAATACAACTTCAGCAACTCTTAGTTAGTTAATTAAAATGTGGGAGACCTTATTTGAGATTAGCGTGGGAAGAAAATAGCACAAGCCAATCAATGAAAAAAGTCATGAAATACGCAATAATTCTGACATTTACGAGTATTTCTGTCTGTCCAGCATATTTATACACAGGCATACATCAAAACCTCTCACAGCCTTAATCCATTTAGTGCGTGCAGCCACATCAGCTTCTCCAAACGGGATGATTGACACACAATGGGCCACAATGCTTGTAGAGTTAGTAAAACTAACTATAGAAATTAACCAGGAGCAATGCGGAGTCTGGACTCAGCTATCACCAAAGATCCATCACTGACTCATAGCTCACATTTACACAGCAGCCCTCAACATGAGTCTTTGGAAACCTTTATTTATCTTGACTCTGCTCTGCTGATGAATGGATAGAAGCAAGGTAAATCCATTATTTTTGCTAGTGTTACACGATAATAAATGTGGCACAGGTAAAGCGTTAATTGATGACTCAGTCATAGATGCCCCCCCCCCCCCTCCACCCACCATCTCTGTTTGGTAATTAGTTGTGAGATTCTTAAAACTACAATTTAAGAAGCTAGCAAAGCCATCGACAGACAAACGTGTAAACGCCTGTGTTGTATTTATTTGCCACAGCCGTCGTTTTGCTTGTATTTAAATTGGTTTCACCTATTGAAGGACATCGAGTATAAATGAAAAAAAAAATGTTTTCATAAACCTTGTATAATTTATGGAAGCGTGGGGAGAGTGTAAACAACCCCTCACTGCAGTTTGCCTTTCTCTAGTTTACTGTCTGGGCTTGGAAATGAATGACCCATCAGTCATGTTGTGTCCACACACTGGTCTGACACAGCCCGTGTTTGGACAGGTGTGTGTGGGTGTGCGTAGGTGATGTTTGTGAGTTTGCCCGCATTATAAAGAGGCTTTTAACGCCCCGGCTCTGGGAGCGTTTCATCAGTTTGCAAACGGGCCTTTTCTTTGAGGATGTGAGTGGCTCACCTATTTGTCTTTCATTCACGGTAAGATGGGTCACCAGGTTAGAGGGAAAAAAAAAAAAGATAAGTTGAAGTCAACCTTAAATGATTTGAATGAACTTTAGTAGAACCCCCACGCTCTAAACCTTGAATCCTTTCAAAGACTGAAAACAAGGAACGTTTCTCTCTCCCTCCATTGAAACCTCTGGAAAGTCGCTCGCGTACTAAAGCTCTATATCACCAATGTGTTTGATAGAACCACGGCCATGTCATCACACAGACTGGCCCAGACTTCCCACAGAGAACAGGTTAGTCCGTGTAGTTTAGCAGTCCTTTTATTTTCCTGTCAGCAGACACTTGTCCGTCTCTTATGGGAGGGATTTCAGGGAGTGCAGCCTCAGCCCGAGTACCAGATGCTGACCCTCACCCTGTCAGGATTTCATTCATCTAACTCCTCTGCTACAGCAGCAACAGTCTGGACACGTTGCCAAACTATCACAGGGCCTCTGTTGATCCTGTGGCGATTTGTGTACTTGTTGCCTCTTTTTATTCTCATAAAAAAGATATAAAATGCAAAAGTCGCAGGTTGCCGATGACTTTCAGATGTTGTCAACAAAGAAGTCTGTGGCAGTTTTTATCCACTCTCCAACTTGAAAAGCAACCAATTTACTTAGATTCAAATTTCAACAACAGCAGCGTTATGGCGAAACAAACACATGTTGGCTACAGATGGGGAGGAGTTTGCGTGACAGTGCGAGTGCTTATCTGTTTGTGTGCCAGCGCTACACACTATGCTTTATTTAGATACCTGGGTTTTCCGGTGTGGAACTGATGACACTGTGGTGTCCTGTCTCCCACGCCTGCCCTGCCCTGACTCAGACAAGAGCCGTTAACAGATAAGGTGTGGGAGAGCGACAGAGCTGTTCTTCACCGGCTCCACTCAGACACATTTAACCACAGGCAGCAGCGCGGCGGTGGAGACGAGTGCGTTACTGTAAATATCACAAGGTCAGCTTTCTTCAGGGGGAGATTGCCGGTCACTTTCTCAGGATTCTCTGGACTTTGAATGCCGCTGATTTTCTCCCACCCCTAATCCAGGCCGTGCTCTGCGAGACTCAACATCCGATTGTTTTCCGAGACCAAAACGATTTGTTCCTCCAAAGTCCTGACACGCTTCCTCAAGTAGAGATTTCCAGTGTTTAGAGGATCGGATAGTAGGAATGACTCGAAACTGCAATCGTTTACATTTATTCCATTATTAAATCCTTATTCAACGCGAGTATCCAATAATAATGGCAGGGGCCACCTCGAATACAAGGCTCAGTTTCAGCCATTGGGAATATGGAGGCTGAAAAACATATCTCCTCCTCTCAATGCTGCCTAATTCCTCCTCTCTCCACACACACACACACACACGCACACACACACACACACAGTCCAACAGCTTTCAGAGAAAAAGGGATTTTTTTTTCTCTGCTCTTTCCAGATGACCTCCTCTAAACTTGAATCCTGGGCTTAGCACACAGGAGGAACACAAGGGGGAACAGTGTTGCAAATTTGTCGCCCAGAGTGTTAAAATTCCCCCAGGAATGTTAATCTGGCCAGCCCACACTTCAATAATCCTGAACCCCATCTCATAAGACGGATTTGGTTGTCCAACACTACTACTTGTATTAAGACCATGGTCTGGTATCTCTTAGCCCAAAACCATCAGCTCCTCAAAGCAAGGCACTAAAAGAATAGAATAGAACATATTTCAGCTCAAATTGTTTTTGTTATTAAAGTACGAAAAAAAAGCGAAAGAACGAAAAACTTATTGTGACTAAAATAGAGCAGTTTTCCACAAAACTTTTAATTACTTCCTCTTCTCTTTACTTATGGATAATAAATGTCATGGAAACAAGATATTTGGAATGTGTGAAATTTAACACCAATAAAACCTTTTACTGTTTCAGTAAAGTAAAACACAACAAGAAATTGCATCGGGAATGAAATCACTTTTCTCGTTAGAGCAGAGGCAGCGCTACATGTGAAGTGATTGTTTACTAAATTGACAGTGAAACAATACACAAATAACAGTGCTGGGAAGATTTACAAGTAAACTTCAGGAAGGGAAAAAAAAAGTTGTTTGACATTTTCCAATGTGGACCTGTCATTTCCTTTACTACCTAACACGGATTTGGACAAGTGCTGTGTGTATGTGTATGTGTGGGTATAAATGGAAGCACTGTTTGCTTGTGCACTGGGCTGTCTTGAAACACAAGATAAATTCCCCTCAGGGCAACTGCTTATTTCCATTCCATGCTATATGGACAGTTATGTGGAATGGTGTGTACCCACTGTGTGTTTAGGTGAATACTGTATAGACTTTAACTGGATGCATATGCGTGAGGTGATGAGGTGATGTTTACTTGCAGATTGAGTCCTCTGGTTTGAATGTTTCCTCCCTGTATCCATTCTCACCATCTTGCAGAGGGAGAAACAGGAGGCAACTTGGGGCTTTTTAACTTCTTGACCTTCAGACGTGATCGAATCTGTTCTGCTGCCAAGTCAGACAAAAGGCTTCTGGAAGCAAAGAGTCAGCTTATGATTTGTCCTTCATGTAGCCAGGGACAGAGGGAGGGAGGGAGGGAAGAAGAAGAGAGAGAGAGAGAGTGAGACAGAAATATTGGAGAAAGAGCAATCAAGTCATGCACAACATTTATTTATTCAAACTGTCCATCTGCTGTGTAGCTTAAGCTTGGCTGGTATACAACACTCACACGCACGCACACAACACACTCACACGCACACACGCTTTTGTCTTGCATATTCATATTCACAGACATATTTTCATGAGGACCATGAGGATGCCAGTGCGTCATTGAGTCATAGACCATTATCCTGCAGTAATCCAGGTTCCCATGGCACACATTTCAAGACTAATTTTTTATTTTTTTTACCATTTCACAAAAACGGCGGCAGACAAATAATTCCTCACCTAATGATGCGTAAAAAGAGGCAGTTCTCCAGCCACTGTTTTGCGAAGGCATGTGCACGCATACAGCTGCGATACCTTCATGTTAAATTGGTTGTTTTTAACATTTCCACAGTCAAACTTGTTGCCTTATTAAAAATCACCTCATGAGCTGAGCCTCGTGACTCATTATACAAATATCAACCTCAGTTGGTCAGAGTTATTGGCCAATTTCTCACCTTTGACCTGTGTTTCAACAAAAGTAAATACTTTATAACCTCAGACTTAGTTTTTAGAAATGATTTTGATATCAGCATATTTCAATGCGTTTGTAGGCGTATGTCTGAAATTTAAACTTGCATGATGTGAAGCTGAGCTACCTCTTCTTGAAACTCTAAACCACAGGTAATGACTCACGACTGAAAAGGTATTTCAAATTGAATAGAAAGCGTCTTCAAAAGCTCTCATTAGTCAGGTGGCAGGAAGTCATCCATTCCGCCACTGTTCCTGCCCCTACCCGGCTCGGGGTACCGATGATAGAAGATTGTAAAGGAGGCAGCTGTGCAGACACATGTTTATAACAGTTATGACTTGGTGACCAGGTACAGTGTTGATGTGTCAATGCTGTTCCTTTGTGTTACCAGTCGCCCGTTGAGTCTCTGTGATGATGACTTGCTTCCTTTGACAGAACCGCTGTCATAGAAAAGCTTCAACAAACAAGTAGTGTGAAGATGATGGGAATATGCTTACATACATACATACATACATGTGTGTGTACAACACGTCTATGTGTTGTGTGCACACATAGCAGAGCGAGGTACAGGCACATACAGGACTGTGTTCAGTCAGGCTTGTACACGACAAAGGGGTGATGTATTATACATGATTATACATGAGGACAGGTGAATACAAAACAGAATAGCAAGCACAACCTTACTATAAAAAGAACCAGTGGCCAATGGCACATACTGTCCTCTGTGTTTATTTACAACATAAAACCTGCACCGATCAATAGTTAATTGTGATTCAGAGAAAAAGCTCTATCTATCTATCTATCTATCTATCTATCTATCTATCTATCTATCTATCCATCTATCCATCCATCCATCCATCCATCCATCCATCCATCCATCCATCCATCCATCCATCAATCTACCTACTGATTTGTTCGTGTGTTGATGAAAATGAAAACAAAGGTAAAAGGAGAATGAATTTGCCTGGTGGCCAGAAAAAAAAATAAATCAATGATTGCATCTTCCATCAGAACTTAGAGATGAGGATATTCTTATGTGCTATATAGTAGTGTAGAATGTTTAGTTCACATGGCTGCTAAGCTACATAGTATAAAAGCTAAAATCAAAACACTGGCACGTTATGAGGTTGGAAAGTCCCTTTATTTACATTCCTTTTCTGACAGTTTCCTTTACATCGGGCTAAATATGATCTAACTATCGCAGAATTTATTGCCGTTTTCCACCACCGGTGCCACCAGAGTGAATGAAGTCGATTCTGATTTAATCAAAAGTATCAGGTGTTGTTTGACTGAAGGTGGTGGTGGTGGTGGAGTTGGAGGGGGAAAGCAGCGGATAGTTTTACAAGAAAAAAACCAGACCTGGCAACATTGCCCAGCAGTACGGGCTGATATCCCTGATGAAATGTTCTGGGAGGGTATGCGGTTATTACCCCAGCGGATGTTATTGTACAAAACCGAAGACAGATAATGAAATGATGCATGGTCTTTTGCCGAGCAGGCCGGAGTGTGTGCACTTGTATGTCTGTTAGCACGCGTGTGTGTTCAATGAGGATCCGGACATCGGCGACAAAAGATGATGAGATTGTGTCCGAGAGGAAATCTACTTGTGTTTGCCCAGCGTGCTTCCCCTGCCCTGCGTTTAACACACAAACACACACACACACACATATGATAGCGCACACAGTGGCTCTTATGACTCCTCACCTTTCAGCTCCATGGGGGGGTGAGAGGGTGGAAGGGAAACACACGAGAAAGCAATTTGTTAGGAGATGATGGTGTCACCTTATTGCTTGGCTCCTTTTTGTTTTCCCGGCAGCTCTTGCCAACAAAGAATGAAAGAGAGAGGGGGTCAGGTAGTGAGAGAGCAAAAGAGAGAGAGAGGGAGCGGGCGAGCACTGCAGGCATTATCACAGGAGGGGGGTGGGGGGTCTGACTCGGCGGGCGGACAGACTTACAGCTTGTCCTGCCGTTCCCGGACCAAGTGACTCTTTGTTTGACACCTCGGCTGAAAGCGGAGCTCCGCCAGGCACGTCCGCTGCTGGCTGACAAACAGCGTATCCCGTCTCTGTCGCCACACCTCTCGCTCTCCCAGCCAGTGGTGAGGCCGATGAGCAAATGGGGGAGAATGGGGGACGACGGTGAAGCAGGGAGACAGACAAAGCCAAAGAGGGAGAGAGAGAGAGAGAGAGAAACATCAAGGAAGGAATGTATCGAGTTTAGCCGCTCCTGCCAAGAGACCTGAAGGAGGCCTGCGTTATTGACATTTTTCATCTCCAGATCGTCTGTCTGACTCACCCAGGCGCACAGGTTGCCAGTTGCTTCCTCGGCGATCTCCAGTTTCAGCCAGAGAAGAGGCCTTTGTCCCTGCACTGGAGACCCAGGCCTTTCTCATCTGGCCATAACCCCGAACAAAGCCATGTCAAGGACCCAGTGCAACCGCCCATAGCTAAATGTACACAGTAACATTAGAGTCTTGAGGAGTTCACTTGTCTTGTCAGTTATTT
Organism: Trinectes maculatus; assembly: GCA_016785345.1. Classification (NCBI taxonomy): domain Eukaryota; kingdom Metazoa; phylum Chordata; class Actinopteri; order Pleuronectiformes; family Achiridae; genus Trinectes; species Trinectes maculatus. The sequence goes on from JAFBJQ010001454.1 coordinate 322,946, forward strand.
GCGTTGAATGCAGCTGAAGATGTTGCATCATCGCTCTTAGCCTTTTTTTTCTAAAAGCAGACAGTCACATCATCGACAGAGATGGAAGAGGATGAAAGGGCAAGAGGGAGGAAATGAGGAAAAAGGCCAGATGGCATGTTATGTGTCAGGAGGGCCTCAGCAGATGTTTACTTCTGGGGAATGAACCAAACGTGACCAGCCATCTAGCGGCGGTGTTGTGTGGGGGCCAATCGGAGTGAGTCTAAATTGAGTTAACATACATTAGAGTTGCTTCCTCTATCGCAGGTGAACCCTGCTTTACTAATTCCAGCGATTAAAACTCGATTTCGATTCTCAGACGGCTTATTTCTGACTCTTTTCCTTTACAAACAACTGGAAATAATGATGCCTTTATTAAGCAGTCGCTTCCATCCCACGCTTCTCATTTGGTGGTGCTGTTAAAGGGCAGATGTGTTTTTTTTTGTGTGTATGTGTTCTTCAGCAGGGCAGAAAGTCAACCGTGACGAATAGAGCATATCTTCTGCATCATTACATCTGTTCTTCAGGTCTGCTTCACAGATTTATGTACAGGACGAGCTCGTTGTAACTCTCTTCCCTTTCCACTTTTTGGCGTCCGCTTCATACCCGACTCGCCGCACTCCATCATGTGATTTGACGTAATTTCTGGCTTGTTACTTGCTCCAGTCAGTCAAAGGTGGACTCACAGTCATGATGTGCCGAACCGGCTCGTTTTTCAACCCACGGCACACAATCCATCTTCTGAATGGTCATTTAAGTAATGGTGCATTTAAATTATTATTTATTCTCACTTGGGACTCCTTTTTCAAGACTCTATTTTACTGCTGGTTTCCTTGTAACACCTATTTCTCCCTGTAAATCTGCTACCTCTTTGGTGACGCAGTACTTTGTGGTCCCTCTGCCGGGCTCCTCAGAAGGATTTGTTACTCTATCAAAACAAGAATCAACAATTTGATTTATAATGGCGCGAGTGAAAGCAAAGGCAGAGCCGCAGTCAGCAAAGTCGAGAGGGGGAGGACTTGTAATCCAGTAAGGGACTCATTACAACGTCTAATTTCCAAGTTCAAATTAAGTCACAGTACTGTATGTGCTCGATTTCATAGGCAAAGGTTGCCCGACAAAAGAGCCCTTTGAGAAGGAAATCAAATCTGGATCCTCAGTCAGAAATGTGAAATGCGAGTGCATGTATGTACACTGAGGCGACTGAATGGGCATTTGTGGACTGCGGTGGCCCTGTCACGCTGCACATGTGTATACATGTGAGAGTGCGTCTGGCACATATTTCATTTACAGGGAAGCCAAAAGCTCTTCCTGCCCAGCTTCCAACTTCCAACTCACTGCTAGCTTTCATTTGCAGTAACCACCCCTGAGTGATACCATGCATTAGGATCAGACCTGTGCTTTCATAGCGCAGGGGGAATTGCTATGCGATAACTCCTGTGACGCACGAACAATGGCCAGCTAGAGCAATCAACTACAAGGGATTCCCCAAAGCTATTTATGCTATGCAAATAAACACATTTTATATTTTACTGTTCAGAGCAATGGCAGCAGAATAACAGGATGAGTCATGAGAGAAAACCCACACGCAGACATAATAAGCTTGTCCACACAGGCACAGTCAAGGCCAAAGCATGTTTTCACGTCTGTGCACAGAGGATGTGAAAATCAGCTGTTCGTTAGTCAGAAAATCACAAAACGCCAAAAGTCCAAATTAAGAAGCAAGTTTCCAAAAATTTTTTATTTCCATCTGTGTCTTGTGAAAAAAAAACCCACTCAAATATCGATTCAAATTTTAGTCTCAATAAAAAAATCTGCCGGATTTTTTTTGGTTTTTTTTTTCGATTAACTGCACAACATTCTTTGATGCTCAAAGTGACACGAATGTGTGTAAAAATGTGACCGAGCAACATTGTAAGATTGTACAACGAAGTATCAGAGCAGTCAAAAGCGGTCAGTGCGGCAGTGGCATTGTGATAAAAAACCACCAAAAAAAAGAGAAAAAAATACAGCCATGCTCAAAATGAGGTTAGTGGCAGCAATCGCACACGGTCTATGTCCGCTCTCACAGTTTATAAACAAATGATTCAGGTCTGACGTCAGTGTGAGAGAAGATATGTATGAAGTCTGGTAACTATAGCTCAAGTGCATATGAAGCTCAAATGTCAAACCGATATCTTTGTTGTTTCCTGGAACATGATACCTGTGAGTTTTTGGCTTTGTAATACAGTAAACCGCTGTGATATACATTACATCGCAGTTCAAGTGGGTTTGTGTGCACAGCTTATAGAAACACCCGTTCTCAAGGTATCAGTTCAGGAAGCCAGCCCCTGTAATCAGCTGGGTGAGGTGGCTCCTATTTATTCCCGGTCAACAACTTAAAATGCAGGAAGGAGGAGTCGATTAGGTTCAGGTCACAGCGGCCATGTTGCTGCTTTCATTACAGCATAATTAACATGCTAATGGATGGTGGAGCAATGGGATGATGAGATGGTAAGAAAACAAGTGGAGAGTGGCCGTTCTCATGCTGCTTTGTGTCTCATAATGGGTGTAATCACTGTGTTGTCTCTGTGCATGGCATTTCAAAATGACATCACCGGGACAGGGTTCAATCACTGGTTTGCGAAATGTGCAGACCGAGGCGTATAATTAGAAAAATGTCAACAGGTTAGTAGTTTAACCGGTACAGTTGTGTCTCACAGTTGTCTGGGTTCATGAGTCACTGACCTACAGCAGCTCGGCTGTAAATAATGCGACTGGGCAGTGACGTCGCGCTGTGGTTATGTTCTGCATTTAAACCAGTCGCATACGCTCATATCAAATTGGTAGGGACGGGTAAAAAACATTGGGAAAAAAGACGGAGATGTGCCTACTGTGCTGTCGCATGTCTGTGTTGTGTGTGTGAGGCAAAGAAAATAGGTGCAGTTGTCAAAAATAGTAGGTTAGTTCCTCGGCTGCCACTGCTACAGAACAGCCCATAATGTGATAAACAAAACATCCAAGCTGCTTTGCTATTGCAAAGTCATTATAATGCAAGACAATCATAATAATAATAAAACAAATCCAAATCATTTGTTTCAGCACAGTGGTGCATTGGTTTGCTCAGTGTTTGATGTGCTCGCCTCTGATGCTTGTGTTTAATTATCATCTTGCCGTTAATGAGAATTATTTGTCTCTTTTTTTTTCCTGCTGTTGTCAGTCTCCTGCCTCAAATACCTTCCCCTCACTTACCGCCTCCACTTCTGCACCATCACTCCCTCGCTATCTGTGTGTCTGTGTCTGTGTCTGTGCACCCTGACATCGCTCGAGATCCATTGTGGTGGAACAGCCGCCGACGTCGGCTCTTCTTCTTCTGTCCTAATTGCCGGTCTTTCGCGCAAACACACTGAGCCGCTTTATCTCTCGCTGGCCACACCGTGCTTTAACAGAGCAGCCCTGCAGCAGCAGCAGCACAGACAACGACGGCCTACACAGTCCAAGGCTCCCTCACCAGCCTCTGCATCCTCCACAGCCACCTCAAAAGGCTCCAATTAAACCATTACTGTTTGGACAGGGGGAAGCAGAACAAGGGAGGGTGGGGGGCGGCGAGCCAGGAAAGATACAGAACATGACTTGCGAGCGAGAGAGAGAGAGGTAGAGGATTTGGCTGAAGATTAATAGCAAATTCAGCATTGTTTTTCCATGGAGGAAAAAAAAAAAAGCCACAGGGATGTCAGGTATAAAAAAAAGCGAATAAACAGTGTGAGATTTCTCGCTATTGCAGGAGACGTATCCACCCTGTAGCACCAGACTGAAATTGACGTTGGAGACGGAAAGGAAGGAAGCAACGAAAGGAAAAGGAGAAGAGATACCGAGACAGTGATTTACAGTCCGTTTTTTTTTTTCTGTCTTCGTGTCCAAGGAGCCTGAGGGGAGAGGAAATGGCAGAAAGCACAGAGAGATAAGACTCTTTGTTCTGCAGAGGTGCAGAGATCGTTACATTCCAGTAGATAGCCTTACACGTCTGTCTAGCTCGGCCTGCTGGAAATGAAAGAGGGAAGGAGTTACAGACACAATATTTTATTATGCTTGTGTATGGAGAGTGCCCTTGAATATTTTTCAGGGGCTTTCCTTTCATATGCCCACTGAAAGTGTCTTTGAATAGTTGCCATGGGAAATGGTCTAAAGTCATCAGTATTACCAAAACCTCAGTATAAATCATGCATTCTATTATGTGGCTCATAAAAGTATAACCAAACATTAGATGAGGCATAGATGAGAAGATTAATGCTCCTCTCCCTCTGAAGAAAGGGATTTTTTCTTCTTATAAAACAAGAGTCTTGCTTTTGCCCCTCGTTGCCTGTTTTAAATGGAAGCTGACCTGCTGCTGGTTGTGGCCAACAGCTACTGCACGAAACTTCTCCCTGACAATGTATTTGTTTAGATGCTCATTATAGAGTGCAACAGGAACCAGAGAGGCCGTTAAAGCAATAAATTACACTGCTGAAAAAGAAAAAAACACACACACACACACACACACACACACACAAACCTGACCGGTGCACAAGTTACCGGACGTATACTGATTCACAGCAGCGACACAATCACTCATCTCCATTGCTCTTGAAACGGGGATTGACTAATGAAGCCATTCTCCTATGTGCAGCGAGAGGGGCTGAATGTATCATCAGCCCGCGCCGCACAATTCATTATCAGCCTGTAGCTACCTGCAGCGCCGTGACACATGGTAATACCTTCTGTTTGGCTTGTCATAAATTTTAGGCTCCCAGACTGTATGGAGATCGCTGTCCGAAAACTGTGCCACCTATTTACCCAAGTCGGCCGAGCCTGGAGCCATCTGTGCTTGGTACTTCATATATTCACCAACGCACCCCCAGGTGTAATACATGAGATATAACATGTAGAGGTCCGGGCTGGGTTTCGGCCATTGTGTAGTCAGAGCGATGGGAAATAACACAAAACTTCTCATCCTGCTCTCTGCAGCCGGGCCGAAAGGTTTTCCTGCCGTCAAGGTCTAACTCAGTGTAATGACTTGACAGGTTTGCATGAGCAACAAGTCAAGCTGAAAACACCGAGGGATGAACTTCCGCTGATATACAGTAAATAGGTTGTGATGCTCCACACCTCGCTGGAATCCACTGTAGCATGTGTGGCAGTCTTGCCAAAAGTGCTCCGATCTATTTATTTTCCCCCGCTTTCCCCTGGCAGCCTCATATCTTTACGCGTTTTGGTGTTAGAAAAAGAGAAAGGTTACGGGGAGGAAATGGGAGGGGAAGGGAATAATAAAATGATGGAGTGACTTAGGGGAAATGAATTAGGTCTGGCTGTCTATTTGTGTGTGTCTGGAGGAAGGTGGAGATTTAAGGGCCACCCTGGGGCCTGTTCCACTGTGTGTGTGTTGGGGAGGGAGGGTTGAGGTTAGAAGTTAAGATAAGATAAGAATGACAACAGAGGGTGTGGCTTAATTGTGTTTATCCAGAGGTTTGGGGGGTTGTGTGTGTCTGTGTGTGTGTGTGTTTGGAAGCATCTCTGTGGGTCAACATGGCCGGGGAGTCAACTCAGTTCGACATGAGGGAGATGGATGGCCGTTGTGAAAGATGGACGACCAACACTCTGGCCATTCAGTCGCGTTTGTTTGCTTCCTGTCCCCTTCTCTCTCAATACCATAGATCGGGGGGGGAGACGGACGAGATTCGCCCTATAACTAAACACAAAATCACCCCCTTGTGTATTTTTAACACAGACACAGCTATTTCCACCGACCCCCCAATTCATTCGGGTAATTCTGGATCGCTGAAGGCACCGACAAGCTAAAACACCATCCCTGGTTCTCTTAATAGCAAAAAACACCCTGCTAATGGACAGAATGGTTCATTACCACTTCAATCATTCCTGACATGTGTATAGCTCGTGTTTGTGTTAGCCCCTGTTTCACAGAGGCCATTAAAGTAGCCATCTCCCCGGCTGGGGATGGGCAGGTAAAACGGTCCCCTCTAATGCAACTCATACATTACCTGTAAGCTGTTCAGAGGTCATCACCCATAGGCATAGATGAATGATAATGCCCTCTATTGCCTCAGTTAAGTGGCCCTGTCTTATCACTTATCCGGTGTTGTTTTTGATACTGTGGAAGTGCAATTTAGTAGGTCAACTCCCCAGAGGAGACTATAGTCTGTCTCTGTGCCTTCTGGCATTCCACATTTGAGATTGTTAGATAGGATGGATGGATGGATGGATGGATGGATGACATTTGGAGGAGACTCTGTGGTTAGTAACATAAAACAAAGGTTTTGTGTCCGTTCTTTTCAAAAAGGTCAGAAAAAAACATTGCGCTCTAGTTTTTTTTTTAACGTCTGCATGAAACAGTCCTTCTGAATGTCAAGGTGCATGATCACTGTACAGGCATTCCACACACACTGCATGTATGCTGTCAGTGAACCATTGTAGAGAAACTTGGATTTATGTATTTCTGCTATAATGAACAATGTGGTCCCAGATTTATTGATTTGAACACGTTGATTGAAGTCGGTTTCGACTGACCGAAGAGCCATTCGTGAAAATAGCTGCAGAGGAAGTTTTTTTTTTTTTTTTAATGAGCGGATACAGGATTAAGCTTGTTGTAAGACAGACATTTGTGGTCAGGCATAATGTCAGTTAAAATACCATGTGACAGGATGAGGAAGATCGAAGGTGTGGCTCTTGAGAGCCGGTTCCGTGACAGTTGTACTTAGTGTATGAAAAAAAGGCAGATAAAAGCCTTGATAAGATGATGGCAGGAGAGTGGGGACTATTGGAGATTGCAGTGATTATCATCAGGTCTTCTTGTTGGCTGGACACGTGGCAGGTAATCGTAAGCTATCTACAAGCTGAGACAGTCGCGTGGTGAGGCAAGACTACTCAAATGTTTCTCCTTCTATTCCACATCCAAAAACTCCACTTTTTCCACTTGAGTGAAAAAGACCAGACGTTTTTAAAAGAGAGAATATATTGCGGGGGACATTTGGTTTGGTCTGATGGAAGCGTATACATATTGTCATAAAAAATAAAAAAGAACTATCATGCAGCTTGTGTGTTATTTCCCCCCCCCCCCACCCACCCCTCTCAGGGTTTGTATGAGGCAAGCAAACGCAAACCCTGACTAATACCACAAACTGTACACAACCCAGCACCTTCTCACTGTGGACGCGCACACACACACACACACAAATAAAGATCGATAATGTGCCTGTAGCTGGCAGTAGGAACTATGACAAGCAGCTGAGACAGACAGGAGATGAGAGATCAAGATATCATCAGCAGACAGAGAACAATATTTTTTTTTTATCTGCCTGGCCTCTGTGTTTTACTCAGGAAGCCCGCATTCACCAAGTACGCAAACCCACACCGGTAATTATCACAGACAACGATCATCAGCTGACTCACCTGATAAACCTTGTTATTTTCAACTTTGACGTGTCACACGCGATAGTCGCAAGCATAAAACAACACACCAAAAAAACAACACTCTTAACATACAATATACAATTAAAAAGTATATTCCTAAATCTTGTCTCGTTTTAAGCGCTCCCTTAATTTAGGGGTTAACAGCTGTAAAATCGTCCCAAACAAGAAGCCTAGCTTCCTCCGCAGCTCCAAAAACTGAAAGGATATGATTTTTTATTGAAATTGGGAAATTAGTCAAGAGCTTGTGACAGGGCAAGGAAGGAAATAAAATAATGTAGCTATACTTAAAAATAATGGAGCCCTTTCACATTTAACATCAAGGAGGAGGTCTTGCTGGCTGACGCTTCGCAGATACAGTGTCATTTAATAATTCAACATCATTTTCCAGTGTTTTTGCAGAGGCTCACCGCTCTGCCTCTCACTATCAAAGGCAAGCCCTGTTATTATCTGCCAACGCTCTGATCATAATTACTGTACTTTGCCTAATTTACTCATTGGTTCTATGAACAAAACTGTAGCAACAAGGTCTGCTGCCGTGTCACTCTTTCATACCTCAGCCTGAACCCTAAGAGAATGCATTGGACTTTTAATTTGCTCTTCTTTGGGAGGTGAGATTGGAGGGCGTTCGCTGGGGGAAATCGATGGGAAAATGGGATGGAATCTGCTGAGTGGATCAGAGTGAATGGAGTCAGCTCTCATGGGCATAAAGGAAATACTAGAATGAGAAAGTCTGGACAATGTTTCTAACTTCTTTCAGGAGACCAAGAACAGCAATCTGCTCCCTCCAGTGCCTTTGTGAAATGTGCTTGCAAGATTAATATCTGACTTTTCAGAATTGATCGCTTCTTTACGAAGTCGTTTGCACTTGATTCCATTGAAACCGTGCCGTTTTCCTGCCAACGGCACCGCGTAGTCCAAACACAGGAGTTGGTTTTCATGAATGGGGTTAAGACTGTTTTACTGTATGACTTGGATACTGGTGTTGGCCAGTAGGAAAACGAGAAGGGTGGCTGTGGTTTGGAAAGACAATCTCAATCAAAAACATACATCTATAGTTTAATTAAACAGAAAACTTCGGCAAACTGTCACAGTTCAGGTTCAACACCAGGCATGTAGAATAACTCCGAACGAGGAAATGACTGGTCAAAAGGTGGACTTTTCGTTCATTTCTTAAAACATTGCAGGAGTCAGTTCCTGGTATGATAATGGGAGCTTGAGGTACGGTAAGAGCTGCTGGTCCTGCTCAAGTTCAGTTGCAGACTGTATTTTGGCCTTTCTGTAAGAAATTATCAAATATCACGTCCACTGGATTCCAGGTGCAAAATGGTATGATCTTAAATAATGACTGACACGTGGTTTCCTGCATGTCTATTGCCTCAATATTCCCTTTGTCTTACTATGGTCTTCATTTTTTCAATGCAAATTGTTCCACTTTTTTTCCTTCTGAAATTATCAAAAAAAAAAAATCAGGAACCGAAGACTTCCCCTCATTAGCAAGAGAGTTCTGCCAATAATGTGTGCTCTTCTTCTTCATCATCATCATCACTGCCCACCGCTTCACTGTCGGACACTTTTCCTGCCCATGTCTCTCATTCTTACATCTCGTGTTGCTCATCTCTGGGCTGACTCTGCATCTAGCATCTTGTGAGCGACAGAAAAAAAAGATCTCTTTTTACTATTTTAGAACCGGACTGAGCTTTGCACTTCGTGCAAGCACATTGTTTACAGAGCTGCAGCACAAACCTCTAGTCTCTCGTAAAAGCTCTGTATGCTGATTTGATGGCTCGGTTTGTCCATTTCGCAGTTCTGACAGCAATTTGCATTTCAACTTGAAACACAGAAATAATGGGCATTTCTCAGTCACACAGAGTCTGGTGGCGTGTGGTTAATGAAGTTTCCCAGAGAGAACCAGCTTGGTTTAGAGCTCAGCCAACTGGGGATGTTTATAGGACCACTTCCATTACGGTTATACTCCAAATTCATTTTGTCCCCCACTGTGGATCATGCATAAAGTCAGATGCTGGGACAATGAGAGGTAATTATGATGTTTGTAATGATATTAAAGTCTGTTCTGCTGAAAAGGTGGTGGTGTGCAAGTAACTGGAAGTGAATCAGTTGTGACATCGGCGACAAACAAACAGGCTGAGTTCACTTGAATAAGTTCTGATGGTGGTTGAGACTGAAGGTTTAAGAATTTAACTGATAAACGAGCCACACAGTTTTCATTCTGATGATTATCGCCAGCATTCTTTTACTCATTTGTTGTTCATAGTTGTGTTTCACCTCAGCCCCTGTGACCTACATACCCCTTTAATTAGGCCCACCTGCTTGTTAAGTGATCATATACTATATAACGATAACCATAGCTCAAAACATAGAGGTAACTTGAAATCCCTAACATCAGTGCAGGTCTGGTGTAGATACATCAGTGGATATTTTATGAAGCAGGTAAACATAATGGGATGCCTTGAAGTGACGTGATGCCATTGCTCCGAGAAGCCTCAGCCAAAACAGTTTGTGGCCTCCACTAAAGCAAAAGGCTGGCTTGTAACATATCGTCTATATGACATTTAAAGTCAAGTAAAGCCACGATCCCCCTGATTACGCTGCCATTTTAACGATACTCCCACACAGCCTGAGCCAAGTCACTAATGATCAAACTAGCACTGTACGTAAACATATAAAAAAGACTCAACGCCGCACATAATAACTAGCTGAGCGGCTTTGGAGGGTTTATAAAACCCTGGTGCACAGATACCGTCTGCTTTTCTCACGCAACAACAGGAAGCTAATTATTTCTGCATTGTGCTATGAAGAAAGCTGCTGCATGGGTGTTCACAGTATGGGAGCACCTTTGATGTCACAAATCTGTCCACTCTTCAACCTCAGACTCCAGACTGCTCATGATTATTTGGCTCTGGGTGGCTCAGTCACTCTTCAGCGCGCTCATAACATAAGGCGAACCACAGGACAAACAGGTTTGACGCGCACACCTGCCCAAAGCGCTGCTTCATCGCCACATCCACCCTTTGATTTGATACGAACCAGCTATGCTTTGTGTGACGACTGTTCTCGATATAACGATGGCACAATATGACGCTAGGCAGGCATCTGTGTTCAAAACGTCCTACAGGGCGAACAGCAGACGGCGGGCGTTCAAATGGCGAACACGTTGCCGGTTTAATCTTACAAAGTGTTGGGAACCAGCAGTCTCCGCTGCACTGAGCCACGTGCTTTGTAAAGCGACACTTAAAGGATGTGTCTGTGGGCCTCCCTTCCTGTCAGAGTCAGCGGTCCACTTGAGACTTAAGTACCAACATTCATTTCGCACAAGCACCCAAAATAACCCAAGCAGGTTGGAGCGGTACACCCACACGGTGACCAGGCAAGGAGCTGCCACTTGCAGTCAAGCAGACATGACATGACAGCCAGAGCAGAAATGTTCAGCAAACACAGACACACACACACACACACACGCATATGAAAACATTTAATGTGGAATAGGTAATTAGGCGTTAAAGCTTGCAGGATGAACCTTATCCAAATGTTAGTTTGTTACTCTTCTGAAGGAAATAAATGTATTCATTTATTCTACACTGGCTGCAGAGAAGTGGTCCACTGGTGGATAGCAGTGTTTTATAAGTGCCACTACAAATGCATAACCACTGCTGTCAGCTTATAGAGTGGCTTTGTATCACATTAGCCAGTGGCTTTTGAGTTGTAGAAATATTCCTGCTTTTCCTGGACGGGAGTTGTTGTACTGTACCAGCTGCAGGCAAGTGGACCGCCGCCTTCTCAGCGCGCTGTCAGCCTCTCGATTGAATTACTTTAATGTTTTATACCTCACCGTTCCCTGCTTGTAATGAAATTAATGCCACTTTAATTTACATCAACCTCTTGTTAGGTTCTCGGGCTGTAGAACGAATTCGAGCTTTGTTTGACTGCAGGACGCGCCAAAGAAAAATAACCATGGACTGTGTGTGTGTGTGTGTGTGTGTGTGTGTGTGTGTGTGTGTGTGTGTGTGTGTGTGTGTGTGTGTGTGTGTGTGTGTGTGTGTGTGTGGAGTGTGTTCGTTCACTAAATGAATATACTGTCGTGTCTTTCGGGGTTCAGAAATCGTTTCAGAGCACCTATGGTTTCATCATAGATCCGTCATACATCATGCACCCAGCTGAGTAACTTGACGTTTGGTTGCGTGTGCTTCGATGGAGGTCTGCGATTTGGCCCAGCTCGGTGTCAGATGCGAATCACTGTGTGTGAGAATCAATGTAACATCCTGCGCGTATTCATTCTAACAAAGGCAGCGTTTCATTGATCTCCCTGTTCCCTCTCATCACTGCATCAGTCTTTCAAAGAACAGGGGTGTGGATATGTATTTTCAGTGCAAAATGAGCAGAGCTATTACTCCACATGCTGACAACCAATCAATTGCACCGGAGTGTTTTCTGTCTTTGGTTGGAGGAGATGCTCGATAAAATGAGCAAGATAAACTGGGCATGTGAATCTGGCTGTCAAAAGCTCTCCTCCAAACATTTTATGAATAGGAGTGAAAGCCAGTATGTGTGACAGCTGTGTGTATACACCCTCTTTAACTCCCGAGGCAACTTTGTGTAGTTGTGGTTTCGCATGGAATGTGTGTGTGTTGTGTTAACAGCAAATCAGTGTACCCCAATGAGCACAAATCCCAGGAGTAATTAGGCGTTTCTTTTTTTGAGAGCAACAGGAAACAGACTTTAAAGTCTGCTTCTAGCGTCACATCAAAAATTGATTTCCTTCTTCAAAATATTTCATCAGGTTCATCAGGCTGCAGCACATGCGCAGGTAATAAACAGTAGTGTTACGAAAGTCGTTGGACTGTGCAGTAAAGCTAAATGGCCCAAGCAGTTGGGATTGGGAGCAGTCTTCCACCTGCTACTTGTCAAATAATTCATCCGTTCAGTATGGGTTTAGTCAGGTCCCACTGAATCATACACAGCACAGCCATATGCTTCTGCTTCTCACTCTTTAACACATTTCCCCTGTCAGACCTGTCATAGTGGAACAACTTGGTCCTGATGACATGTGCCTGTCAGAAACAATACGATATGCCATTCTATTATCTGAATGTATATCCATGTATAAGTCAACCGTCTATTTTTTTTATTGCATTCTCTTTCATTCCTTTTTGTTGATTTTTACGATATTTTTATTCACACTCTGTTATTACTTTATTCTAATGTTAGGATCATAAAGCAAAGTGCAATTATATGCACTCTTTAATTATAATTTCTCACTTTTCATCTGCTTCTATTTCCTCTGCTGTGCAGCTGAATTCGCGCTTGATTACAAAATAAGTGTGGGGGGCCCCACGCGTTTTCTTTGTTCAAGTCTGGTTAACAGCACAAAAGCGTCACATTTAAAGTTTGACAACAAAGTCAAGTTTTTGATTAATAGGTGAAACCTTATGTGCTGTAACAGTCCAAGAAAAGGAACCAGTGCATCTAATAGTACATGTACACTCCCACTGGTTATAGACCAGTAAAGTTGGTGCATAACTTGAAAACATGTCACATTGCTTAATGAACATTCTGTCTGTTTCAATGAATGGATGCAACTGTGGGTTTCAGCCATTATCTCGAAGGGGAACTTTCAGTGGCATTTGTTTACTTAATTAAATCATAAGAGCCATCTCGAGTGAGACAGGTGAGCGAAACAGACGGCCGAGGGTTCCTTCCCCTAATCCCTTGGAGACACTTGCATCCAGAAGCCTGGCACTAATGATTTCATTAACATGGCTAACAGGGCATCAGTACACCTGTTCACAGGCGTTCCAGCAGATACCTCGGTAACCTTGAGACAACAGTTCGAGGCCCCTGCCAACAGTCTTCTTGTTTTATGGCTGCTGTCTCAGCTCATGTGCAGTTTTATTCAAAGCTACACTGCGATTTTGGTTTTGTTTTTTTTTCTGTCTGCACATATGTGCTGGTCTGAGGCACGATGTGTCTTTTGCACCAAATGGACCTCACTTACAGTTACGGTTACAATTACATTGTGGTGCTCAGTGAGATGGCATTTGTGTTTTTGTTGGTTTGTGTTTTTTTGCAAGAGTAACTGAAATCCATTAAATTCATCATGTATTCTACAATTGCCGTGCAAAGGACTTGCACATATTTTCTTACTTTATCCTTTGTCCTGCCAGAAAAATCAGGTGTTTAGAGTTTCCTCATGAAAATTACAAGCATCAAAACACATCTATTTTTCTCATACTGCAATTTTTCAAAAGGAATCACACCCATCTGGCCTTTTAGAAGATCTCAGATTTTTGGGGTTTTTTTGCATATGAAGTCTGACCCTCATTATTTCTCTTCCTTAGAACAGTTACAGCTCTAAATTAGTCTGTTTTTCTGTTTTTTGTTTTTTCTTGCCATGCTGCTTAAAACCTCTCTCTCTCTCTCTCCCTCTCCCTCTCCCTCTACCCGGACCTCTTTTCTCACATTATCTGCACACTTTCATGGTCTGGATCTTGTCAAGTGGGCCTATCTGTCTCCTCTCCCACTCATCTGACAGCCTCACTTGTGGTCCCCCCCCCTTCCTGCCCCCCCCCCCCCCCCCCCCCCCCCCAACTGTCTTTGCAGGTGGATATCATTAAGGCATGATGAATGCACATTGAAACAGGCAATCCTCTGCCCTCCACATTAACCGAATAAGCCAAATACTTTGGAGCTTATTGTTTGACGAATACACACTGACAGAAACGGTCACGTGCACGGAGTGCAACTCACGCGAATGTAGTGACACACACGTAAAACACGTGAAGCAAGTTCCACCATCGTCTGGCATTATTGCAAATACGCTGATCCTGTTTTCTTTCTTGCAGGGCGACAGATGAAAGAGGCGACGCCGTGCTCATGTGAACAAGCCTGTGAACATTCTCATTCGTCCAGATCATAGTTATCTCGAGGAAATTGAATAGAACGCAACATGTGTCAACGATAAATATGAAGCTATACAGCCAGTGCATAGCCTGGAGACAGAGGGAAGCAGCAAGACTGGCCCCGCCCACAGGTAACATAATCCATGTACAAGCACTTCTAAAGCGCAGTAATGAAGAAGTTTTGTCTTATACATAGTTAATCCGTACAAAAACAATGTATATTAAAACAGCACACTGTGGTTTTGCTAATAGCTAAGCACTGGGTGGTGCTGGTGCTGGATTTGGTTTCTCTTGGAGCCAGTCTTTGTGCTGAGCAAACCAGCTGTTGGCTCCAGCTACATATTGACTCTATATACATAAAAGTGCTTTCAATCCTCTCATCTAACGCTTGGCACGAAATAGGCCCAAAAATATGTTATTAGCTGAGGTGGATGAAAAAAGCCACATGCTAAGGAAATGACTGCAGTATTTCAGTCAATATAAGACTTACGAGTTTACAGCGAAACAGTAAACCCAAGCACAGGTTTCCTCTTCTCATAAACACTGGTAGAAGACAATCTTAAATGTGGAAAACCAATCATGCAACCCAGGTAGCTTGACTGGTAGCTAGAAGCAAAGACGAGAGACTTTCCGCTCACAAGCGCAACACCAGACCTTATGAATCACTTGACCAAAAACATTTGCGGCAATGTATAAGGCAGCAGTATAATTTCCTCTCAGAGGGTATAAGTAAGATTACTGCCCACAGAGTAAAGTCAGTAAAGGGATCAGTGATGGAGCAAAAAGGGGAAAAAATGTGATTGTGGTTGTTATCCTCTTCCCCTATCCCTGTATTTTGACAAGACTGATTTTCTAGCTTTGCCAGTAAGCCAACTTTAACTCAACCAAGGTGGCTCTTTCTGCTCACAGCACAGCTTTCACGAGAACAGCAAGGCAAAGGAAAAAAAAAAGAAAGAGAAAAAAAGTTTGCATAGCTTAAACTCCCATCTGCAGGCAGGACCTCCGCTATCCCTCCATGGCACAGTGCCAGTGAGGATGCTTCTGTGGGCTTCAGACTGGGAGCACATAATCCAGACACTATGCCCTACTTTGTCCAGGTCTTATACACAGAGCCGCATTGCCTGCATCAATAAATACTGTCAGTTAGCATGCTGATTGCAATATAATGATTTTAATAATGTCTAATGGGGGGAACGTGATGGTATTTATTTTTAAATTTTAAAGGTGCATTTATGTTACCTTATAAAATAGAATCTACACTATTCTATGCATACCATAAAAAAAATATAAACCACTTGTTGCCTTACTTTGTAGCATTCTTGAAGTTTGTTATGCAATTAGTGACATTTATCTTCTTGCATATTAATAAGATTTCTTTTTTGTTCATGGCTGATGCACAGTGAAGCTTTTACGCTTATTTTGGTACCAGCTGAGGTCAGAAATGTATTTATGCGCCGCGAAATCCCAGTGACATTTCAGCAGTGTTAAAGTTGTGCTGAGCCTTCGAAGGAAACAGTGGAACTTCCAAGCTGATATTATCGGTTTGAGGAATAAAGCAGGACTTGGTGTGTGACTTTCAGGGTTTTCACAGCGAGAGGCCAGACTCTACCTGGGGAGAGAATCAGGGCCGTGCTGCTCTGTTTTGTGAATCCAGCTGTGTCTGATGAGAGATAAGTCTAACTCCTCAAAGCAAACCTATATGCAGGAGGGGGAATGGGTCTTGTGTCAGATCTTAGGTGATATACAGCAAAAACAGTCTTTCTTACACACACACACACACATACAGACAGACTTACACGTACACACACACACACACACACACACACATATACTCCCTCAGTGCCCATGTACACAAACAACCTATCTTTCTGTCTGTCACACACACACTCAGCTGTGTGAGATCCTATAACAGAGCAAACGCTGTCCGGCAGAGTACTTCAGAGGACAGAAACGGTACAGTATGTGCCGCCCTTAGCGAGAGCTCTATTATTTTAATGGGCCCTTGTGTTTTCTCAAACACTAAGGTTGCAGTAGAATAACGGAGGCACTTTGAACAGCACGGCCCATGAAAAGGAGAAAACAGAATACGAAAACGGAAAGCTGAATGTTAATTTGTATAACCTATGTATGGACAACCGCTGCCAATGTAAGTGAGATTAACATGTTTAAATAATGCGGTTGTTTCTTTTGGACGCGGTAGTGTTTTCCCTTGCTCTTTTTCACTATGCTGCACGAGCAAACACAGTAGCTTCCCAAGAAACGCTGCGTCATGCGTTGCTGTCTTAGTCCGGGGCTGACGCCATGTTTCTCGGCCCAAACCCACAAACACTCGTCGGTATCTGTGTACCTCTTGATCTAGATTAATTGATCCTTGTTTAAACAAGAGAGAGTCTCAGAACACTGTTGCCCCTGACTTCAATTTAACCACACACTTAGACCACAGCATGAGCCAGAGATGTGGCCAAAACGTCTGTGCTGTCCGGTGTTATCTGGAGCAAGACACTCCCAAGGCTCTCGGAGTGGAGTTGAGAGGACAATATATCAGACAGGGAGGGAAGGGAGGAACTCGGAGGGGAGGTTTTGCGGGGAGAAGATCTGGGGTTGTCTGCCAAGGTCTAGGTTGTCTACATTTTCTGTTTGCCTTGGCCCCCTGACAAGATCATCGTCATCGAGAATCCTGCAGAGCCTCATGTAGCTGGCCATTATCTCCGCCAGTCCTCAAAACAAAGCTGTCAAAACATCATGTTGAACATACGCTGTTTTGGGGTCAGACTTGTGCTGTTTAGCATCGTGAACACCATACTTAAAAAAAGATTCAAATAAATACAGAAATATTATGTATTGTGTCTTATAATTTTTAAAAAGTCACTTGTGTTTACTCAGTGCTGGAGCCTTATAACGTCAAAATATCCCTTACTGTCACGTGTAGTACAGTTGCTGTAATGTTATCACTTGACCTGTTACACTTTTTAACTTTGACCACACTGCCTCTTTGTTTTAATATTTGTGTGTAATTGCACAGCCCTGGTGGAACTCAGAGAGAAGTTAAGCTATTAGGCATGTGACGTTTGGATGGTTCAGCTGAATCGGAGCTTACAGGCGACAGACTTTACTGACGGTGAAGGAAGTCTAATCCCACCTATGCGAGAACACCGGGAAATTGCATTTTTATTTCCCTTCCAAAGAGGCTGTCCTTGCGGTGTGTGTATATTGCACACAGTGGTTGTAAGATGAGGTTTATATTTGAAGTTGTCCATTTAGTGAACACTGACCCCTGTCGAGTTCTCCCCTCCCAGTTGCAGTATAAATCTAGGTGGCGTCTTTCATGATGCTAATTTATGCATCCCCACTGGCAGCTTAAGCTCTGCTCCCTTTTGAATTGGCAACACCACCAGCTGGTGTGTCCTCACTCTCGCTGAAAGCAACATTGTCTGTGGAGCGCTGAAAAAGTGCTTTGCATTTGAAAACGCTGTCCCTTATCCTGACAGAGACGCAGGCCGAATGGGACCCGGCTTAACTACTCTCCTGATGTGTCTGTGGAAACATAAAGACGGTCTCTGTCACATGCAATGTTACACCCGAGGTTTTACAGAACAAGGCCCGTGTGCCATGGATGCTTATCACTAGGTCATTCCTGGAAGTTCCTACAGTAAAACGCCTTATTTTGTCATTATGTTTCTATTTTCCCTGGAAAAACAGGCTAGGTTGTGTTAATGGTTGTGCAACCAACCTTGATTTATCTGATCCTAGGAAAAATAAACTGTTAATATGTTTGGTATGTTAAAGGGGAGAGACTCATTTTATTTTTTTTGACAGAACATTAGGGTCATGCTGGCCTTAATTTTAGCCAATTTAACCGATCCCATCGTTGTATACAAGTGTCTGGCTCAGAGTAGCTACAGATAAGACAGATAAGGATGTACTCCAGTCGTTAATATGTGGGGGGTGAAGTTGGAGCTGTCTTATTATGAAATGTCACACAGTGTGCGATGGTGCATACTCTTTGGCTCACATCAGCATATTGCTGCTGACAGGCCTAGTAAATAGTTCGCCTGTGCCAGTCTTTTTGTTTATTATTTTGTGACTGTAGAAGTGCTGAAAATTAAAAAGAAAATGGCAGCACATCTCAGTGGCCACAGAATACAGTGCAGGCACATAACCTATTTACTTCATTTTCTAAAGTCTGTGTACAATTTTTTTTTTTTTCCTGTTGAATCAGTCCCTGAATCAGAACCACTTTATTGATCTTTTTGGGGAAATCCAGTTTAGTTTTAGTCGCTTCCTGCCAGGAAGAGAATACGCAGACAAAGAAAGCTGATAAATTAATAAATAAATAAAAAGTAGGGCATTATGATACAATATATACGGATAAAAACCTGTCTATTTATTTAATTTCTGTTTATTAGAAACCATTAACACGGGGTTTTCAAATATTTATATTATATTCATACAGTTCAAACAACTATATATGAATTAAAATCAGCCTTAGAAGTTCACCTTTGTATAAATCTGACTTCAAGGTTAAGATGATTCCAACTTAAGTCTTCACATATATTTCTGTGTGGATCTGTGTGATGGGAAACTGATGCCTTACGACAGGTATTGTAGAATCCCAGTATGTCAGAGAGTATTACATATGACCGAGATGAATACACAGTCAGACAGCCTGTGTGTGCTTTTTCTTTGATTCCTTACTGTCAGTCAGTCTGTATAAGGAAACCTTTGACCTCCGCTCTCATGAGAAGCGCAGATAGTCTTCTTGCCTCAGTGTGTCTTGGAGGTAAATTTGCTTCTTCTCTTTGGCAAACATCATTTTTGGAAACCTGCCACAGGGCCAATTTAAATAACAAGCAGATTCATTACTTATATAAGGACTAAATAATAACACGGCGATGTACAGGAGCGCCTGAATATGTCCCAAAACCTCCTGAGGGAATGTTACGTCGAGAGTTTAAAGTTGTAATGTAAATAAATCAAAAAATCTTGTTTAATTTGGCCTAAGCCCTGAACTCACTCGCTTAAATTTGAATATGCATATTCAGTTGAGTAAAGAGCAAGAGATTCAGATCTTGTCATGTGAATGCTGGAGTCCTGTGTGCCTTTGTGCAATGAATGCAGTGATTACGCTCATTTTTTAAAGAGTAATTACGCACACTAGCTCACGCTGCTGCCAAAGAAAACACCCCAGTGTGTAAAAGCAGAATTTCAGAATTTCCAACCGGAGTCACAGTTCCTGGGGAAGAACATTTTTCTAAAGACACAAGAAATGAAAAAAAAAAAAAAAGTCATGGCCAACAGCAAGATATCATTTGAACTGAAGGCGGTTCACGTATGATTTGACAGGATTTAATACGGATATGTTCTGATCTTTGGTGTACTGCTAACTACTAAACAAGAACAAAAGAGCGACTGCGCTGGAGTCGCAGCAGCAGAAAACACTAAATGATTCAGTTTCCCCTCATCTTTTCATCTTCTTCAACCACTGCAGCAGAACTTTTAGAAAACCGTCTTTTTTCAGCTCCACTGAAATTACACATAGATTCACTGAGGAAAAATAATATGACACTATAGAATGCAATATATAGTATACCGCAGTATATAGTGTGGACTTAACATCTGACTACTTGTCATGGACTAAAAGTTAGTTAGGGTGTAGTTTCTTGTCTGGACTTTCTGTTGTATCTAAATGGACAAATACATTTTAGTTGTTTACCTTGTTCTGGTGAATCCTTTGTAGTTTGTTCTCTGTGCAACTTGTCTTGTTTTGTCTACTCCCTATGTTACTTTGTATAGTATCCGCCTGTGCATCTCTTGGTTACTTGGTTTATTGCTGTTTTACACTGAAGTTTATTTCTTTGTATGTCTCGTTTGCGTTTTGTCTTTGTCTGGTTTCCCTTCTTTAATGATTCCCCGTACCTCCCTGAATCATTTTAAAATCAAGTATCCTTTTCTCATTTGTGTATGTAGGCTCTGTGTGTTATCCTGTTCCCTGCGAGCTTGTCTTGTCACTCACAGTAAGATTACCTGCATTCTGTTGTTGTGTGTAATCCCTGTTGTTTTTGGATTCAGTCTTTGCCCAGAGTTTTTCTTGGATGCCTTTACCTGGCTCTGTTGGTCTCCTTAAATTCAATGAAGACCTTAATTCTTTATATCGCGTAATTACAAACTG
This sequence comes from Trinectes maculatus, assembly GCA_016785345.1. NCBI lineage: Eukaryota > Metazoa > Chordata > Actinopteri > Pleuronectiformes > Achiridae > Trinectes > Trinectes maculatus. The sequence goes on from JAFBJQ010001454.1 coordinate 343,490, forward strand.
AAATCCATGACCCTACTCTCTGAATAATAGTAGTAATAATCATTAGTTGATTCGGAACACAGCGTGAGGCAGAGCAGCTGATAAACTGACTCTGGAGTCTAGACTGATATCATTTTATCAAATATATCAAAAACATCAGCATGTATTACCACTGTAATGTATCTAGGCTGAAAATAGCTTTGGAAGTGAATAGAGCAATGATCACAAGACACAGTTAAAGGGCAGATACAAAGGTTGATCCAGAGGGATGCGATCAAACTGACATTTGAAGATAACAACAATGAGGGAGTGGAAGAGAACATCAAACACTGAGGCATTGTCAAGATCTCTTCGCCCTGAGGCAAATGCACAAGTAGGGGACCATTTACATCTGCATGTCTAAACAGGCTTGATTGTATCTAACGCTATGCACTGTGCACTGCTATGTCTCCCAGCAGTCTGTAGAACACTGACAGGATAAGACACGATGACTCTTATGAAGTAAAAGCAAGTCTATGCATTTTCTGTCATTCAGAAAAAGCAAGAATCATCAAATAACTATGTCCATGTCCTTTAATATGGGGTTGTCATGTATGTAAATTACCTATATTATTCAGTGACACTCAGAGTATCCTCACATTGACTGTGTGAGCCTCTGATGTTTATGGACACGTGCCTCAGCAGTATCAGATTAAACAGGGACACAGGGCGTTAGGAGCAACAAAGACAACAACAGGGAGAGAGGAGTTAAATACAACAATGAAGGACACCTCATGAAAAAGCTGTTTGTAACTCGGCCCACAGACTATCAACGCAATTATTTCTAAAACAAAATGGAATATCATTGTCGGTTGACACGTGTTCAGTATGGATGCCACTCGTAACTGACAAATAACAACTTGATGACAAGCTCTTGTAAAATCTTTCGGCAGTTTAACTAATCTGGTTAAAAAAAAAAATTGACATAAATTACAGTGGGATCTGGTACAGTCGTACATGCCTGCCTCAGGATGAATGCACTAACCTTGTACGTTTTATCTGTAGCACTGTTCAGAACCTTCATTGACTTTTTTATACACACACACAAATAGCTTCACTGATGATTAATCAAATTCTACTATACAGGAACTGAAAACATAGACCACATTCACAATTTCTACCTTGTTTCCAAGACACATTTCCAATTCATACTTCTACATTTGGAAACAATTTCTCTTATCAGAGCAGAAAGGCTACAGCGCATACCTGCATGTTTGCCAGATTCAGATCCCTATCAGCCAACAGTTTTATCATGTCTCGCCCTCCTTTTCTCTTCCCCCGATGCATTTTTTTCTCCTCGACCTGCATCTGCCAGTAAATCTCTCACCGGCATGCAGTACGGCAGCCATGTAAAAAACATGCAGGGAGATGGAACAAGCAAAAGCTCAGAGGTCGAACAGAGTGATGACAGCTGTCCACACCTGGACGAGACAACAGTTGCCATGTTTTCAGGAAACTAGTTGCTGTTTAAACTTGCGGTTGTCGAAGACTTTTTCTCAGGAGGCGAACTCATCCTGGAATTTCTGTCCATCCATCATCCATGAGGATGATTCAAACATATTAGCAGCACCTCCCATGCCCTTACTTTTAGTGTTACATGTAATAAAAAGGAATATTACAGCAGTTTGCAAGTTTAAAATTGTAAAGTGAAAGAATACAATACGTGTACGACACAAATACGTGAACGGCATTATGTATGAAGTGTTAAGCAGAAAGGCTCATTTTGTTGTCGACAGTGCAGTATATGAGTTGGCTAACCTGCTGCAGTTTCCTGCAGCCCCCTGTGTGTTCAGCGCGACGTTAGCAGAGACAATCGGAGAATAAACAGAGACAAAAGACTTTTTGTAATCAGCAACAATGAGAGAATGAATGTCAGCAGGCAGAAAAGGAGGAGGAGGTGTTGTGATGAATAGATAATGGATGATGTTTCTTTTTGCAGTACAAGATAAAGTTAACAAGTAAAAAGTTTAAATGAGAACAGGCTGTCTTCTCATACTCATGTACTGTGATATGTAAACAACCAGTGGTGCAACACCTGCTGGACTGGCACCAGTTTTCACACCGTTACATCTTGGAGAAATCTTACTATAATTAAACCTGTGGCATTTTAATAATGTCATTTCAAAGGAGAACTTTGTTTGTTTGCGTGACATCAAGTTTTAAAACTTGGTTTGCCAAAATCCCAATTTCATAATTTTTATTTGTTGAGTTTGTTCTCATCGCGTTGAAGAGATCAGCAAGGAGAATAATGAACGACTCCAGCATACGACTGGAGACATCATCTCTTACACTCCAGGTATCATTTGTAAATGACATATAAACTAATGACTTTTTTACACTGCTGCTGTGTTGATAGGAGCATCAACTAAGTGTCACACAGTCTCGCAGTTAGTAGGTTCATTTGTCTTTTTCTGATGGCAACACTTTCTGTTTTGAGTGAGGATTAAAAGAATTTAGAGGATTAAATGATGTTTGATGCTCCTGACTTATTTAATTCAAAGGCTCAACTGGGACTTGATGCACAGTGATTACAGGATTGCATTGCAACATTCATGATCAACACTGCTACATTACATTACATTACAACACTACACTACACTACTTTACTATCAACACTATCAACAATGGTATTGCGACTTTGGATTGTGTTTGCAAAGAAAATGTGTCGAGAGCCACTGGTTTCTTTAGCACCTTGTGGTTGTTTGACCCCAACTAATCGGACTTGGTCGGTGATGTCAGTGTTTACATTTTCAGGTTCACTTGTCTGTCTGGTATCATTAGATCCCATCAAGTTTAAAAGTGACAGTCACAGAGCAGGAGGAAATTGGGGGAGGGGGAGTAAGAAGATAGACACTATAATACATAGTCTCTTGTACTGCCTAAAGCAGTACATCTCCCCGGAGAGGTTACCGCTGACAACAAGACATAAAGAGAGAGAGAGAGAGAGAGAGAGCACGACAGAGGGAGAGAGAGGGAAGCTTGAGAGAGGTAATCACCTGCTACAGGCATGAGTGGTAGGAAGACGAGAGCAGAGACCACGCAATACTCAGACATTTCACATCACTCAAACAGTCATCTTCAGCTAAGTGTAAAATCACTAGCATTAGCTGCATACAGAAGTAGTGTGGTAATATCTCATACCGGGCGGCCACTCATAAAGAGCCCTCATCAGGAAAATCAATGCAAACATTTTGGATCTCAAAAGAACGTGTTGCCTTCACATCTGTATGAAACAACTGCAGGGAGACTTTGGGGTCCAGAGTTGTGGGTGTGGTTGCAGCAATATGTGGCTTGGGACGATATGATGTTTACTTTCTGTTTGTCATCGACTCTTGTATTCCAAGCAATTTTTCAAGAGTTTTGGATTTTTTTTTTTAAAATACATGTGGTTACACCCAAAGTGGTGTGATGCTCACTTGTTGGAGAGGCAAGATTAACTGACAGGTTGTACAAAAGCTGATAGCTTAGTCAAATTCACCGCACCGCTTTATTCGAGAGTAAAACCACACGTAAGCACACACTCATCGCACAAGTTCCTCACCGCACTGGAAACCTACGCTGCATCAAACAGAAGAAGAAGAAGTCAGTAAAATTTTATACGTTTACCACGAACAAATTGGGAAATTCGTTTTGGACCCTTCGTTTCATCCTTTAACGAGCATCTGCTGACGTAAATATTCACTGCTGAAAATGAAGTATTGTCACACCATCTTCCTGCTTGTTATATTTGCTCCTTAATATGTCACTGAGGACTTTGACTGCGGCGGCATCTGAGGAATGCAGGCAGCTGATTTGGTTTGTTCGGCACATAGCGAGTGACACTGACATATTGACAGTGACTGACGGAATGCGCCTGTGGGAGGCAACCAGAAGGGTGTGATTCAGGAAGTGTCAGTGCGTGTGACTGTTTGTCTGAGCATGCTCTGTGGCGACAGAGGCATGTCAGAGCAACGCAGGGCAGTTGAGTATCGCTCAGAAAACCTGTCACAACAGTTGATCCACCATATTTGTTTTTACACACTGGTTTGTTTGTTTATTCTGTAAAAAAAAAAGTGTGGGAGAAAAAAGGACCTGAAAAAAACTACTCCATTATTGTTCCTGTAGACATGTGTGTCAACTCGGACATGGCTGCTTGTTGTGACTCAGCAGACCAATTAAAACATTTCAGATCTCAGAGAGCGACTCCCATGTCTTTAATGTGGTTCGAGGTGTGTTTCAGAATTTCTCGCACCTTGACATGTTTGTCCCCGCAGATGACCACATCACAGAGCCACAGCTTTGTTCCCTCTCCAAATCGCTCAGGTAACTATGCGCTCGCACACAGATATAAACAGATCTCGGGCGATGCAGACATGGAAACAAACACAGGCGCGAGACAACGTGATGACGCGGGCGCAGATAAAAATCAGAGTCCACTGATTCAGAGGGCAAGAGAACAAGTTTCTTGTTTTGCACTTGATATATGTGGGGGTGTGGGGGTGGGGTTTGACCTTTCGTGCAAGTGGCTGGAGAGTTAGAGTTGCCAGGAAAGAAATCCAAGCAGCAGTGAGAATTCTTCAGGGACAACCAGTTTAATCATTAAAACTCAGGACAGTCAACAACTAAAGGCTGAGTGCATAAATATTATGTTGGAGTGGTGATGTGGAGTATTAGTGGAGTATTAGTGGAGTAATGTGAGACGTGGCAGGTAATAATAGCCTCCCTGTATATCTATCTTAGATGTACGACCATTGTTTATTCACAAGAAACTCTGAAAGGCATCTTTAATATGATTTACAGTTGCTAGTCAGCTGGTAAACAAGCAGCTGATGCAAAGCATCACGCACTGATATGATGCAATGGCAAGCAACTGGTGAAAGCATTACTTTGTTGCTTTATCTCAATGTAAAGGCTGCATTAACAATTCAGGTCAAAATGGAGGGAAGTAGAATTAATCCCTAATCAAGAAAGAGCAAACTCAGTTCAATACACTGTGTTTACGAATATTGCATTCAGTAAATAAACCAGCTTCCCTAAATACCTGTGGGAAATAGTTTTATCATCTATTTAATTAAAACGCCATTAGTTGTATCATTCGGGACTGGAAACATTTAGAACAAACAAAATAACCACTGGAATCTACAGCTGAACACGATGTTTTATTGCTTCTTGCAGTGGATTGTAGCGAGATCCTCGACGAATGTGCACACAGGAACACACTCACAGTCACACACACTCAGAGTTAATGCCTGGACACACACGCACACACACGCACACCTTGCCCAGAGCCGGTGTGCTCCAATTATAGGAAGAGCCCAAAGTCCTGTTACATCAAAATGAAGAGGAGAGGATTAAGACCCGGGAAGAGGGAGGAGAGCAGCAGTGAACTGGCGAGCAAGTGGCTGACAAGCCCTTCAAGCATCAGCGTGCCCTGTCTGCCTGGGCACGCACTGGCACAACCTGTCCCGGTGTGTGTGTGTGTGTGTGTGTGTGTGTGTGTGTGTGTGCGGTTGTGGTTGTCTCATCATGGACTCCACTTGTCAGAATGCTTCCTGTACTTTCTGCTGCCAGACGGACTTTTATTTAGACTTTCTGTCTCACCGACGTTTCGTGAAGTTGACAGTTAGATTGAGCCTGTCGCTGTATCGGCCATGTTGACTGACACTGGCTGTAAACACTGAGCTTTGACACGTCTGGATTGAGCTTTGTACTCTTGTGGCGCTATTGATAGGTTGCTATTACTATATATATATATATATATATATATATATATATATATTTATCTTGGCTGAAAATGTGACCACACCCCATGTTTGAGCTCAACCAATCCAGTTCATTGGAGAGAAAAAATCAAATTGCATTGGATGCATTTTAAATATGCTCACATGAATGCATGAGGTACACAGGTGCAGTCTCACCAACACACACACACACACAGAGTTAAATTATTAATTTTCTAACAAGCAGTGCCCTGAACAGATGGCAGTTTCATGGGCACGTGTGTGAACTCCTGTGCTGGGTCAATCAAATGGTTTTATGGGGGAAAGGAGAGGAGAGCTTGAGGAGCAGAGTGATAAAGCACATAAAGATGGAGGACAAATCTCAAGCAAATCATATTGTGTCCTTCTGTGCTCTGCACTTAGATTTTTTGTCTCTAATTGAACTTTGTCTTCATCAAAATCTAAGCAAGACCACTGAAAGCTAAGGTAACTTTCAGCAATGGTCAGAAGACTAATGTAGGATTGTTACATAAGGACATAATAATAATAAAGCATACATTTTGTGTTTCCTGTCAGTGCTCACTGAACACAGGATTATTGAAGCCTACATGTGGATGGCTGCTCAGCTGGAGGCCCCGCTTCCTTACATAGACACTAGGTTACTCACTTAACTTGAAGACTTTGCTGTATTTCCTTACAGTTACAACTGTGAGCAGTTCAGTAACCATGCCCCTTCTTTTAATTTGAACTCTATGGAAAACTTAAACTATTTGTGTCTTCAAAGAAGAACCAAATATTGTGTAGTAGTAGTAGTCGTACAACATTGTTTCCAAGTAAAGTAAAAAGAGCTCAAGGGTACACAATCAGGAGCGTTTGTGTGGGTGAGTTGGGAAATTGTTCTGGCAGTCAAAAAGACAGCTCAGATTAGAGTCAGACCTCAGGCGAGTCTCCGGCAGCATTCTTCTACCTGAGGGTAGACTTGCTTTATGGCAGGTAGTGACAGCTAGGCGTAGCTCTCCCTCTCCTAATGAGAGTTCAACCTAAATGTTGCCTCTCTGATCACAGAGACAATAACTTGTTAAGGCTTCCCTCGCGCATTTCACCCCACATAAACTCTTAAAACTTTAGAAAAGGTATGTGAATTCACAGTGTTCATTTGTTCACCAGTGGGCATAACTGTTGTTTTGGAACCCTTCTCTTGATGGGATGAGGGGAGAGGAGTAGTTGCTCTTTACTCCTGTCTCCACGCCTGATACTGATACACTGACAGACATGGCCTGAGAAAGACTATCCATCTGTCCCCATGGCACCAACACATTTATTTTCAGCTGATAAGCGTCCACTGAGGAGGGTCTACTCAGTGATAACTTACACCATCTGCTAATCTCAATATACACCAGTTTGCTGTGTTGGGAAGCCAACCCAAAATAAGACAATTACAAAAGGAATAAAAGAAACAACATGTTAATTACTAATAACCTCCATGTCAATTAGCCATAATTGGGACAGTAATTCTAAAACCTTGTTTTTCAGACACACACACTCACAAACACACACACTCACACACATAAATTATGGTCTATTTTTTATGCATTTTGAAGTTTTAGTACTACTATGTGCTAAACTAACTTATGTTGACAGAACTGAAAAAAAATAAAATTAAACACAAGTTTAACAAATATGGTGCGCCAAAAACATAAGACCACAGATGGTTATATGGATGGATGGATGGATGGATGGATGGATGGATGGATGGGTGGGTGGGTGGATGGATGGATGGATGGATGGATGGGTGGATGGATGGATTACGACAGCCACAAGAATGATTCAGTGATTATGCACTTCTAGGTTAAAAGCAATGTTCATATCCAGGTGTGGCATGTTGCTACACGGAGTGTATGTCATTATTTTTGAACTGTGCTGCACAGGTGGCGTTTAGTACACTATAGAGTTTGGCTGTGGCCTGCTTGTAAAATCAGCCTGAGTAGGAGTGTGTGCGTGCTGAAGGCTTTCTAAAACATTCTACCTCCCATGTTGGTGCCTATGGGGAAAACCCAATGAAAAGGCAATCCCATTGAGACTGTCAATACAGTCAAACACTTGGCAATGTTACACCTGTTCTCCTGTTGGGAACCGACTCTGGTATGCATGTGCAAAATGGAAACAAATCCATAGGATCTGCAATCATCGTGCTTGAAAACACCACAGAGAGAAAGAATGGCCCGATCAGAATAAGGTCAGGTCACAGAGATGAACACAGATTGAATCTAAGGAAAAACAAAGGCCAGTGAGGTAGTAAATGGCCTGAAGTTTTATCGTCCCAGAGGGGCAAATTTGCTAAATGAAACTTCTTGCAGCAGTACGCGGTGTCTCTGAAATTGCTTCCCCTGAGACGTGATGCCTGCAAATGTCACAGTACTCACAGGGCTCACGTTTCCACACAGCAGGAAGGACTTACTGTTGGACCTCAGAGGAGATGACCTGTGTGTGTCTGTCCCTGCTCGTCCATGCCTCGCCTCTTTCACTGTCTCTGCTTTTGTCCTCTCTCTTTATCGCATATTCCCCTCCATCTGTAACACTCAGTTTCTTTTGCCGCCTTTATCCCCTTGCTCTTCTCTCCTCTTTTTAAACTTGATTCTCAGTCTGTCGTTCTTTGTCCTTGTTACCATGGCTACTGCCAGCTTTAAATGAGGTGGATACTCACAAAGACTGATGGAGGCTACAGGGCCAACGATTTGTTTGCCTTTTATTGTCGTACTTCTTTCTCTCCACTCAAATCTTTATTTTTTTTTAAACGTCCACATTTACTTTCATTTGACGGGCACTTTCCAAAGCCACCCGCACCTGGGGACAGCATTAAAGCTCCTGTACTGTAGGAGACCTTGAAGAAAATGAGTAAAATTAGACAAAGTGTGCGAAAATCAGGTTCAATGTGTGTGCTTCATGTGCCAGATCATCCCCACTTTCTTTCCTGTTGGTTGAAAGAGTAAAAGTAGTAGGCTTCTCCAGTGTTAGCAAGAAATTGAGGAATATTATAAATTCCATTATGTTTCCAGCATCTGTTTTGAGACTATAATGAGCAACATGATATCAGCAAAACTCTCTATGTGTTGCTGTGAAGAAACTCAAGGTGGTATGTTCTGGAAGAAACGCAGGGGAACAAAGGTATAAGATCATAAGATGCATGGAAGAGAAAGACGAACAGACGAAGAGGTGAATAGCGAAGGAGGAAGAGTAAAGGGAAAGGGGATGTGCAAATCTGTGATGCAGATCAAAGTCTAGGTGATACCCAGGGAGGAAAGGATAGAAAGAAAGGTGGGGAGAACACACATACACTGCGTGTGTGTGTGTGTGTGTGTGTGTGTGTGTGTGTGTGTGTGTGTGTGTGTGTGTGTGTGTGTGTGTGTGTGCGTGCGTGTGTGGCAGCACTGAAGAAGTAAGGCCTGTGAAAAGAAAGGCCAGTGATCAAAGAAGAGATGAGGCGATGGAGGAGGCATGGGGGAGACTGGGGGAGGAGTGGGAGGTACAGTCAGAGACACGGGGCCTATGTGCGCGTAGCAACTTTATCGTTTTGTGCACAGTACTTTTATTTGATGAGCTTCTTCGTCTTTTTGCCCCGGCGATGCACGCGTCCGCACGCCCCCACAAATACAACAACAAAAAAAAAACAAACTGTCACCAGCTTTCATGCCAGCTCTGCATCAGGGGTCTGTGGGAAAGCTCCACATCCATAAAAGATGTGGTCACACTGTGCCTCACAGCCTTGTCCTGTTACCCGGACCATGGAAGGAGCCGCATTTAAAAAAGCGTCAAAACGACATTGCAGATACCACGCTGCCTTTCTGCGTTACCTCGTTTGCCGCGTTTACCTAACTAACGATCGGGCGCCAGCGGAGACTGACATGAGCAAACAGCAGGAAAGTTTAAATACACGCGACTCCCGCGCTGCAGAGGAAGTTATCTGCATGATGCCTCAGTGATCACCCGTCCCCCTGCCTGCACTTTTATGTGTTATGGGTTTATGTGGGGAAAAGAAATTGACAGGAGCAATTTGTTTGAGGTAACATCCATTTTTGTAGGTTTTATATTGTGAAGGTGTGGAGATGGGGAAGGTGACAGCAGTGAAGCATACCCAGCTGTTTTCATTGATAATAATTACGGTAGCCATGTTATTAGCATGTTATATGGTTTATCGACCTGTTGTGTTCTTACTGCCCTAAAGACGATTACAACCATGCTGAGGGTAACAGCATCAGCTCATCGATGAGTACTGGCTACTCCTCTCCTGATCTGGAGTCTGCAGCCATTTGCAGGTTCATGGTGTGTTTTTGATTATTAAACCGCGAACTTAACCAGCTGGTGACCAACTACTGACATTTATTGAGCATACGATGCTCGAGGCTACGTGAGTAACTGAATTAAACGAGATTTCTGCGTGGATAGAAATAGCAGGCGAGCTGAAGTAGCCAGTAATTTACATTATACATCGAAGTCATCTGAGACGACCCTCAGCCTCAAGCTCTGGCATAGCGTGAGTCACTCCATGCTTGTGTGTTGACGGCCAAATCCTGTTCCCCCAGATGGCACATTTACCCAGCAACTGAACACCTTGTCATGTTTGCAGACAGGCAGGAGGGAACATAACTTATAAAGGGCACCGAGGGGCCAGCCTTGGTCTGGAGGTTAGAGGGCCTCGGAGTCGCAGAGCTTTCCACCCCTTATGAATGATGTATGGTGCGTTGAAGTTTGGTACTGTCCAGAGAGAGAGACAGAGAGAGAGTGAGCAACAACAGCCATACAAGTAAATGAGCATTGATCAAGGCTACTACAATTACACCAGACTCAGCTCCTTTCTGCGAGTGGCCCCCAGGAGTGCAGGATATGGCCTTAGCTGGATAAAAAGGTCCTTATGTGCATGTGTTAAGTGACGAGACTCTTGTAACTGCGACTTTTTTTGTTCCCCGTGGCTGCATTAAAACAAGCAGGTAGAGACGAACTGTTGTGTTTTTGTTGACTTTTTTTTACATTCCAGAAAAACACTCTTTGAACACATGTATGCTATTTGTCCTGCTGTGGCAACATGGTTGGGCAGTGCCTAAAACGGGACCATGAGTAGGTGACAGGGATGAAGTAGGATAATGGCTGGGGGTGCGTGGTGAGAAAGAGGGAGAGGGAGAGAGAGAGAGGTGTGAGATAAAAGGAAAGGATGGGAGGAATGCAAAGAGGAAGAGGAAAGGTGATACAGTGGACGGGGGAGTCGACAGATTGATGGATGGCGTTGCTGCAGATGGATACTGAGAAGAAACAGGGCTCCAAATTCACCTATGTACACATATGCAGACACGCCTCCAGGGTTCGCCTGGAAGAAGAATAGCATTATGGAATTTAGATACATAAATGTGAAAACAATTACTCTGGTACATTAGCCATCAGACATAGAGGTGCAGATATTTAACCCATAGCACTTGATATCTCTCCCCTTCTCTAAATCCCACATAAGAACATTATTAATGTGGATCATACACCACAGGATAGTACGCTAACTAATAACTGTAAACAACTGTCACCATGGGGCCTATCATGCAGCCCACTAATGGTTATTACCATCATTATTCTTCCTATGATTATCCAGGCTCGTCGTTAGCTGAACATCGGTGCCTGGCAAGTGAATCAGAAGAATCGCAGAGATAGACCAGACATGTCATCACTGTTTTACTCATTTACACCGGAGCACATCTGCTGTCGAGTTGTCACCACTGTGGGAGCTGCATTAAAGGTTACATGCTGATCCTATGACAAAGACAGACAAAGGCCAGGGAAGTGTGTGTAGTAAGAAACTAAAAACATCTCTGCACAGTCTGCGATTCATCTTTTTTTTTTTTTTTTGGACATTTAGTTCATTCAGGTTCATTCAGAGATTCATTCAGGACTTTTAGGTCGAGCTGGCTTCACGGTTTGTCCCGTCACAAGTGTAATGACGACCGGCCTCTGCTCAACCTTCTGCTTTTCTGCAGCTCTGGACCACGTTTTCCTGCTTTAATCATGAAGTTAATGGGCCTTTGGTCATGGAGGCTGCGATAATAAACTCGTTTACTGTAAATTAATTAGCAAACATACCAGCAGACAGTTAGAGGGAATTATGCAAATTGCAGCATGCATACATAATGGGGCTTATATAGTGTGCTAATGCAGTATGTTTTGATGTGATATATGATGTCATCCAATGAGACAAACAAACCTTCAAAGCAAATTATGGGCTGTTTTAATTCTGCTGGGATGTCAGGGTCAGATATAAATACGGTCTTGTTATTTTGGATGGGATTCTTCCTCATGGACACCAGAACAAAGTCAATGCCTTTCACACTTTGGGCTTTAATGAATTTCCTTCTTCGTTTGGCTTCTTCCACTGAAGTTAGCAGACTGCACAGGAAAGAAAGCGCCGGCGATCATTGAGGCAAAACAAAAGCTGTATGTTGGACCGACCACAATGCAAACCAATGTTATTAACTCCAACTGCTTCACGCTGCAACACAATCATTACCGTGACAATTCAAGTCCTCTATATTTTGCTGGACGCGTCTGATGTCTTCTTCACTTTGAGAAGAATTGGATGAGGAGCTGCGTACAGTAGATTATGCTTCAGAAATGTCTCTTTCACAGAGTGACTAGGATACAGGCGCGGACATATTAAATATTCAATAATCACCGCCTTCAGTGCTATGGCAACCTACGGCATTTGCAAACATCAGTTTTACACTCTGCCTTTTGGCCTTTTATGTGTAATACATGTTGGCTAAATGTGCGCACATTGTGTGACATTTATGAATGTTACCCAAATGTCAAAGTGCTTCAGCCTACACTTGTTCAGATGACTCTGTATGCTGAATAGCGGATTGTTGCTGCAACAATGGTGTTGCTATCTTGTGATAGAGCACAGGTTTTAGAACAACTGCAGTAGTTTCTTTTGAGAGATTCAAGTAGAAAAAGTAGAAATCTGCCTGAAAGTTAGATGCAGTTCTTTATTTGCATATATGTTTGCATTTGATGAAATTTCCATCTGCACGTTCCCTTTTCTTCCTCCTGCTCCAATGATACAATCATTACCTTTCCCTTCCCGTTCCCTTTCATCCTCTCAACATCCACCGTCAGCAGGCCCACTTTGTAATGGATTAAAATGCCAAGTGTACCAGAGGCTACACTCAGTCAAGATGATGAATAACGTTACTTTTCACTTGACATAAATACACAGGATCAAATTAATTGCTTATATGAACGGGACCCCGAGAGACTGAGAGCAACAAAATATTGGACCACAGTGGCAACGTTGTTGCCGTGGTCGCTTTCATCCCTTTAATTTTAAGTTGAATCCAACCTTAAACTGCTGTTTAAACAATGACTCACGCAGTGATCTGCAATCAACAGAATCTGAGGGCAAACAGTGAAACTGTAGCGAATGCCATCCCATACCTGTATGACTTTTAAACAGCTGGCAGTGGGCTCGGCCATATATGAGCCACAGCTGGACGATGACGTGCAAATGAAACAGCAGGGGGGGGGACTTTTGTCATCGGCCTGAACTTATACCATTCTCCATTTGTTTTTTATATTCATATAAAACGGTAAAAAAAAACAAACACTGAAAGCCATGATAAGAACCATCTGGAAGATTAACCAGCGTGTCTTTATGGATGCTAGGTAAAAACCACCATTCCATTAGCGAGGTCAAGTCAACATATGTGTTCGCTGTGCTCCTTTCAGCTCCGGCTGTGAAACCCAGACAGATAAACTCAGACTCGCTTCTTGCCAAAGTCTTTGCATGCTCCAAAAACACTGTTGTGACATGCACTGCAACAAAGAATACCTTTTTGGCAATGTCAAGTAGCCACCTCTCACTGCACACTTTGCAATTTGTCTACGAGCAAAGCTCTGAAGGCAGTACTGTATATATACATACATAAAAATATTCTTAGTCACAGTCATTTTCCCAACAAGTCGTTAATTATTGAATATGAAACATGTCCATTATCTGTTTAGTTCAGCATTTTCCTGTATCTATGATCATATTGGTGAGTGCTCGTAAAGCTACTTTATCAGCAGATCTGACAGGCAGTGCTGGTGCAGGCCAACACACACAAACTTTTACATCACAGCTGTTGGACTCCTCACACCACCTGCAACCATTCAGATAAAGAAAAAAAAATCACATGAGGCCTTTAGTCACGCTGCATTAGAGCAGCAAAGGAGCATTGCATTGACTTGTTTGGTTAAAGTGTGTATGTGTTATTTAGTTTTGTTGCTGCTGAGCTGTGTTTTTGCGTGTTTGTATTACTCTGTGTGATACTGTAGTGTGAACACATCTGTATGTAACTTTTTAATCTTTTTGTTTGATTGATTTTTTTTTTCATGAGCCTGTCTCACACACACGCACACACACACACGCACACACACACACACACACACACACACACACACACAGTGAGAGAGACATTCATATGTACACACAGCATATAGGGTGTGAAGGGGGCCCTGCTAACAGCATATTAACCACCTGTGGGCAAGCCAAGTGCTGTGTAAATACCCCAGGGGAGAGAGGGGATGAGCCGTGGCGCCCTGTCAGCCCTAATCTAGGAAGACACCTAATCTCCACAATCCCCTATGGAGCCTTCTCCATCACTCCCAGATGGTAAGGTGTACTACCTGAAGGAGTGCCACAACACGAACACTGCATAGGATTTCAGGAAATAGTCTGGACCTCATCAGGTCATGATCAAGAAGTCCAGCTGTCAGTGTGCACTGCATGCTCAGGGTTATATTGCTGCATTTCATGCTTTTACTCTGATGACTCTATTTGCATTTTTGAAGTGCAACATTAATCAGTGATGAAGGTCAACACATTTGTCTGTAGATGTACAGTATATATTCATATTTCACGAAAGGACTGAAAGACTGAGTAAGCACCTGCTGTTTAACCAAAGCTGCCTTCATTAGACTTTTATCTTAATGAAACCATGCATTTAGCAGATCACAGTTTTTAGTAGCTGTGCAGAAGTGACAGAAAATACTCAAAATGTATCTAATAGTCAATATTTCTGTATTTACAATTAATAAGGTGCTGTTAATGCAGGGTTCTATTTTTGCAATGTATAATAATGCATTTTTAGTTCCTAGTTTGAGCATCTGTTGAGCTTACTGGACAGAAACAATGGGTGGAGAGCTCTGCCGTTTCTTCTGTAATAAGCACTTTTCAGTGGAAGTGGTCTAAGATGAACTTCCACCCTAATCCAATTACTCACTCCCAAATGTTGCTAACCAATGTTATCGCACTTCAGATAGCACTTGTAAGGTGACTGGGGTGGATGAAAACAACCAATTTGCATTTTTCAAGGACTGCTCTAGCAGGTGAATTGCTTTTGAACAATGCCATGATCCAATAATCGGGAAGTCGTTCACACACGGCCGTCATCTCAAAATGCCACTTCAGTGTCTGTTGCTTCATCAGAAGGAATAATGAAGACAATTACACTAATCAGTCCAAGGCAAATGCCTCTGTCTCTAGTACTTGTGGACTATATATATATATATATATACTGTATATATATGGTTTCAAAAAAAGTGGGACTAATAACTAATGCGAGAGAAATGTTTATGATTTATTAAGGTCAGGTGTTTTAGGGTGAATTAGTCAGGAAAGTGCTACAAAGTATTTAACCAAAATCAGACTTTCTTTTGCCAAACCAGAATATATATCACCTTCCTTGTTCTAATCCATCATACGTAACCCAATGCATTACATTACATTCCTTCTGTCTTACGTAATCAGTACCTCTGCCACCCACCACCCTCCTACATCTGGGACAGTACATTGTCAATTCGACCAAACAGTGTCTATTATCTGGCTGATATGTAGGGCACTTTTTAACCAGTACTGAGGATTGAGATGTCAGGGAGGATTACAAGGTGATCTTACAATGGCACACACAGAGTGGGAGACACACACCTTGGTGTCTTGTTGCTGAACATAAAGGGAGACGCGCTGGCCCAGCCGTGACCTTATTAGGTAACCTCTAGTCAAGAGCCAGATGGCACGAGTTGAAAAGAAAGCAACTGGAGTGAAAGATGATGACCAGTCACGAGTAAAAAAGAAAGTGTTAGAAGCTTTTGGTTGTGTGGTAGATAAAATGGATGTAAAATGGCACCTTGCTGATAACTGCAATTTCCCCTTCTCCAGAAGAAATCAATCAAAGAGTTAAATGATTAATCCAGGCCTTGCCAGTAACCAATCAACTGTCATATTGAACATTATTGCACTCATTAACCCTCTGACCACAGTAGCGGTGTAGACTGTCAAATGCAAGGTCACAAGCTCAAAGTGTTGCAATTCATGAATTAACAATCATTTGAAATGGTTGCTGAAACTGAAGCTAACAAACATGTACTGAAGGTTAGAACACAGCATAAACAGCAAATTCTTCAAAACATCCAGATTAATTTTAAAAACCAGTAAATAAGTTTAAAACAGTAAAAAATAAAACCATGTTACCACAGAGGAAATTCATTAGTATGGTTGTATGAGTACTCATCAAATGTATCCAATTGGAAATGAAAACATCAGTGCCCAATATGAAAAGAAGGATTTACACTGTACTCTCATGTGTCAGAGCTCTGCGGTTGTTGAATAACCTGAATAAGGTCCCTGTGTTGGTGACGTGTCCCCTTCCAACTGATGCTCACTAATATGCAAAACGGCACAGATGTATTCAGGATACAAAAGGAGACAAAGCAAATGTCAAACTGTGTTCCCCTGGGCTGGGACTAGGGTGTGCAAGGTGGGGGGAGGGGTGGGGGGGTGGGGGGTGTTGATGTTGTGGTTAGTTTATGCTAAATTTCTGTTTGTGTGTGTGTGCGTGTGCGTGTGTGTGTGTGTGTGTGTGTGTTGGCCAGGAGGGCTAAAGTGTGCAAGCAGATGTGCACAGACACACACTAGTGTACTGATACATGTGTGCATGTGTGTGTGTGTGTGTGTGTGTGTGATGTCAGCTGCATCAGACATTGCCTTGTCACAGCTATCTCCCACCTGTCACTCAACCATCCCCACACACACACACACATGCACACTCAGCTCTCACAAGGTCTGATGCCTAATGCATGGGGGAAGGAGGGTGTCTTGTGTTACTGTGGGGCCCTAAGCCGGTTAATGACGCCGGGCACCAGAAGCCCCACAGATGGCTAATCTAACCATTGTCTTCTCCACCCTGCCCTTTTGAGCCAACTCATCCCGCTACCCCCCATGCAGCATGCTACTGTTTACCCCTATTCTGACTAATTCTAATCCTGTTTAGCAACATTCTCAGAACTCTGAATGCACCCCTCCAGCCCCCCACCCTGCACCCCTCTCCCACTCCTCTTTCTCCCCTTGTTTTGTTTTTTCAAATGATAAAACAGGGCTGCTGGGTTAAGAAGGGCCACTGTTATCCTCTCTTGTGCAAAATCGGAGATAGGGCCACTAGGGAATGGGTGAAAGCGCAAGGGAGGGTGGGAAGACCCTGGAATGTTCGAGTGTTGGTGACGTGTCCCCTTCCAACTGATGCTCACTAATATGCAAAACGGCACTGGTGTATTCAGGATACAAAAGGAGACAAAGCAAATGTCAAACTGTGTTCCCCTGGACTGGGACTAGGGTGTGCAAGGTGGGGGGAGGGGTGGGGGGTGGGGGGTGTTGATGTTGTGGTTAGTTTATGCTAAATTTCTGTTTGTGTGTGTGTGCGTGTGCGTGTGCGTGTGCGTGTGCGTGTGCGTGTGCGTGTGCGTGTGTGTGTGTGTGTGTGTGTGTGTTGGCCAGGAGGGCTAAAGTGTGCAAGCAGATGTGCACAGACACACACTAGTGTACTGATGCATGTGTGCATGTGTGTGTGTGTGTGTGTGTGTGATGTCAGCTGCATCAGACATTGCCTTGTCACAGCTATCTCCCACCTGTCACTCAACCATCCCCACACACACATACACATGCACGCTCAGCTCTCACAAGGTCTGATGCCTAATGCATGGGGGAAGGAGGGTGTCTTGTGTTACTGTGGGGCCCTAAGCCGGTTAATGACGCCGGGCACCAGAAGCCCCACAGATGGCTAATCTAACCATTGTCTTCTCCACCCTGCCCTTTTGAGCCAACTCATCCCGCTACCCCCCATGCAGCATGCTACTGTTTACCCCTATTCTGACTAATTCTAATCCTGTTTAGCAACATTCTCAGAACTCTGAATGCACCCCTCCAGCCCCCCACCCTGCACCCCTCTCCCACTCCTCTTTCTCCCCTTGTTTTGTTTTTTCAAATGATAAAACAGGGTTGCTGGGTTAAGAAGGGCCACTGTTATCCTCTCTTGTGCAAAATCGGAGATAGGGCCACTGGGGAATGGGTGAAAGCGCAAGGGAGGGTGGGAAGACCCTGGAATGTTCGAGATTTCTTTCAAGGCGAGTTCGTGCCCCGGCTAATTAATGATTATGCTTCATAGCTGTTGCATTGACTAATATGCGGGGATGATGGATATGGTGCTGACAGCCTCGGCCTCCTGATGCTGCTCCCAGAGCCTCCCTCCCTGTGTCGCTCCAAATCCACTGTGTCAATCCAGGCCCCAGCGTAGCTAGCCGATATCCCGAGAATTCCTTTCCTTCTATCGGGAAGCTGGTGTCTGTGAGTGTGCAAGGCATTGTACATGGTGTATGAAAAAGACCTTACCTCTAAATCCATTGCTCCAAGCTGCACACACACACACACACACACACACACGTAACTGTTCACATACACACCCACACTGGCAGTCTGTAACCTCGACCAAAGCGAGTGTCACAGAGCAGCCCAGAGAGGATCAGTGGATCGGGCCTGTGTGTTCACGTCACGTTGCCCTCCCTGCAGGCCTTTTCACTTTTTTTTTTTTGTTATATCAAAGCATTTTTCCTTTTTTTTCCTCTCTCTCTCGCTCTCTTTTGCTCAGTCGGCTAATATGACACGTTGCCGTTGATACCGATTTGAATAAGTGGATAAGGGGCACAA
Source organism: Trinectes maculatus (assembly GCA_016785345.1). NCBI lineage: Eukaryota > Metazoa > Chordata > Actinopteri > Pleuronectiformes > Achiridae > Trinectes > Trinectes maculatus. The sequence goes on from JAFBJQ010001454.1 coordinate 362,252, forward strand.
AGGCCCGCGCAGAATGGGGAATGACTTGAAACGCATTCATCGCCCGTTGAAAGGGATATTGTTACCGTCCGACCTCACCGCCGAGTTCCAGAGGCGTTTCAACAACGCGGGGAGATTACAGGCAACGAAAGAATCCACTTAGCGCGTTTTGTTTTGTATTTTTTATCTTTTCTTCTCCTATTTGCTCAGCGGCGGACATTTGAAAAGGAGGAATTATACCCAAATGGGATTGCTGTCTCTGTCTGTTGCGCCCAGGTATTGACATGCCTTGACTTCAGAGGCCACCGTCGTTCTTTGAAGTGTAGCTTGAGGAGAGACATCTGTTTTGATTTTTTTTTTTCTTCCCTTGTTGTAGTAATTGTTTGGCACACTGATACTTAACACCCTGCCAAATGAAAGGCTTGGATTCTGTGAACATCACAATTGGTCCCGGTCACCAAATCCTCATATTCATACCGGTGACGTGGCAAAACAGACAGGAACGGCAGAAGAATCAAATTACACTTGGACTCACAACCAGGTCTCAGATGCTGGACAGTGTCCACACTTAGGTTCAATTCACTATAGAGTTGTTTTGTTTTTTTTATGCAGTGTTGTCACCCACCTAATGCTATCGTGACTTATCGTCTTTAAAAGGTAATTAGGGAAATCTGCTATAAGCCTCCATGGCTTCTGTCTCTGCCTGTACTTATTCATGTCTTTAATATTCAGGATCTTCTGAGGCTACCTGGTCCTTTAGTTGTTTTCATTGTGAAAAGGACCCTATAGAGCTCTGTTAATCCATAGCCCTACCTTTCCCGTGAAGATAATGCAAAATAAAAAGGTGTTATGTTTCTGACCCCAAGCCAAGCATGTATACGCTCTCCACCTCACCTGCTGCACCCAGTGTCTCTCTCAACGGATAACTCTTAAAGCAGGTCTAATGCTTCTCCTCCGAACTTATACTTTTACTATGTACTATATTTATACATACATTTCCAGTGCCAACCAGCAGATCCTCTAACAGTTGGTATCACGGTCTCCTGACGCATCAGATCTTTGAAGCTGGACTAAACTTGATGAGATCTTCCTCATCGTGTTTAGTGTAACTCTAAATGTCATTTGATCACAGAGTGGGTAAACTCCAGAATTTAATAAATAGGATAACCAGACTCAATCTTCACCTCTATTTTAGTTCAGTATCAAAATAATCCCAGCTCAACACGCCACTTTGCTTTTTTAACAAGATAAAAGATGTCTTTTTCTCATTTTGCGCCCAGGAAGCATTAGATTTAAGACGTTTTTGCACTGTCGTACATTTAAACAGACTCGTCCACTGTGACACAGGTATATTCCATCCTGCAGTGTGTAAAACGGAGAATGGCAGGGCAGCAGTATCAGCAGCATGAATCTACAATGTGGTTTCCAAGCTGAGCAATGGGAAGGCTCCGGCACAAAGAGCAGCTCTGTTCCCTTACTGATGAGCCAGCACAAACTGCCAGCCCCCTCACTGAATCATTCCTCTAGTAAATGTCCTTCACCATTGGCTTTTATGCAGCACAGCTCCCTCGCCCAGACTTCAGGCACTGTAAACGGCGAGCAGGGTCAGAGTAATTGAAATCATTAATCGTGTTTTATTCCACTTTGGGGCAAAGTAAGCTTGAATTGGAGAGAGCTAGGTAATGGCTCCGGATAATGTACCAGTCTTTGAGGGAAGAGAATGAAACAATATTGAGTTGCATATTGACTATTGAGTTTCAAGGGTGGACAAGTTGTAGATCATGTATTATTATGCTGTCATGATAAAAGAATTGATTTATCTTTTGGATTTGACCTCATACAGTATTGATTTATCACAAGGTCACAAAGGCTTAAGAAACTGACAACACCACAACCTCACTGTTTTCATTTTTTCAAAACATTAATAGTACTTGACAGTTTTATGAAAATCAGATTTTTATATTGGTCTTTATTGACGTGTTTACTTTGAGGAAATAAATACTTACTCCAAGCAGACGTACCCATCGTGTCTCTGCACTGTTTGACAAAACTGGTTCCAGGACACAAACCTGAGCTATCTGATTTTCTGTAAAGCTGACAAACATGGACGCCCAAAACAACATCTTAACTTCTAGGCCAAAATAACACAAATAACAACGTGAAATACAGCGTCTATAATACTGTCCTTGTATTCCCGTCATGTTTAACTTTATGGGATACATCATAAACAGAGCCTCTTCTTAATCATCAAATCATTACCATCATTTACTTACATTCAACCTTCCCAGAGGCCACAGCAGTAAATTCTCTCATATGTTTAATGATCAGACAGGGGAGGATCAAAGGTGACTGTCTGGATGATTGCATGTTCATGTCCAGGGCACCCTGGGGTGCCTCCGCACTAATGATAGCAGAGCAGGATGATGACCTCTCTGGCGCCATGTTCCCAGTTTGGCTATGACCCTGTGTTGGTTCAGACAGAGCAACAATGTCAGCTTGAGTCTGACCTGCTCGTGTTACAACATCGATAGACGCACTGGATGAAGACTTCTGGTCCCTTCATCTATTCAAGCTTCTTCCTGAACTTACCACACGCTCCTTATTATATTTATCTTATTTTATTTTGATACGCTGTTTGAAATGTGAAAAAAGTGGTCATACAAACATGCGAGTGACTGAAACTGAATGCGTGTTTAGGACAAATGTATGTACAGCTATTTAATTAGCAATGTGACTGACAACATTGCAATTATTAGCAGGTTAACATGCACACCATTCTTCCTATTATATATTTTCCACTTCTCCATTCACTTTTTAAAAGTGTTCACCTTCTCCACCTAAGTTTGTGAAGAAGTCATTTATCAGTCTGTTGAATAGGACAGGGCTGATTGTACTCCCCTGGGGAATCCTATTTTCTTTTTCAAAAGCCTTTGCCTCCAATTTTCCTGCCTATTATAAAGTCAATTATCCAATTATATATACCATCTCCAATATGCTTTGTACGTCATTTGATAATTAACAATACCCTCAACACGGAATCCTAATCCTTTTAAATGTGAAATATTCTCGTGTTGTCAGCTGTACTTTTCAGTATCTTCACCACCACATTACATGTGCTATGGGCCCATAGCTAACAGCTAGAACCTTCCCCGGACTGTTAAATGGTAATATCACTGCCCTTCTTTAACACCTTGGCACCATTACAACATCCCCCCAGATTTTATGAAACACTTTCAGCTCTACCTTCAATGTTTCCCCAGGTAGTTGTCAGAACATGGCATGAGATATCTGGTCCTGACCAGGGGCTGTATATCCAGTATCGTTCAAGGTTATGATTTCCTACATTGTAAATTCTACATCTAGGGTTGACGTATTATCTCCGTCTCTTCTCGCTCACATTCTCAGTCTCACTGAATACGGAATTTCATTGCTGTCTATAGATATCATCAAACTGTCCACCACTATTTCACAGCGAATGCCCCGACTAACATATCCGCCTACTCTTTGTCTGACATCAGCAGCTTCTCGCCATCAACCACTGCTGCTATTTTACCTGACTTCCTTCCCTCTCCTTTACGTCTTTTTATCTTCACTTCACTTTTTATGTCAACTATCCTATGAGCCACTGCCCTTTTGGTTTGCTAGTCTGTTCGAGTCTCTGGTTACACGTTTTGTTTATAGCTCCGCTGTATTGCTCATTCCACCAAGGCACCGCTCTCTTCCCACACTGTGTTGTTCTCCGGTTTGCTCAGAGTTGCAGCATTTAAATTGAAAGTTCCATAACCTGAATTGTGAATTGTGCTTTGTTAAAGTGTTATCGAACATCGTTGGACACCTTTGCTTCCTCAAATCTCATATTCTCCATAATTGGATTCTCTTTATTGCTGCTCTCATCATGTGAGCCTTCATCCATCCCCCCTTAAACGATGACATTCATAGTGTCTTTTTGCTTTTGCTGGATCCATGTATCGACAAGCATTTGTTATTCATCAGTGTGTACGAGTCTACTGATCTCATTCCTTGATTGCCCTGCCAAGTTTAATTGTGTAGTGCTCACCACCCTGATTGACTTTGATTACTCTCCACTTGTTTTCTTGTGTTTTATCTATTAGTGCTTATCATACTGTTTTGTATTACTACCCTTCCCTATTTATTCACACAAGTTTATGCTAATTTGATTATATTGAATCTTATCCTATTTACTTTTTTAGTTCAACACACCTTTTTTCCATCTCCAGTTTTAGTTTAGCACTCACTGGATGTCAACAAACCTGGAGGGTTTTATCAGACACCATTGCTGAAGACTGCATATCTGTCTAGTTGTAGTCTTTTTAATATGCAGGCGTTTGTCAGTTTCTGGTCTCAGCATTTCTTTGGACGCACAAATGTGACAAAATCTCTGAGTTACATTTGCTCATTGTGACCTTGTAGGAAGTCAAACTGCTCAGCCTCCTTTTTAGTATGTTCATGGCTACTACCAAATATGGGAAGCTGACTAGTCACAAAACGACATCAATTACAGGCATCTATAAAGTTACAAAGTAAATTTGCTCCATTTTAAATCCAGATCAACGGATTAGATATTACCAAATATTATTACATTGGTAAATACACCGAATACTTTAATGATACATTTGAAAATGCATGACGTTAATCTTCAATTTCACAATAATTACTGCATAATGCTTGTAATACGTTGTTCAAAAGGTTGATCACGATGTTGGGCGTGTTTTGATTCCTGAGTGGAAGAACAAAGAGGCTGTGACTTCATCTTCTGCCAAAGCAGGTGGATTGCCTCAGGACAGGGAAAAACATGCCTGCGTACTGACAGTGCTGTATGGCTCCACAAACTGGAGAAGAAATAACTTTTTCCCCCCTCCCATCATAGCGGCTAGTGTACCTGGGAGGTGAACTGGCATGGGAAAGGTTGAATTGTGCGTTGTTACTGACACACAGGTGGGATCTACTGAATTTAGGAGAACAGTGGTTGTTTCTGGCGTGCGGTTTCACTTGTTGCCTTTGAACTGATTTGTGTTTACTGTGTTTACAAGAACAATCCCCCATGAACACCACTGTTTGTGGTATCCATCACCTCGGACCTGAGTCTTTTTGAAAGCGCTGAGTTTACACGTTTTGACGTGTTTGCAGAAACGGAGGCTCATTTTTCATCTCATTGTAAGTTAATATACAATGATATTAAAAGGGAATACTTATCCCCCTATTGGTTACTTTACTCTTTGCCTCTGACCACACCGTGTACACAGATTCCACTGTCATAACCTTAAGCTCACAAAATCCATTTGAAAGTCAAAGTTTCTCTTTGCCTGTGTCAAATCAGGTGCAATGCACATTATTAAAAAGCAATGAAGAACCGGGAGGGAGATAAACATACAGTGACTCCCACTTCCAGGTGTGCAACAGCTATTGTAATAATATCTTTCACTAGGTTATGTTTCTTTTGCTGCTAGCTGCTGATGTACTCCATCAGATTGTAATGAATTTTCCATAAAGTAATGAGTATAGCCTTTCTTCAGAACAGCAATTATCTGACTAAATCCCCTTCCAAGAGATGTGTGAACCAATTTTGAGGCCTGATTGAAAGTTATTTATCATGGCTGGCACTTTCCCCACTTCCACGCCGTGCATGTATTTCTATGTTACGTCCCAGCCCTCCACAGAAAAAGCATCTTAGAGTTAAGATCAGCACATACTGGTCTATGCTTCTATTTACTTCTCAAGGAAAGTACAAGGCCTTGGCTTTCACATGGTAAATATTTAGTACTCAGGGGGAATGATTCTAACTGTGTTGTGACAGTTGTGTACAATATGCATACGTAATGAATCCTGGTAAATTTAGTATGTGGCAAAAAAACCCCATCCATACCATCGATAATTTGTATTGTAACCACGTAGCCAACTCAATACCCCAATAGCTTTGTTGTAAATCAGTGAGCTTCATGGAAAAGCTCATACATTATGAGTAAATGAGCAACAAAGTGAAGAAAATGTAGGGAGCTTTGAGGGAGCAAGTGGTCATATTGGAGTGAGTATCGGAGATGGAAGGGATGTACAGCATCCAAGCCTTCCAGCCAGTGTGTTTCCACTGGGCCACATTAATTGCACACACTCTTAATTTCCACAGTCATTAGTTTGTGTCTGCAGGGATGACACAGGAGGAGAGAGTCTGCGGAGGGAAAACATGTCTAGCAGAAGAAACAGCATGACGTTGCGTTGAACCTATAACATGTCACTGTTTCTCACCAGAGATGAACCCAGCTTTAGCAAACGCGATCTCTCTGCTGCCCCTTTGGGCCGAGGGCAGATGGCGATTAAAATTAAAATGAAGGCAAAAGTCGAGTTGGTGTGGCAGATCAGAGGAGGTAACAGAGGAGAAATTATTCTGTTTTCTGCATCATAACAAAGACATTTGACCGTGATCACCATTTCTCCACTATTATCAAATCAATTCAATGACCTGTCACTGTTTTCAGGGGGAGAAACATAGGTATCTTTGTGTTCACGATGAACCGTGAGAGCGCCGGTGTGCAGGAATGCATGTTTTTGCGTCCATATTGTGTCTGTGTGTGTGGGAGGCTGTACCTGTGTGTTTGTGTGAGCATTTAGGGACTGTTTCCTGGTAGAGGCAATAAAGTCTGGCAATAATCACCAAGCCAGAGAGAGCATGTCCTGAGGAAAAAATCTGCTCAGCCAGTAACTGCAGCCACATTATCTCCACTGCACACAGCAGCGAGTTAACAGTGGAGGAATTGATCTTTGGACCAGAGGGGCGGCGGTTCAAACCAATTTGGTAACACTAAACAGGAAGGTGCACGAGATATGTGTTTGCCTCTCAAACTCGACCTCATTACTGTTTTCCGCCCACGAGCAGAGAGATTTGACCCTTATATGTGCCGTGAGTGATAGCAATTAAGCAACCAGGAGCACAAACATAATGCACATGGCTCAGCTGGTATACTTGGAGGTGTTTATGCAGATAAAAAAATAACTAAATGATTAAGAAATTTTAACTTTCAAAGAAAAAAGAGATATTCGGCTAATCAATTCTGTAATATAAATATAAATAGTAGCATAATCAAGGAGTAGTAGAGCGTGTTAAAAAATGAAAACAAAATGTACACTTTCAATGGAAATGATACATACTGTGTCATATTAAATTCATATTTGTGTCATTGCGCCTGTTTCATAAAGTGCAAGAGCAGCTTATTTTCAGATCAGTCGTACTAGTGCGCCAGGAGCAGTGATAGCTACTGGAGTGGATTGTCTATGCATATCCTCCAGCTGCCTGTCGTGCCTATGTGAAGGTTTTTATCACATCACAGGGGACCACTGAAGCATGTGCTGGAGAAGGTGTGCTTGTATTGTTGTTGTCGAGCATGTCTAGATTTTTATTTCAAACCCGCCACTAATCCCTTTCTGCTGCTCCCGTCAGGCAGAGACGATGTTCGTATACGTGTATGTCAACGCAGCAAAACCGCCTCCATGAACCCATTTGCGGTATGTAGCATGAAGACATGAAAGCCGACAGCCAGAGACACAACCGCACACATTCTCAGTCACAGACAGGCGCACAGTGGTCACACGTTTTGTTGCTTTCAAAGCAGCCATCTGAAAGGTGCAAAATCACATCTTGTTTAGGTGAACGAGGACACTTGAGTTGACAGAAGACTCATGTGTTAAAACTAATTAATTTCATATTCTTCACAAAGGCTCCTGTGTTTCTTTCTTTGGTGGCTACTATATTTATAATGCATACAAGAGACAAAACGCAAACACTTCTAAATCAAGATATACAACAACTATGAAAAAATACAAAAAGGAAATACACACACAAGATTAAAAAAAAATAGCCTATAACCTTTTTAACTATCATTCCATAGTGATTGTTGTAAAAGCCACAGGAGCTAAGAATCATTAGCTTTGCAATTAGGACTTCCTCTGTAGCTGTACAACAACATACTTGAACCAGAATGTAGGATTAAGCAGGATGGATTAAGAGTAGAATAGAAGAATGGAACAGGACATTGCTGCTGTGAAACTGCAGTTGCCGCCACTTCCTCCTAAATTCCGTCATTTTCATTCTCCTGTCCTTCGAGCCTTTGCAACAAAGCACCGGATAAAGCTGCCTCACAAATTATCCTGTTCTATTCTTATTATAGAAGTGGAATTTATGCACAGCCTTTGATGTGCCGAGCTTTGCTTTTATTTCACATTTTCCATGTGTTTAATATGTCGGCCCTAACGATGGAGGAAGTAATGAGAGGTAATTGCTTGTGCTAACTGCGCCTCTATCGAAAAGCCTTTATTGTTCTTCATTGGACACCATTTACACCCTGATAGCACACTCTGCTAAATTAAGCTTGATGCAAATCTTTGTTAATGGGCCATATGTGAGCACTGTGTGTTTAGGCCCATCTCAATACAGCTATTAAACAGAATGCTCACCGGTGTAGCATTGGGGCAACAACTATCCTTAAAGCGTGAATATTTATTTCAGTGTGTGTCTTGTTTATTAGAATGATGGCTTCGCTGTTCGCCAGCTGTCCTACATTTTCGCTTTGACAGTTTCCCTCCTCATTCTGAGAAAAGAGGGCAGACTTTACCCAAGATGCATCACGATCTGGCCTTTGTATGACCTTGTCCGCCATGTTGCGAATGTCTGGCCGCAGGCGGGGTCACGCGTCGGTCACTCTTGTCTGACCAATCAGATCCTTCGCTGTGAACGACTGGCTGTGACTGGTGCTCAGACACCGACTAGTGACGCGATTGGAGGAGCGTCGCAGAACGAAGGCAACAGACATAACGGCAAAACGAGACAAACAACAACAACGATAGCACAAAACCCCGAGATTATACAGGCTCTTAATCTGTGAATTTGGGCGATGTCCCAGTTTTTATGATTTTGTTTTACCGTCGAGAAGCACTTTGGCCTTCCCGCTGTGTACGCCTTACACTCAAGAGGCGCTTTTTTTACCCTTCGCCTTTGTTTCATGACAACTCTCGGCGACTTGCACTGTTTACAGGTCAATGGCAGTGCAAAGAGGGGAGGCTGAGATCGTAATGAGTTGACACATGGTTCCACATAAAAACACCTCTATGGCCTTCGAACCCACACAGCTGCGAATCTAACAAGAATGTCACCACATTATCCAACACCCCCCATTGCCTCACCTTTGTCTGCCTGCCACCTGACATTACACTGCATCCGTTTGGCCTTGTTAGGGGTCCTTAGTGAGGTCAAAGGGTAAGTCTGGACACCTGAAAACAGAAGTAAGCGACTATAGTTTAATTTTGACCCTTGATCTAGTTTTTATGGTCAATTTGTTGTTACATGGGATCCCGTTTGCTAAACTACTCTGCAAAACATATATCTTTTCACTACGCTTATATAACAGCCTAAAGCCTAAAGAGTTAAAAATGTGCAATAAACACAATTCTTTTACAGCTTTTAGAAACTGAAGATAGGTTTTATATTCCCTATTCTATGGTCCACCACTTCACAGCTGAATTATAATGTTTCCTTCATTTTGACAATATACTTTGTTGTTGTTTGCTAATACAGTGGTTTGTATGGGGTGATTATTTTCCCTTGACCAATATGGCTGCATGATGACAATAATTTCTACCTCTGTTCTTTAGCATTGTCTAGTCTCTCATTTACTTCATGCATTTCTTTTTGGGTGGACGACATCCTTAAACAATAGATACTGTATTTCATTATCTATTGAAATTACAAAAGTAATGACTAGAACAATGTCTTTCATCCTTATTTTAATTTACTAGATATTTACATTATTTTTTTAAGTACTGTTATTGATATTAGTAATAATAGATATAATATTAAAAACAACTATCAATATTATTATATGCACAATTTCCCCTGCTTATCTTTTTTCTCGCGCCCTGCATTCTCTTAAATTCTATTTTTGTGCTATCTTGTATAAGTAAAATATATAAAAAAAATCTATAAAATTTAATATTATATTATATTATATATATATAGAGAGAGAAGAGAACATTGTCATTGTCAATATTTTTGTCAGTTCATTACAAAATGTGTATGTGGTTTTATAAGTAAATGACAATATTGGCATTGTCATACTGAATTACTTAGATTTTCTTTGGTCGGTTAGTGCACAGCACACCAAGTTTCAGTTTAATTATTAGAAGTTTGGATGTTGATTTTTTTAAGTACCTTGTTTTGGATAAGACAGAAGCAGGTAGTCAGCTCTTTCTAGCTCCACCTTATTTTACTGGGCCTCCTCTAAAAATTCCTCAAACGTGTCACACTGTTTTTCCCTCTGTAAATCAAGGACAGTCAGGAGGACGAGGTGTGATTGCATTCGCAACCAGGAAGTAATCACACCGAACCTGCACATCTCTGATTAAGACTGATAAATATCGACAAGCACTTAATGAGATGTCAGGCAAGAACAAGTCCCTTCCCTTTATCCCTACAGATGATACCAATGGAGGGAGGAAAAATGACCTTGGCTGCAACATCATGACCGTTATTATAAGCACAAAGCAAAAGCTATTAATTATCTTCAGCGGTGAGCTAAATAATCGATGGCGCAGGCCGATTATTTGCATCAAATAAATAATGGCTAGCAGATGTTTGTTGGGAAATTATTCATAATAATTACATCAGTTAAACTCAGAGTGATCGCTGTTAATTTGCATTTACAACAATGATTTCTTTCAATAAGCAGATCAGATACACATGGAGACAACAAAAGCCTCCTGCAGGTGGGTTAATTAGCTGATTAAAATATCATCTTAAATGCTTGCGAATGGAAGTCAGTGAAATGAAAGACTGAAATCTATCACTACTGTTGAAATTGATGCGGATTAAAATTTCCTTACAGATATTATTTATGTGTTTTTTTTGATTACTCTGTGACAGAGCATTGTTGTTTTTTGCAGTCTGTAATGTAAAGATGCCTGAAGTCTTTTGCAAACACAAAGTCACAAACACAAGCCCTCGAGACCTAGTTGACCTAAATGAGGACACGAGCTCCGCACAGGGCTGGAGGAAAGTAAATATATTATCTCACCCAGCATCATGTATGCATTGCTGTGTACTGTGTGTGAGCTAAATTCCCCTGAGCAGCCAGCCCATGTCAGTGTACTTTCAAACTAAGCCTCGTGATTTATGCATCACGGGTCTGGTATTATGCTCTGTTTACAGTAAATTAAGGCTCTATCTCGATAACTGACGCTATGGGGAGATCTTATCTCCACACAGCGGTATTTTGATGTGGCTGTTCAATCGCCTCGCCGCAACCGAAGGCTGCCATACCTCTAACACATGACAGATTCCCACCAACTGTCCAGCTTTGACCATGAACTCCAGGTCACCCCGTGGTCCCTGTGCGCAGTCCCGACCAATATTGTTTCCCTGGCAGTCATGCTCAACTCATCAGACAGAAAGACCATGCAGCTGCACCCAAACACCCAACAATAGGATGCCTGTTCTGGCAGAAAAGACTGGGTCCCCTTTTTGGGGAAGGGGGTGATGTGAGCGGGTGGTCAAATATTTCAGGGGTTTTGCAATAGGATAATCCTTTGTGATGTTCCTGGGAATGGATGCATTCATCCACAAATGAGAAATATTTAGCTTTTAAATATTAACCTAAAATTAATATTTTATAATATTTATAATATTTTCTTTTACATCTTAGCACAAGAACTTAGTGAGAGAGGAGCATGGGGCACTGGGGGTTTTGTTGCCTGTCAGGTTGGCTACTACTTTCTACAACATATGAAAAAATGTATTACCAAAGCCCATCATAATTACTACATGTGTAACATAACACTAGGCTCAATTAACAACAATAATAATATGTTCTTTTTGAGTGCTATGCAATATTAATGATTTGCATGGAGACATTGTGGTAAATATGTCTGACCAAAATGCTACTGTTCTGGACATGTCCCAAAAAGCTGGCTCGGAGAACCACGTTTATGTTGATTACATAAAGAGGAGACGGGACTTTTTTGAAACTGTTTCTATTTCATTGTGCTTATTTTGTTTTCGCACACCCCTTAATGATAGGAAGGAAATAAAAGTGCAGACACACATACGCAGTGACACACACACACACACATACTTCTTTGTTGGAAGCGTTCACCAATTAGCAAGTGGTGGAGTTGGAGTGGCAATTAGGCTTTCCAGTCAGCTGGTGTCTGTGCACGGCTTAGCTGAGACAGCTCCGCGGCTAAACGCCTCGCTATTTGTCCAGCAATTATGTCAGGTCCCCATGTCACCGTACAGACGTGACCAATTAGCTGTGCCAACCAAAAGTGAAAGAGGGGGATTATGGCAGAAGAGACGGGGCAGGATGAAAACGTAGATGGAGAAAGAGTGTGGGGGCGTTGGGAGAGGGGGAGAGCGAGGGATGGTCTGCAGGGAGTAAGAGAGAATAAAAGGAGACAGAGTCTTGCTTTGAAAATGAGGGGCGGGATTGGGTGTAAGGCAGCGGTTTTTTTTTCTTTTTTCTAAGACTGTGTGATCATGTTTTGCATTGATCCTCGTCCTGACCGACATGTGGCTAAGACATACTAATGCGTCGAGATATTTATGCTAATGCAATCTCCCTGAACAAGTAGGGATAAGAAATTAATCTTTATTGACGTCTCAATAATTCTCTCTTGCATTATATGACATGTTTTGATGAAACAAGCCTACATACAATCAATATTATGCAGCTTGGAGTAACGTGACACTCTGTCAGTGAGTTCTTGTTCATCCTGGCGTTGGTCCATATTTACTTCAAACTGACAGATTATACTACGGATTGGGTAAAGAAGGAGTACCCAATATCTGGTGAGTCAAAACAACCCAGAACGTATATTATTGCTCCCATTCTGTCTCTGGGTGCGTGAAGTAATTTTTTTTTTCACCAGAGGTGAAAATTAAAGCCTGGGTTTGATACCAAATGACAAGATAGAAGAGACCTTAGATTTTGCGTCCATGAAATGCTGCTGGACCTTCACTGTGTGTCAAGTGAATCCATCATCTAATAACAACAGTGGAGAGCACGAGGCAGTAAAAGTTGTGGAGTTTTCAGATGAAATTTATTCTGCCTGCTGCAACACACACACACACACACACACACACACACACAAATCACATAATCCACTGTTGAATCTTCACCGAGCAAATTTAGAGAGGAACGTTCTGAAAATATCTGCTCTACCCAGGCAACGAGACCGTGCAACACCAGGCTCTGAATTTAATTGGACAGGGAAAAGAATAAGAGGGGAGCCAGGGGACAAGGTGCAGGGCAGATGAGGTAGAATCTATGATCTAAAGATCTTTTCATTTTTGCCAGAAAACAAGACTGCTGGCTCAGTGGCTGCAGAGAGGAGTCGAGCTCATATTCATTAGTGGGCTTGAAAGACAATATGGAGGGTTGCAAGTTATTGACAGAAGTCTAGTGTGAAACTTTCTGATTGTGACAATAGGGCTTTCGAACTTGCAAGCCAGAGACTAAATCAACCCCATTGTGATGAGAGAGTTACGCCATTGCAATTCTGGTGTTCCTCCACACAGATGTTTCAATAATGTGAAGCTTTTCACTGCTAAATGTGTAGAAACTACTTTTAGATTATTAGCTATTTGCCGTATCAGCTTCAGTAATGTGAAGGAGCTGAGGAATATTAGAAATAGATGAACTCTGGGTAACTTCTCCCAGGGATCAATATGCATTCATCAGGTGCCTGTAGCTATAATGATGAAAGACAGGATTACAGAAGAAGTATATTTTTACAGACAGTGTTACAGCAAATGTCCTCAGGCTTCTCCGAGGCAAGAGGAACAATGCTGTAGCAGTCTGTTTATTTGTCTGTCTTTTATAGGTTACGTCACGTCTCCACTGGTGGCAGTAGAGAGTTTTCTTTATAAGCAGGTAATATAAGAGGTAATCAGGTGAGGCATGGACCGGAAGATTATGTGGCATCAGCATCGCGATATCCATTTCTTTTTGCAGTATTCAAATCATGTTTTTGTTGTAACTTTTGTTCATTAAATGGGAACATCACCCAAACACAAGCAACAGCACGGACAGTAGTTCAGTCTTCAAGAGTGTGCCAAAAACAGTCACCCACACCAATGCAGACTGACTACAGTAGGGCAGGATGGTCGCTATGGCAACTTCAACCTTTCTGAAACAAAAGCATCAAGTTGAAGATTCAAATGAAACATGGACAGTTTTATCTAACAGGTACCACGATCGCATCAGTGTGGTGTGGTGTGGTTATCTAAAGCTACCACTTTATATTAGGTGGCTATGGTGCCACCTAATATAAAAGATTGTTACTGTGATATGTGCTGAAAACTTTGGTGATGATTAAGCGGTGATTATAGGAACTAGAGGGCCATAAATGATTATCAGACGATTTGAATCTGTTTTTCTGGGGTAATGACATGACTGAAAAACACATGTGTGCAATTATGAGCTGGCATGGTACCTCATGGAAGAATAGTTTCTCTACTCTTCCACATGGAAGAACGATCAATTGAAAACACAACACAAAGACTCAGTCAGGAGATACGGTCACATTTCTTAAATAATTTAATTGCAAAAGGGTCTTTTAAAAATATTTCTACAAGAATGCATCATCGTTATTAGTAATTTGCTGTGTGTGTCCGCACCCTTTAAATACATCTCAACGCTTTCCAAAGAGGAATTAACAATTCCACCACCCCACCTCCCAGTCCACTATACATGTACAATACTCTCTGAAACATCTTGCTTCTTTGTATGAAGAGGGAGTTTTCAAAAAGTCTCCAAGACAGATGTGCAGAGTGAGCTTGTCAGAAGACAAAAGAAAGGACAGAGCTGTTTATATTTATTCAAAACAGACAACTGAGGAAAGAAAGTTGCAAGTAAAGAGGTTTTCGGGGAGGGCGGGTGTATCAGATGATCTGTGGAGGATAGAAAATAGGGAAAGAAAGATGGAAGGAATGTTGGGATAGTCCGAACCCTATTGGCACACAAGGAGATAACCACATTTGACAAAGCCTATGCTCTGCAGATCAAACTGTTCCTGTATAAAACGACAATCCTTTTACACACAAACGTTACAGTATGTTTCCATTTCAGCCACCTCCAGTGAAACCGATGAACAAAAAACACCCAACATGAGCGCAAGCTCTTTTTCGTCCCTCTGTGTGAACGTTAAATATTCAAACACTCCAATGAATGTGTGAAAAATCCACTTAATGATTAATTGTTTGCAGTCGATGTGGTGGCAGCTTAATCATTTTAAGATGTGCAGCAGCGCCGGTTGAGCTCATCACTCGGCTGGTTGACTTCGGTGAACAGAACTGCAGATCCTAGCACACAATCTGCACCCCATCAAATGTTAATGCAAAATCCAAAGCACTGTCATTTTTAATGAGCGGGTATGTCTGCCATCTGATTGTATTTAGCGACAATATGCAACCCCCACCCCCCACCCCTTATTTTATGGTCATCGTCTTGTGTGGTGTCGCACGCAACTTTGCAGTGGTGCAGATTAACTGATCAAATGACGGTCAACGTATAAATGAGCGAGCTGAGTGGAGAACGGAGGAGTAATATTGTATATTCCTGAGAGACTCGGAGTAAAAGTGAGTTTCTGATCTTCTGTCTGTGTGTGTGTGTGTGTGTGTGTGTGTGTGTGTGTGTGTGCGTGTGTGTGTGTGTGCGTGTGTGTGTGTGTGTGTGTGTACTCTGTCACCCTTTTTTTTAACTTCGGAGAAAAACAAAACAATACTTCTGGCATCACATGAAGAAAACAAGTTTGCTCATCTGACAGGCACTTTCAACACATTCTCCACATGTTGATACGGGCCCCTCTGACGCTGAGCCGCCATATCAGAAATCAGAAGTGACTCTTTGATGAAAACAGCTTTAAAGAAAACATTGAGACTTTAGTCCCTCATAGTGTAAGTTAACAATGGTGGAAATGACTACTTTGATTCTGTGTTACCAGCGTTATAGGTTAATGCTTCTTTTAAAGGATATATTAATGAAAACATCTGTACTTGGGACAGCATGGATAAATAGAAAATAGGGAACATGTTGCTGTTTTGCATAATATTCTCTCCATGGCTTTTTAAAGGATCTTATGAGACGCTGACTAAAATAATATGGCAAGACACACTGCAGGGCCACTAGCAGCACGCTATCATTACCCACCTAACTAATAATAGTCACATATTGCATTGATCAGCTCCAACCCAAACAATACGGAGACTGGAAGATCGCACCATCCCTTAATCCACTACTATCAAACACCCCTCTGTCATAAGCGTAAATAGTATGGTGGCTGTGATGCAGCTGCTATCATTTAGGAGGAGTGGGCCTGCAGATTTTGGCTGTCTCCATGCCAGGGCTGTTGATCCTGCACTGTACTAATCATGCAGCAGCCCGAGACAGGATGATTGCAGGCCAGACAGGAAATGAAGAGAGATAATGATAGGTCAGCTCGCCGTATGTTCGTGCCCTCGCGGCGCGTGTCGTGTCCTTGCAGTGCCAGATTGGCTGCAGCATTAATCGGGCTGACAGACAAAGACCAATAGGTCTCTCTTCTGACAGCTCTGGATTCTCTGATGAGGATCTTGTTGCAGAGGGGCAAACTGCAGGTCTTGTGATGGAGCTCCGTGTCTGGGATGGTTTAAATGATTGGCAGGTTGGCTGCATCATCTCTGTACCTTCCCCTAAACGTCTCCTTAACAGTCTTCCATGAAGTGGGTTGCGGGAAACCCACTGAGGTGACGGAGAATTTGTCAAATTAAAGCATAAGTAAATCTGAGTGGTTTGCAGGAAGTTTTAAGGAACCACGTAAAATGTGCCTGGAAGACAACTAGTACCAGCTCCAGGATTCACAAATGCTCTGTATGCTGAGAGTAAGGATGTTTTTTTTGTTTGTTTTTTTTAAAGGAAGCTTAATATCCAGTTATTGTGGCACATACAAACTTGACCACATATACGTCAACACTCACACTGTGATGGGGAGAGCAGAAGGGCAGTGTTATTACCAGTTATCTAACCTCGTCTTCATGGTTTTCTCTCTGACTCCTGACGTTCATCTGTTTTCTTCCTCTTCTCTCTTATGCTCGCAGGTCATTTCACCCTGAATCATTTCACAACAACACTTCCATTTTGTCAAAACACCACTTTTTTTTTTCTTTCGATATTTGTCGTATTTTTGTTACAAAACATGTACAGGCTGTTTAGAACAACAACAAAAATACAATATCCAATTTATATGCAATTTCCTTTGTTTAATAATCATCATTTCATTAGGTGAAACCTCTTGGAGTTTTTCTTCCTTCTGATTGTTCCACAGTCCACTGTTCCAAATGACCAACAGTCCATCTGAGTGTTGGTTGTGGGGGAGGGTGTTGGCGGGTGAGGTACAAATAAATACATAGGGCAGGATGTCAAGAAATTAAAACAGGAATTTGATTAATTTTAAATCTGGATAATAGTACGTAGAAAGTAAGGTGTCTGTCATGGTTTATCTCAGTCTCTGCATGATGCACACACACACCTATATATATTTATATAGGGATATGTGTATGTGTAAGTCCAAAGTCCATTGTTTTGGATTCAATATAAAAGAATGTTTAACAGTTGTCCACAGACTATAGCGTAATTGTTTCAGATATATTTGCTCCTTGTCACGGATCAGTTCATGCGTTTAATTCTCCACGGTGGCAAATAGCGGAAGCCATACTGTACAGTATATTTGTGTGCAACTCCACACATCCACGCATCCGCACGTCCATGCACACATCAATCACACATTCACCTGCACACGTGCACACACACATACAGAAACGCACACAAAAAGGCCAAGTGGTCTTTCTATAGTGCCACAGTCAGTGTTCCCCTTATCACATAGTCCAGTGGGGGTTTTCACAATTGGCTGGCCATTTTAAAACCACAAATCTCTCTCAAAAAAAAAGGAAGAGAAAAAAATGTGAAAAAAAAACGTGTAGACAAACAAAAATAAATGTGTAGAAACACACTTAATGAGCAAGTGATCCCAAGCTGTGGAACTATCCTGAGTCACTGGGTCAAAGTAAAGAGACAAAGCAAGTGTCCGATAATCTGGCTGAACCTCTCCGACCCCCGTCCTCCTCTTGATCTCTGACCTCAGCCCCATTAAAATGTCTTCCCCCTCCACCACCGCCTCACCCTTCCTCTGCAAGTGCCCCTTCAGATAACACACCTTCAATATGAAGATGAAGAACAACACACGTGCACAGTAAAACAACTTCTATCAGGGAAAGAATCGTCCGCTATTTCCTGTGGCTCTTTTTGTTTTGTGTGAACATTTGTTCACTTTTTCTTATAGCGGGGTGTTCGTTCTGTACTGTATATTGCGTCCGTCAGTCCTGGGTCAAGGGGTCAGTGGGCAGGGCTTTTGCATGAGGATCAGACGATGAAGTTTGAGTTACAGGGCTAAGGCCAACTTCACTAAAACACACATGCATGCAAACGTCACCCCACACCAGAGCTGGTGAGGCACGCATGGGATATAAGAGGGTCGACGCGTTCTCCTCCTTTAAAACCACACAAAGTTGAGTGGATGGTAAAAGAAACAATGGCGAATAACAAAAAAGCAGGAACAGGGAATGGAAGTGGTAATGAAATTTTAAAAAAAAAATATTCAGAGGCACCGCAAGCCAGTCTCGTTACGTCTAATTGGCAGAGATGGGTCAGGCAGCTAGGGTTTTCCAATGGCTCTCTCTGCCACAGTTCCTCCCCCTTTTCCAGTCTGGCTGACCGACTGCATCGGTCTGTGCGTCCCGTCGCTCACACCTGGACAGGAAGCGTTTGGTTCATCTGTAGTCTCATGTCCTGAATGCTACCAAGAATCTTCTTTTGATGGCCGGCCAGTGTCACCCCTATCCGCAGCAGGTCCCTGTGCAGGAGGGGGGGAAAAGACAAACAGGTGGCTCAGTCAAAAATTAAAAGTCGACAAACATCACATGTCTGAAGCTGAAGTGCAAATTTCACTTTTCACCCACTAGTACACACACACACACACTCTCTGTACCTAGTGGGAGCCAAGAAAGGTAAGCGACTTGGCAATCGAACCATAAAATGGCTTCCTAAGAGTATGTCAACAAAATGGAGCCACTCATCCCGCTACAGTGCATGTTAGTCTTAATGGCACATACTTCTGTTGCCTGACAGGTGGTCCGGCGGAGGGGAGTCAGAGAGCCATAATGTCATAGTTAATGATTAAAGAGCAAACTAGGCTACTGTTTGGCAGCTGGCGATCTTCACACCAACCTGCCTCTGCAAGATATCACACTGATTACTCACGCTCCTGTCAATAATCCTGAACACGGGTTAGTGTGCCACTAAATCAGCTTTGCGTTGGCCACTGTTGCGCAACGTGCCTCAATGCCTGTACTGGTGACGACACAATACAACTGGGGATAAATAAGGTAGTAAATTGTGAATTTGTCTTTAAGCCAGGAGCTCATCTTTAGTGGAGGCAAAGGACATTAACTCTGACGGTGAAGTGGAAAATATTAAAAAAGACCAGCAAAAGCACATGTACTTATTAGTCAAGTGCATAATCCACTCGTCATAGTCGTGTTGGTTTAACAGCGAACAATGATATCAGGAGGATCTGTCTTTTCCGCTCGCCTGTTTGATTTTACTGGTTGATAGCAAAGGAGAGAGTGGACGTCATCTGAGGTGGCGATTAGCT
This sequence comes from Trinectes maculatus, assembly GCA_016785345.1. Lineage (NCBI taxonomy): Eukaryota > Metazoa > Chordata > Actinopteri > Pleuronectiformes > Achiridae > Trinectes > Trinectes maculatus. Next base: position 381,977 of record JAFBJQ010001454.1, read on the forward strand.
GACTGTTAGTGCTCTGCCACCAGTCTGCATCCTATTCCACTCACACACACACACACACCTACACACACACACACACACATCGGATAATTTAATATGACTCGCAGACGCCACACACTCCACTTGTCTCATTGACTTTGTGGCCCTATCCATTTGAGGACAAAACCGTGCGTCGTAAACCCACACACACAAACAAAACACGCACATATACACTAATACAATACACACACACACACACCAACGCTGCACACGCGTCCTCTCGAAAAAGCCAAATAAGGGTTCATCACTGCAATTTTACACAAATAAATGGCTTTTTTTTGTTGTTTTTTTCATATTTCGCCATCTCCATCAGCGCAGCAACGGTGGATGAAATGATAATAAATGGGCACCATTAGAGGAATTACTGGCCATTAAGGGCCACAGAGAGCCGCAGTACACCACACCTGTCAGCCTGGCCAAATTGAAACAAATTACCTCCACCTCCATTGCCTATTATGCCGCTAATGAGGATGATTTATTTATCATTATAATCGTAATTCATTTATTTGATCATCACTGGCCTCCAATTTCCATGACTCCCGTTGCATCATTTCCTGTTTGTAAACAGGGCACAGGGTGGGTGAGTCGTCAAGGTCAAATGGAGACTGGGGTAAAGAGGGAGCAACAACCGCCTGCTGAACAAATTATCATCAACTGTTGTTCATTGTGTATTGGATTGTCTCTGCTTCTCTTATAGCAGGTACAAGTAATGGAAATAACATGGATAAATGTAATCTTCATTTTACAGTGAATGTGCTGAATGCACATATATGGTATGTTAATGTGATTTATGGTTGTTATGGATTTGGTGTCTGAGCCTACTCTGAGCCCACTTTTACATCTTCTCCTGTTTAATTTAGCCATGAGACTATTTTTATTCCCTCAAGGTCAATCTGTGAAACACACATCTGACTCTGAAACTCAGCCCAGTCAATCACTTTAGGCCTGATTAGCTGGAACCACACACACACTCTCTCTCTCCACTCACTCTGCTGTCATCTGGGCCACCAGGTCAAAGGAAGCAAATCCAGCATTGATGAAGTTGTCACGGTAGCGGCTCATCTTGATGGCATCCAGCCAGTCCCCCACAGTGGTGAAAGTGGTATAGTCTGGGATGCAGCGGTCAAGCAAGGGCTGGGATACCCTACATGTGGGAGAGCGAAGGAGGAGGGAGAAAGAGAAACAGAGAGAGGGTTAAGGTCGTCACTCTACTGCCTCTGCTGGGCAACCTCACCCCCAGACGCCCCCCGCTGAGCACCACCTCTCCATTTCTCCACCTCTCCTCCTCTCCCCTCTCCTCTCCTCTCCTTCACATGTAAGGAGTTGTTTTTTTGGGGTGGGTGGGGTGGGGTGGGGAATGGGTACTTTTATGAGTGTGGAGAGACTGGCTGGAGGCTTGGGTGGTGGAAGCTGGAGCTGCAGCTGGTGAGGCGAGATGGAGTGTGCTACTGGAGCAGATGTCAAACTTACGCATGAATGATGACTACCACCTTGTAAATTACAAGAAACCAGATCAGATTTATGGAGAGAAACTATAATTCTTCGCTACAGTTACAACAGCAAGTACAATAGTATCTAAGTGTGCGTTTTTTTTTCGTCAAGAAGGAATTTATGTGACAGTATCAGTAGCTACGCGAATACACGATGCGACTCGTGAAACCCTAGGAATATCTGAATCACTCCCTTCCTGTTTGTCTTGTTGGAGTGAGATGTCACTGTGTTGCATCGGGACTGAGAACAAAGAAAACATCTGAAATCCAATCTGAGTGGTTTTGTTTCAAGCCACCTTCAAATGTGGATTGAATCTGATCTGGGAGAACTAGATTCCTTGAGGTTTAAGTTGTTGGTTCAAAACAGTTTGTGCCACTAGGAACATAGCTAAGTGCCACATGCTATACGGTATATGATGAATGCATTTAGAGAACGTTCCCAGGGTGTGTTTTAACATACAGTATATTCTGACGTGATTCTTTCTCACATCCTGAGTTGTTGCATGCAACACAATCCCCAAAAAGGTGGAAAGATACTTTGGGAAAATGCTCTGTGACGGTGGAGAAATATCTGTGGAATGTAAACACAGATGTCGCTCATGTGTGTGTGTGTGTGTGTGTGTGGTTGCACACTGAAACTGAGTCATGAACCTGTGGTGGACGGTGGCAGGACATGGAAGGAGTGACTCACAAACCGTCATGTGTTTTTGCATCTTTTCATACATGAAAGTGCTTGTGTTTGTGCGATGGCTCTTTCACAGCGTGTCAGTGTGAATTCGTGAAAACGTGTTTTTGTGCGTTTGGCATGTTCTTGCGCACCTGTCGACCGGCTACAAAAGAAGCACCCAAATCACGGTGCTGATCAGTGCCGCAGATAGAGAAGGCCACCTTGGGAGTTTTAATAAAACTGTGCTACAACCCAGAGTGAAGTGGAGTGGATGAACAAGAGGGTGGATGGAGGGGGGGTGGAGGTGTGGGGAGGCGAAGGAGGAGAAACAGATGAAGGACCAGGCAGAGAGAAAGAGCACCACTGTCTCCCCTCCTCTCTGCTCTGTTGATCCCTGTCATCCTTTTTGATGGCATTAGATTCATTAACAATTAAAAGAGGAATGGAGAGAGAAGGAGGGAGAGAAGAGGAAAGGCATGGAGGGGGAGTTAATAACAGTGATACAGAGGCTCCATTGAGTGGTGTAGATGGAGTGATTTTTAATAAGGCCTGTGCTTCGGAGCCCAAGGCCTCGGGCCGTCGTTAACGCCAGACTCTGGCTCTCACTCTCTTCTCTTAATGGAGTATTGTTAATCCTCCTCTAAAGTTGGCTTCAAAAGGGTCTGGACCAATGCAGGCCACATGTGAGCAACAAGCAGAAACCCAGCAGTGAAGCTTGGTAATGTTGTATGCTACCCAGTGACTCACTCTAAATTCGCTTGCTGGAAATGTGCGGGGGCCTCCGAGGCCTTGGCTCATTATTTATATTCAGTGGAAACGTTACAATTCTTAAGTATGGATTTATATTTTGGGAACCAATCTGAACACTAGCTAGATAAACACAGACATGACTCCTGGAGTCTCCTGTATACACAGTGCTCCCAGCCAATGAAGCTTTGTGTCAGACAGCGTTAGACAAGCTAACCTCCGGCCACACTCGAGTGCAGACCGGGATGGCGGTATCATCCCTCACTCCCCGCTTGTTAGGTCTGTCGGCAAGAGGCCACCTCTCCGCTGGCCCGTTTAAAATCTCGTTAGTGGCTAATTAAAAGGCGCTTCCATCTCTTTTTTGCATCGCCTTAATCGAGCTAATTAACCGCAAGCTTAATCTTCTAAGAACGTCACTCTAGTGGCCAACCGAGACCCTGGTTTCCCCCGTGAGCTCAGCCAAGGATTGTCTGTGGCCCTCCCTTAAGACAGAAAGACCCTGATGCAGGGACAGATAGGTAGGTCACCCCCTTCTCTGCGCTTCAACTATACCACCTCCTCTCTGCAATGTGGATTTACATAACGGCCAAGGCTGCTTCTGTAAGAGTAGTACAGGCAGAAGTCTGCATTGTATATGAGTTAAGAGATTGTTACAGCTGAGTCAGAGTGTCTCCTATAAACTATTCACTTGGATAAGAAATATTTGCAGAGTGGAAATCATTATGGTGGTTGCTCCGCATCGAGTGCAAATGAAATGGCTTGGCTACCACTCTCACGACTGAAACGATAAGTGACTTCATTCAAACAAACGAATGACCTTTCACTATAATCTCTCACTAGAGCCCAGCTGCTCTAAATCACGGCTGAAGAAAACCACACAAGATCCCCATAAAGCAGTCTACTCCAACATTAACCCTGCAATGAACATAAAAGGACGTTATTGCCCTTTATGAAAATCCACAAATCCACCCAATGAAACGCAACTGAGACCTCAGAGGAAACAAAGAATCACAAGTTCTGGTCTGTTTCTGTAATTACCACCTCATTAGGACCCACAAACAATCGGACATTTCCTGAGAAGCTTTGCTGAACCTAAGATGACCAACCATTCTTACCCAGTGGACTGCGTGCTGTTCGAGACCACCTTGAGGCTGGCAGCATTGCGGATAAGCTTGTCCAGTGTGGCCACAATCTGGGCAAATTTGGGTCGCAGGTTCCTCTCTTTTACCCAGCAGTCCAGCATGAGCTGGTGCAGCGCTGTGGGGCAGTCCATGGGTGGGGGCAGTCGATAGTCCTGCTCTACAGCATTTATCACCTGAGGAAGAGGACAAGAGAAATCACAATCATTTCTAGTCTTCCGAGTATGGAATAGAGGGAGGATGAGTAACACAAGAGAGAGAGAGATGGGTCGATGAAAAGAGCAAGTAAGGGAGGGCTGAAAGAGATTAATGAGAGAAATGATAGAAGAGTCTGAGATACACAGACAAAAAGCACTTTAGACTTTTACAAATAAATAAAGGACAGAAATAAAATAGCTTAGAGAAGTGGTTGTAGGTGGATATGTAGCGCGAGAGAGTCATTTGGACTTTGATTGAAGTCAATGGCTGAAAAAGCTTTGTGAGAAATCCAGTATCACAAACATCTACGTTAGTATCACGTTACATCAAGCGTGCATGTCACGTAATCAACAAAATTTCCTTTTATCATCTTACATCTTGATTGCTCATGTCCCAGTACGGCCGTTCGCCATACGACATCACTTCCCACATGACAATGCCGTAGCTCCACACATCACTAGCTGACGTGAACTTCCTGTAAGCGATCGCCTCAGGTGCCGTCCAGCGAATGGGGATCTTTCCTCCCTGTGGATATGCGAATGAGTAGGTGAGCATGAAATACTGGGGGGATGGAGCACAAACACAGTCACACACATACAAGAGGGGGAGAGAGAGGGTGAGAAAAACACAGTCTGAGGGAAACATTAATACACAACACATGGGCACATGCTGTCAACCCAAACGGCCACGTACATAGAATGTTAGTATCAGTCAAAGAGCATGTATACAAATGTGACAAATGTGACATTGTAAGAATATTTAATGTGCTACAAACCATATTTTTTTTTACATCAGTATATCACCAAGTTGTACTTGATGTATACTGATGTTAAAATTGTACGTATATGTAGCACCTTTAAACATTGTTTTCAAATGTGAGGACATACACACAAATACGTATACATGTGGACACTCACGAGTGAGCTGGTGTAGGTGGGGTCTGTAGGGTCATCTTCCAGGAAACGAGACAGGCCGAAGTCAGACACCTTACACACCAGATTACTGTTGACCAAGATGTTCCGGGCTGCCAGGTCTCTGTGCACATAGTTCATGTCTGACAGGTACTTCATGCCTGCTGCGATGCCGCGCAGCATGCCAACCAGCTGGATCACCGTAAACTGCCCATCATTGAGCTGGCAAAGGAAGAGAAAACACAAATCATAAAGATTAACTCCCTGTTTTGTATCTTCAAATGAAAATATATTACAAACAACATGGTGTTTAGATAAAAGTCTAATCTAAACAACCTGACACACCTCTTTCGGGTGGTGATTTCTTTTTTACATCAAATTATAATGACTGTCGCAATTATTATTATTAAAGTTATTGTTGTTTTACTGGATTACATTTTTAAAGTAACCCAACAAACCCTGCTAGCAGACAATGTCTGACGTGACTTTGAAGCTGAGATTCATTGTAGCCTGAGCTATTTGTAAATGTCACCAACTGCCTGAATGCAGCATTGTGAGCACTGCAGCAGAGCCTAAGACCTTTTATCACCCAAAAAGAAATTAAGAAAGCAAGATAACAAAACACAAGAATAAGGGAGATCTGGCTTGTTTACTGGACAGTAATACATTACTGATAAAATTAGGATACATTTTTATAAGAAGTGGCTATTATTGTTATTGTTGTTGTTGTTGTTGTTGTTATTATTATGTGTGATGTATTTGTGTGATGTGTTTTTCTCACCCTTAGGAAAGAGTCCAGTGCCCCATTCTCCATGAACTCTGTCACAATCATCACTGGCCTGCTCTTGGTGACTACACCTTCCAGACGGATAATGTTGGGGTGGTCAAACTGGCCCATGATGGAAGCCTCGGACAGGAAGTCTCGCCTCTGGCGGTCAGTGTAGCCCACCTTCAGGGTCTTGATGGCAACGATGATCTCCCGGCGTCCAGGCAGCTTGAGGCGACCACGGCACACCTCCCCAAACTCTCCTGTGCGAGACCCAGGTAAGACAGCCAGAGAAACGAGTAGAGATGGAGGGAGAGAGAGAGAGAGAGAAATAGGAGGGAGGGAGAGAGGCATGATGGAAGAGTGGAGGAGAGTGGGGGAAAGAGGGGAGAGGGGACAGTTAACTGGTTAGAACCAAGGAGCCAGGGAAGGGTAGCGAGAGGAGGTGAAACAAGGGGGACTGCAAGAGAAGCCAGGACTCTAGGCCAGTGTCAGGTGATCGGGGTGAGGGTGTGATGGGCATACAGTGACTTTATGGTGTTAAGCTACATGAAAACAGCGTGGTGAGTGTTAGGTATGATGATGGTGTGCGAGAAGTTATGAGGATAAAACAAACACAATGTTGAAATTTTTAAAAAAAATAAAGTGGGGTGTGCAAGAGGAAGGAGGAGGGGGGGCAAGGGCGGGGGGGGGGGGTGTTAAGCTGGGGGGGGGGGGGGGGGTGGTGTTAAGCTTCTGAGTGGCTGGAGAAGCGGGCACAGGAGGACGAGATGGGTGGAGACAGAAGCTTTGGGGTTCTCGGGGTTGTGGACGCTTTACGTTTAGAGTCTACACCAAGCGTGTGCAAGAAAAGATTAGACAATGACAGCGATGTGCGTCGACCATGGTGCAGCGGTAACAGAGTGTGGGAAGTCATGGGTGAATGGGCGGGGGATGGAGGAATGGATTGTGGAATGGGCAGAGGAGAGGAGGGGGACAGGGAAGACAGGGGTTGAGGGTTCGTCACTTATAAGGCGAATGCTGGGAAGCGACGGGTTTCAAGTAGTAGCCTCAGCAGTAGAAGAGTTGTCGCAGTAGAAGTAGTAGCAGTAGTAATGGTAGTAGCAGAAGCGGTAGTAGGGAACTCCCATCTCTGCCACCACAATGTCCTCCATTTTGGCTCTGATACAATGCTAAGAAAACTCAACCTCACTTGGCACAGTCCTGCAGCTTTTGAGCAGAAATATTTTACTATCAAATATATTAAATGCATAAATGATGTGACTATCTACGACATCAAACGTTATGGAGGGTCTCTAAAGAATGGGGCACATCCACAAATTGAAACAGGTGTAAATACCAGAAAAGGGGGTCGAATATAGTGATTCACTTGAAGCTCTCTTTAATAAAGAGGTTCTCAAAACACTAAAAAGTGGGCAGGGTCAGAGCACACCAATCCTGGACAAGGAAATTTGAATACTTTATGTCCCACCTGTACAAGACTTACACAGTGGGACGTGAGAGCGAAATAGCAGAAAATGTTAAAAAAATATATATAAATATAACTTTGTAGACTAATTGTTACGTCATGAATGAGAATCTATCTGGAAGGGAAGTAGAAAAAAGCAGGGCCAACATCTGCGTGAAAAACTTGTGCTGTGTTTAATAATGAATAAGAGAAGAATCACACACATGCACTTGGACATTCATTTCTCTGCTGTGTGCTACACATTTAAATGTGGGCCCATCTTTTTTTACTTGCATCACAGGTAGAAACTAGAAACAGCAATGCAACATTTGCATCGTATCTCCAGTATCTTCTACAGTGTCATGCTTATTTTAAATAATTCCATTCCATGTTCTCACACAGCATCTCTCTTGCTCCAGGATTAGGCTCCATTATTTGGGTGATAGGATCATCCACGAAACAAAATGGTAACATCTACTCTAAATGTACATAACGTGGTCAATAACATAAGGGTGCTAGGACTGTGAGTTTCTCTAACTTTGAGATGATATACTGAAGCTAGTCGTGCTAGTTTCAGTATATCCCCAGCACACAGGAGAGTGCTGGAGACCTCTGGGTTTGGGATTCCTAAGAGGTGACGAGTGTGGTAGGGGAGGGAGCGAAGGAGAGGGCTAGCGATGAATTGAATGAAAGTACCGCTTGGTGTGAAGTCCTCTAAGGGTATGGCCTGGAGGTGACTAGCAGTCTTCCCCCTGTAGCTCAGGAGCTTTGGTGGGTTACCTGCGCCGATGACCTCCTCGATCTTCACGCAGGAGACGTCAATCTCCTTGGCAAACTCGCGCACTGCTTCATTGGGGTCCTCATAGGTGAAGGGGTCAATGTAGACCTTCATTCCCGGCGTTACTATAGGGGATTCAGTGGCAAGAACAGGAAAGTGAATCTATGTTGCCAAAAAACTCGAAACAACCATTAACACTTCAAGTCCATAAATAGAAATTCTTTATTTAGTGTGTTATAATAACTGTGTTATGTGAGCTTCTCTCCTTAACGAGAGGGGATGCTCAGTATATTGCTCAGGAATGTCCAAAGAATATTGCTGCTGAATAGTGGAGTAATGTAACAAGGTGGGGCATCGAAGCAAAGTAAACTTACTGTATTGCTGCAGTTTCTCTGTGTACTCCGACTCAGAGCCATTTCTCTGCTTTCTGTTGAGAAAGATGAATACAAAATCTGAGTCACATGGACTCACAGCAGGGTGCAAATGCTGGAAAGGAACAAAGGCACACGGAGAAAACAGATCCCTAATAATGTCTGCAGAGACATAGCCACACTGGAATGTGGCTTGGTGAAGTTTTTCAGTCGTTGTGCATAGGAAGCAAGGGATGTGCTGTAGATAAAGACTGTATCAATGCCTGGTAAGACACTTTGGGACATTAACTGAAGTCTAAACAAAGGCTATCATACATTGTCTTAAGCAGCCAGTGGAAACCATTCAATCTTGTAGCCCCAGAAGCAGACTTAAAGAGCAGACTCAGCGGTATTGCCTTTCTAACCCTACAGACATCACAGTGTTTGTTTCAATTCAGTCGGCCTATTATTTCCTCCTTATGGACTCTTGCTCTCTTGCTGTCATCCATTCTCCTTTTCTATCCATTTGTCTTCTCTCTTTCACTTTTTCTAATTTCTTTCCCCTGTACCCTCCATGTGTCCCTTCTGCAGGGGGGTGGGGCCACAGAAGACTGAGGGGGCTGGGTTGCTGAAATTACATGTTAATGTGCTTCCTTTGTTGTCTAACCAGTAACCAGGGCAATAATACCCAATGGTGATTTGCATCTTATTTCAAATTATAATTTGGTTCTGTAATATGCCGCAGCTCTGTGTTTTGTATTATTACTATTTTCCCGTTCGTCTTCTGTGGCAGCCAGAGCCGGAGCTAAGCCAAGACCCTGAGAGAGACACAATGTAGTGGTGTTAAAATAGAAGACTGGAGGAGAGGAGGGGGAGCCAGGGAGATTATTATTCAGTCTAGTGTGACCGATGCCCACACTTGTCAGACACTGCCTGCACTAGCTCACAGAGAGAACCCAGTGAGCACCACCGCTGCCGGCCTTTCACATGCATGAACACTAGCCTTGGATTTGCAGCAACGACCGGTGTAAGGAAAAACATATGAGGTTAGACGCAGCTCAGTGTTAAACTGCTAAATAGTATGAGTGGTCATTTGCGTCTTCTCAGTCAACAGGACCCAGTGGACCCTGGGCGCATCTGGGTTCTTTTGTCATCAGCAACTGCGCAGTTAACACTGAGCCCATCAGACCCAACAGCTGCTCCACCATGCTGTGTCCAGAGTAGCATTTTGGCCAAAGTGGTTTACAATACGCAGATTCAAAAGGCTAGTCTAGTTTTTCACTGGCCTCACCGGTGCCACAAATATACGGCAAGACTGATCTGGGAAGCCTTTGAGGGACATGCAAATAAAGTTGACATTTGCATCTATCTCCTGTTTGTTTCCACAAATATTTCTTTAAAAAATTCTTTTTAACATTTTCTGTAGGCCAGATAAAAGAGTTAAAAGGTTTTGCTGCACCACTATCTACAGTTGATGATAAGCAGCCAATATTGCTCATGCAAATCTATCAGAGGCTGAATAAGTAGTTATATTCTAACCTGAGGCAGACGATTGCGATGACCACAACTGCAATGATGAAAACCAAGGTGGCGGTGCCTGATCCCACGATGAGTGGCAGCTGCTCCTGCCATGACTTTTGAGGGTCAGCTTTGAGGAATCAAAAAAAAATATATGGTTACTTAAAGAACATGTCAAAAACTTTGACATGTTGGGAAAGTGGCAAACTGGCAAACTGTCTATTATGTTACACTTATGCACAACATATTCCTTAGTTATTAAAGTGGATATGGGAATAACATACTTTGCAAATTGGTGCTGAAGTCAGCAGGACTGCTGTATCGACCGTAACCGGCCACTGTTCGGGCCCGGACCTGTACCACATAAGGGGTACCAGCCTTCAGACCTTCAATGCGTGCATTACTCCTCTGGGCTGTCATTGTATGGGCAATGGCCTCCCCCTGATCCTGCCAAGACAAAGCCAATCAGTGATGAAAAAAAACAATAGCAGCCTCTTGCACTGCCTAAAGAATCTAAGGCTCGACCCCCCTCGACAAGGCCAAGACCAACATGACCATACATGAGGGTGAAAGAAAGATGCAAACAAGAGTAAGAGACGGAAATAGAGATAAAGTGCTATAATCTGATGAAAGATACACAAGACGCCAAACTGAGCAAACATACACAGAGTGTCTTTGTTCTGTCCCCAAAGCTAATCCAGTTATAGCTCTCTGGGCCGCTGGAAAATACAGAAACTTTCTATTGCATGAACCAAGAGAGGACATGTGTAACAGGGAGACAAGAGAAAGGGATAGAATTTATTATGAGGATGTAAGAAAGAGTTGGGAAGCGAGAAGGAGAAAACAGAAAAATGGGGGAATTAGTAGGAAAGGAAGATCATGAAAGCTTTGGTTGGAAACAGTGAGTTCTCACTCGAGTCCAAGCATGTGTTTATCAGCAGGGGCATTGTTTTCCTGTTTTACAGAAACACTGATAAAACCGGGACCATGCAAGAAATAGGATTGATTCAGAGACATTGATTTACACTGCCTCTTACCTTCTCATGGTACTTAATCTCATAATCCAGAATGATTCCATTGGGTTTCTCTGGAGGCAGCCAGGACAGGCTCATGGTGCTCGCTGTGGCCGCCATCAGGTGAACCGTGGGTACTGCAGATGGAGCTACGGGGGGGCAAAAGAGAAATGAGGGACAGTCGTTTTATTTATCGTTTTTCTGTCTTATGTCTTTTCACGTTCCATGTCCTTTGTGTGTACACACAGGCTCAGACACAAAGTCTTGGGCCGTGAGCTTTGTGAAAAGCTTGGGCCAAGTGTTAGTTAGTTAGTATGCAGAGCCATTCCCCACTAATGCTCAAATTCTCCCTCCCCGAGTCCTTGGCGAGTGAGAGGGGACGTCTAATTCATACTGCAAAACTAACAGACAAGTGTCTGGTTGACGTGGGTCTCTCACAGTCCCATTGTAGGAAAGCGGAGGAACATACATGCACATACACATGTGGACACATTTAACTGTATTCTGGATGAAATATTGTTTCATTTCACATTTTGCTCAATTGTCCAGAGCAACAGTTATGTTTTTCCTTTATAGTAGAATTGATTGGCATTATATACTTACATGTAAAACATGTAAACATCTGCAGACTAATTTTTATAAACATGTAGCCAAAAAAACCCAAACAAATATATAAATGAGTAAATCACACAGGTACACCTCCCACCTGAGCCTTTCATGCTTTGTTCAAATGTGTTTATTAATGGACAAGTGCCGTCTGCCTTGCTGTCTGTTTCCTCTTGTCTAAGTTCAGACTCGCTCTGGAGCTCTGACTCACACTCTCCCTTCGGTCTGCTCCATCGCTTTTGTTTCAAAAGTGGAACCGTCGATTGCATCCAAAAGTTCCATTTTTCCTACACTTATACTGTACAATTGTCTTCTATAATGGTCTATTTTACTGTACTCTTCGACTCTTCACTTTTCATTTCCATTTCACTGCTGCAGACACATCCTCTTCTTGTTTTTCTTAAAAGCTTTTTAATCCCCAGGTTTTTGTTCTTTGATCCCCCCACCCCACCCCCTGCATTTCCTCTCTCTCTCTCTCTTTGCTGCATGTGTTTGTGGCCAGACGTCCTTCTGTCTCTCTCTCTCTCTCTCTCTCTCTCTTTGCTCCCAGAACCTGCCCTCCCTCTTTTCCTCTCCTGCCAACCTTATCCACCCAGGGCCCTCCACATCTCTCTTTTGCCAGATGACAATACTTCCTAGGCAGATCCCCTGGTAACTCCAGCTAAGGGATTAGGGGCCCTCCTCTGGGAGAAGATGTGGCGGTAACCATGGAGGTGGCCCCTGAGGCTTATCACCACCCTAGTATTTATTTTGGTTCTTAAAAGGTGAATGTACATGCAGGAATGGTCTTGGGACTACTCCGGGGGATAATCTGATCCCAGTTGATGCTCTTTTGCCCCCTCCTTTCCCTTCACCTCTCTCTCTGCTCCCAACTGACCCCCATCACCCAAGGATGGACAGTGGTTGCTGTCACCCCAGTGCAGGACACCTCATAAAACAAAGGAGCCCTCATACGGGGCCTTGTGGGGCCTTTTGGCCCAAGACCCACAAACAGAAGGCTTTCGTAAAGCATTTCTTGGGGGTAGGAATACAAGGTTAGAGGTGATGAGCACAAGGCCACGGAGAGAAGAGAGAGATGAGGGGGATGGAGCAAAGGATAATCCTTAGAGATGTCTGAGACTGCAGCGAGAGCACACTTAACATAGCGGCTAAACACTGCCAAGGCATTGCTTAAGATCTCTGGGAGAACCTCAACAAAGAGACCGGTGCATTACAATAAAAGGAGTAAGCTCAACAGCATTTAAATTTGGTTGTTTAAGTAAGTTCCTATGCACTATAAACATCCATACTTTCTTTCCCACTTATCAATTTACCTCATTCAAAATCATAACCCAATTTATGACACAATTTACAATTCAAATCCCTGTGTTAAACCCGTATCACTGCACCATAAATTATTCCATATATACATTTGTATATACATCTGGAGTTCAATCTATGCTTCATCTCGGCAGTGATTGCTACATTGGCCTAGTTACTGTTGCTGTGGGCTGTCGGAGCAGTGGGCTGGAAGCAGTGGGCAACTAGAATACCGAAGGATCGACACTTTGAATACACACTGCCTCGCTATTGCTATTTGCAGCAGTGTTAGTACAGAGCATGCTGTGGGTGTGTGAAAAAGGTCCCCTTCTAAGCTCATTCAGAAGATTTTTTTTTCCCCTTTTCAATCCATGTTCAAAGGGAAAATATGTAACATACTCCTACATGGATACAAGAAACTGATCTCTACTTCTGAAGTGCATATCATATTCTCTGACATTCTTTTCTGTGTGTGTTTTTTTAGTCTTTGAAAGTTGGCAGTGCCCACAAATTCAATATTGATCTTTGCCATTCAGCCACGAGGCCACAGCTTCACCTACCAGCCTGGTTTGTCGTGATATTCACTGCCGAGAACTGAGGTGTGTAGGGGCTCTTGTTGGAGACTCCATTGACCGCCTGGATCTCGAAGCTGTATTGCGTGTGGGCTTGCAGATTACGGACAGCCACGCGGCGCTGGGTCAGGCCCAGGTGCCGTGGCGAGATATCAACGTTGTCGTCACACCGCGAGCACATTCCCCTCTCAGGCAGACACTTCTTACAGATGACATTGTAGAAGGTGTCATCACGGCCGCCCAAGTCACGTGGCTCGCTCCATTCTAGCACAAGCGAGGTCTCGTTCACACTGGAGATGACACTGCGTGGCGCCGAGGGAACAGCTGCAAAGAGAGGCGACGCGTGAACGGGATGAGAAAATTAAGTTTGGTATTAGAGTGAATTTATTCTTAATGCACAGTAGGTGAAAAGAAATCTGTCTTGGTGACAGCACACAGACACGGTGACAATAGACAAGGATTCTACTGAAATAACACGGTCGACACCATTATATGCACATATATTCATAGCTGCTATTAACACAATTTGTGACCCAAGAATTCTGCTTGTGTCGTGGTATTACTGCATTTTTCATGCATTAAGTAGAACATTTCTTTTTCTTCCGTGTAACAAGAGACCGTTCCAGCAGTGTTGCAGAAAAAGAGGACAGGAGTTCAAATTTGAATTGCAAGCTCATTTCCACTGTGTGTGTGTGTGTGTGTATGTGTGTGTGTGCATGTGAAGCACTGGAAGGGATGAGGGAGACAAACTATTGGCAGAGCCTTGGCAATTCTTATCCAATTACAAGAGCCTTATCTCTCGCTGCACTGTGAAAGAATCAGCCTCCCACCACAGCAACAAAAAAAGACCCTGCTCTGCTCTCTTCAGCAGTCAGCGGTGAGTGAATTAGTTCTTACGTGTGTGTAATCGCTGTTAACGAAAGCACTACTACGTGTATAAATCCTTATTTTCAGTCTTTAAAGCGCTGGCAGTGCTGAGAACAAATAGACACATCACAGTGAAGCACGCAGGGGAAGGGCTGCATGATAAGCTTTTGGATAACGTTGGGAAAGCAAGCAGACTTGTTTGTCGTCCGTGCGGTGTGGTGGGAACATACTCCTGAGAGCTTTTATCAGCCACCGAGGGCACAATTCAAAGTGGAAAGTCTGGGAAAATAATTACCACACCGTTGATTTTCTTTTTTTTTTGTACTAAAATATTTTATTTATGTCTAAATTTGATATTTATGCTTATTTCTGCACTTTGACTGGCAACAGGATGCAGTTAACATTATCATAACGACTGCCCGAGCTACAGTCATGTCAGTTAAAAGCAGTTTTCACTTACTGGTACAGGGGGAGTCAGGGGAGTCCATGTCTGACCGGTAGTAGCCGTTTCGACAGGAGCAAACAGTGGCTGCTCCTGAGCTGGCGCGGCTGTTGGCAGGACAGGGCAAGCAGAAGCCGTCTCCCTGTTTGGACTTGAAGGTGCCAGGGCTGCAGGCTGATGGCAAAAGGACAGAAAGATAAAGAAAGACAATTGTGAATAATGTCTTGAGATGATGTCAT
The DNA here is from genome assembly GCA_016785345.1 of Trinectes maculatus. Taxonomy (NCBI): domain Eukaryota; kingdom Metazoa; phylum Chordata; class Actinopteri; order Pleuronectiformes; family Achiridae; genus Trinectes; species Trinectes maculatus. The sequence goes on from JAFBJQ010001454.1 coordinate 397,062, forward strand.
TATTATCAGCGCTTGAGCAGGTTAAACCATTTCAACACAGGTAGAACATATTTGTGTTTGCTGGATTTTCTTCAAATGGTCAGTTGCCAAATGAAATGACTGTAATTATACTACTGAACACATTAATGTAGCTGTAACTGCATCAGTAAATGTAATTCACTAATTGATCATGAGTCTTTGGTTGTTCGGCTTTCAGAAAATTTGGTAAAATGGTTGACTGGTTAAATATGTGTTTGTTTATTAATATAGTTTTAGTCATCTAAACCAACATGGCCCCTCAGTTGAGGAGAATCCATCCTCAGCAAACTGCAGTGGGGAAAGAGGGAGGCTTTTGAGCAGCCTGTAGCTCTTTGCATAAACCCATGACTGACAAAGACTCTCAACGAATATTACGTACACAACCAGTTACATACACGACCTTCAGAGCCAAAAAGCTGGCCTGGTGCTTTCATGTGATTTCAGTCTTTGATGAAATACACATAAACATACACTGGGAATCAGAGAGGCTCACATACCACATGCCGATGTGTACACAAACATGGGTCTGTACGCTATCGTGCTAAGACGCATTTGTACACACAGCATCCTCGGCTCAAGTCAATTCAGTTCACTTCGTCTTATTCTCAAAGAAAAAAACCTATCTTCAGTATTCTTCCATCTGCCTTTGAAATCACTTTCATGAAATACACACACATTAAACGTACTATCTTCAACATATTTTTACCTTTTTTTTTTGTTTCGCTGAAGCTTAGTCATCAGATAAAAACACTGCTGGCCTTTGTAAACGCCCCAGCTCCATTTATAGTAGCTGTTTGGGAGTTTATAACTCAGGTGATAAGTTGCAGACGCGCCAGGGAACACTGACAGCGGCACTGTGATCCAGAACACTTTGGCAGGCTCCATATCTTTGATAAACTATCTCGTTAAAAGATGAATGAGTTTGCTGCGGTGCTTAATAAAAAAGACGGGAGCAGGTAAGGCGGGCAAAGTTTACAGCGGCCAGTTGATTAGCTGACCCGCTAGTGTGTTGGCTTTTCAATGTCAAGGACACACTGCTATGTTTGTCCCTCTGAATGATAATTACGAGCCCAGCTCCTGAGTTTGTTTCTCACCCTACGTTTGAGCGCCAGTGAGCTGCGAGATTAGAGCGGCTGCAGACCACTTCCTGCTCCTGCTGTTTTCTCCTTTTCAAAAGTTCAATATTAGCACAAATCCAAAAGTTGACTACACTGTGTACATTCGCAGTAAGTATATTTGTCCTTCCGCCATTAATCAGAGTCATCACACCACTGACTAGGAGGAAGTGCCGCCTGATAAACAGATAAGAAATGACCTCGAGTTTAACCAGGTGGGAGAACGGCCCCCTGATTGCTGTCGTGACCTACGCAAGTCCGTCGAACACAAAGTTACACTGCAAGCAGTTTCTCGTCTCATCTCACAGGGGACGAGAGTATTGGTTTTAAACATGGAAGTTTTTGAAAGAGCATTCCCATTAAGAAGGCATATTTTTTTTTCAGGGAAGGGGATGAACGTGCTGATCAATCGCTTCCAGTGAGCGTAGGGGTCATCCTCTTCTTTTCATCCATTTTCCCCTTAGAGGAACCACTGAAGAATGTGGAAGCAAGAGAGAGAGCGAGCGAGAGAGAAGGGGGTAGAGAAAAAGGGAGGGAGAGGTGAAAGAGGTGGAGGCATTGAAAATGCTAATCCAGCCCCCACCCCACCCCGCTTCCCCACTCCCCTGTGTCTTATCCTCTCATGCAGAACATAGAGCTTAAGGAACTGATTAGACCAAATGCCGAAACTGGAAAGTGTGGAGCATGGAGAGAAAACCTAAAGAATATTGGAAGAGAAAAATGTGCCTCACACGAGTGGAAAGCCCAAAAAAGGCTCACTGATTAATATTAATGCAGACATCCTTACTGTAAGTCTGCTGGTGTATTAGCGAGAGCCACGGCCTTCAGATTAGGAGGGGGCGGTAAAGACTGTTAGAGAAAAACGATGAGCTCCAGTGGTGGCGCTGGAGAGGATACTGCATGTTGCAATGAGGACAGAAAAGCAGGGAAAGGAATAATGACGCCCAAAGGATGATGAGGAATAAGTGGGGAGTAAAATAATGGATAATGAGAGGTGAGGGGAAGGAGACTGGACCCGAGTTGAGGTGATGTGAGAGCAGAGGGAAAGAGGGCGATCTATCCCTTGTGGTTTCCAGTGAAGTTTGATTAGGGACCGGTTTAACAGGACCCCATCACCAGGACTTTGACCTTGAGCTGCCAGGAACTAACAAATGAGCTTTAACCACATAATGCTCGCCATGCTTTAAATTTCCTGTGCTCTATTTCTCACACTCACAGGGACGTTCGCTTTATAAATGTGAGCATTGCATTCAGTACTCAGGGTCTGAAAAAAAAAAAAAGCTGCCAGAGTGAAGTATCCACCCACTTGCTGCCTGATCACCAGTATGGATACGGAACAAAAGGTCTTCCCATGGAGGCTCATCCCTCGCTGCTTTTAAAAGAATGAGCCCTCTGAACCAAGGCAGGCTAAGATGATGTGCAAACGGAAGGCAGAGCGCATATGAAGAGACACCTCGCAATCAACCCCATTGATCAATAACCACGCCTGCTCCCCTCTCTCTCTCTCTCTCTCTCTCATTCTGCTATTTCCATTTGACCTATGCTCCCTACGCTTAATTCTACACCCCCCGTATTCCTAAGCATACATAGACCTGCCATTTATCCTTCCCTCTCCTCCTGTTGTCACCTGCCCTCCATTTCAGATGAGACCGGGTGTTTAAATCCACCTCGCGCTCAACCTCTGTGAACCCGTTATGTTTTCCATCAGACCTGAAAGCATCATCGGGCCTTCCAGCTCTCATAAACAGACAGCCTCCCTGCATTCCCAGTTATTTAGCAACCAGCTGCCGGCAAAAGTGAGGTCAGAAGAGGGGATTGCTGCCTGCTGACACCGTCACCTATTGTGTATTTTTCTACCTTGTAGTCACTGGATTAATGTGTCAGAGAATACAAGGCAAAGAGATGGCTCATAATACAGTGGCAGCAGGGCAAGTCAGAGATGGAGACTATAACCTGTAGCCAAAACAGTCCAGTAGTGTGTCCAAATGAAGTGTCCTTCAGCAAGACTTTGACCTCTTCCTACACACTCATTGTAATTCACTCTGCGTAGACACATCAGATACCATGTGCCTAAAATGCAAATCTAGCTTTTCTCAGCTGTAACACTGTGATACATTATTGATTGCCATAGGGAACCCCCCGCTCCAACTCTAAGATCATCTTCCGAGAAAGTATGACCATTCTATATTGTGTAGTGTAAGAATTTGCATTAGACTCATTAACTTACTTAGGGGCAGCCCAGCAGCTGGCATAAAGGCTGAACCTCGTGTGTCATGCTGACATATCTCTCTCTCAAGCCTAAAAATAATCTACCAGAGCAAACGCTGGAAAAAAACAAATGTTGTGTAAAAAAATCGGTTGTGGAAACCCTCACCTTGACACTGAGTTTCCTTCATTGCTGGTTCAAAACCGGACGAGCATGTGCAGGCTCCTACAGGAACCATCCACTCTCCATCGCCATTGCAATAAAGCTTCAGTGGCACAGACACCTCCAGGGCGTTAGGGATGCATGTTCCTGGTGCAATTACCAAGGAAGTTGCCTCAGCCCCAGTTGCTGTCTCTGGGAAAACTGCAAAGTTGGCAATTGTGGTGGAGCACTTCTTGTAAAACACCCTGACTGAGATGAGAGACATGCAGGCACCAAGGTCCTGGAAGGCCAAGTAGAACCCGGCTTTAGACAGTGGCCCGAAACTGCGGACTTTTGTGTTTACCCGTCCAGATTCCAGCATGGAGAAGCTTTCGTCTGGCGCAATAGTGTCCACCTTTACGTAAGGGTTCTCCATCCAGAAAGGACTGGTGGCCGTAGCTGAGTCTGAGTCAGACTCATAGTAGAAGAGGTTGAAGGTCTCTTTGCATGAACCTGGGATGTTGGGAATGCTGTTGCAATCACGCACTGTGAACTTCATCTCCACGTATACGCGCAGCACATCCTTGCGTTGGATGAAGTCACTGCGCAGCCAGTTATTCTGGTTGAGCTCACGCACGTTGCAGACTTGGTACGTCCTGATGGGATTCATGGCATCATCGTAGCCACTCACTTCTTCCCACTGTAATGAGAGAAGAAAGGGTACATGTTTAGAAGCAGGAAATGTTAATATCTCTTACAAACAGACAGTTCCGACCAAGAAACAAAGCAAAGGAACGTTCTTCTTCTACTTGCTCTGGGTATTTTCAATCCCTGTGGTTTTGCCATGCAATGCATTTTATGTCTGGTAAGTGTAGTGAGGAGGCAGGGACAAGGACTGCAAATTCATCACAATTACAGCAATCTGTCACCCCCTCACCACAGAGCCACCACATCATGTTTACCTCATATCTGTTTGGAAGCAGCAGCCACACTGCTTCACAACCAATTACGCTTCAATTACTGAGCAATGATCGCAACGTCCTCTAATAAAGGGACGGGAAAAAGGCGGCAGTTAACCTTCATGCTTCTCTACTTCTTTACACTCCTCTACGTTTTCAGTGCTACTGCAGTACCCAGCGGGTGAATTAGCCGGGATAAAATGGGATTAAATTTTCGTAACTTTGATTACCAGCTTCATTAAACGAGAAAACTATACCGCAAAGATTCGCTGTGAGACATTGTATTCGAATGCATTTTTCAACCTCGAATGAGGACGCCACAATTAAATCCCTTAACTTCAAATGGCAATTCCAGTGTGTATATCTGTGTGCACGTGCATGTGCGCTGGGGCATCTGCTCCTCTTTCATATCAAACAAACAGACTGCTTTTGTTTTTAGCTAAGCTGCAGTCTGGCAAGTTTATTTGCATAGCACATGTCAAGTACAAAGGCATTTCAAAATGTTTTGCATATGGCATGGTAAAACATTAAAGCATTTGAAAGACAATGTGGATGCAAATAAAGGAATGAAATATTCAGGTGAAGTTTTGGTTATTGGTTATTAATCATTGCAAATGCTACCTGAACCTGAAACCTTATGATTTTGGAATGGTCTTTTATTCCCCTTAGTACCCCAGACCCCATCTATAACAAAATGGCTGTGGTTGCACCCTTATGACCAGAGTTGGCTTTGGGACATTTGATTGTCTAGAAACTTTGGCATGAAGGCACCAATTTGTTCTCAAGTAGCAGTTGTTTCCATCTGAGCTCGGGGCATCTTAATTAGGCCTGTGATATGGATGTGGTGGAGACAAGGCTATTAATCCAAGACCCTGGAGGACAAGAGGGAGAGTGGGAGAACCGGCGGAGCTTGGTCATGGCATTCCAACACTAGCCCAATGAGAGCAAGAGAAAGCGACCAGAAGTAATCAATAATCACCAGCCAGGTCAATGGGATATCCAAAAGCCTGAAGTGTCAATAGGTATTTAGTTCAGTGTAATAAATCACCCACTGCAAAAAAACGATACAGCCTTGTGTTTGTGGATGTATACGTATATAAGGTGTTGTCTGTTTGCATGTGCGTGTACCATCTATGTGTGTTCAATTAAGAATACATTTGTTTGTGAATGTCTGTAGGGGGACAACATTCCTGCAAGCCTCAAATCAATTAAGTAGATCACTTGAAAAAGGTCAGGTTACTTGGCATTGACTTCAAACACACAGGTAAAGGTTATGCAAATTGTACATCCACACCACTTTCTTTCTGCTTTCTATCACAAGCCTTAAATCTTACAGAAAACACAAAAGACTGCTTTGGCATGTACTGTCCCACACTACATGTGGGTCCAAAGCTTTGATGATTTTGCGTGTCCCCATTTTTGCCCAGTCCAAAGAGAAGCAGCTTAGGTTAATTACCAGTTCTATTACCGGTTCTACGCTGCTCATAAATGTGGATGTGAGCGTGAATGAATGTTGGTCTATAAATGTCAGCCCTATGATAAACTGGTGACCTATCTAATGTCAGCTAGGACTGGCTCCAGTCCCTCTGTTACCCTCAAACCAAAAACAGTATAATAGATGGATGGACAAATTGCTGTTTGGGCCAAGCTAAGAATATGAACATTATTTGAGGATGCACATAGTGGTTGTGATGCGGGAGTTCTTTGAAAGATCATGTGGAGGTTTAGAAAACGTTTCTCTCTTCAACAGTGAAAGAATTTCAGGTGAACCTTCACTGTTCACCACCTTGACAGCAATTACACTATTATTATTTGCTTTAGGCGTTTGCTGAAATGCTGTGGCGCCAACAAAATGGGCCCTGGCAATGAGTGTCGTCTTTTTTCTTTTTTTTTTTTTGAGAGCAAGAGAGCACTCTAGGCATAATTTATAATCTGGTTTATAGCATGCTGTAGCCTGCCGGGGGTCTGTAAAACAGGTGGAAATACACTAGTAGTTATTATCCCCACAAGCTAACTAGTTTTGTATATTGTTATCAGTCTATTATAGAAAACGTTTTAAAAGTGTCAAAGGGGAGCAGTGTTATACTCAATTGGAATTCCCCTTAATATGCCATCTGTTTTGTGAGAGGAGTGATATAGCACATAAACAAATAATTGCACACTACAGGGACAAGGGGTGAAAATTGGAAATCTAAGCAACAACCACATGCGCACACACTATAAACACAGACAAGAATGATGCACATACGCTTGAGGCAGTACAGCTCGATACAGACAGTAAGCCTGAGTAATGCACATACCTCAGCGCAAACACAGAGAAATACGTGCACATACATGAACGCACACAAGAGGCTATTAAAGTGGTATGAAAAATGGCCCATATTTTAACACTTATAGTTGTATCTGTACAATTATTATTTCTCTGCTCTCCATTTCCCGTGTTATTATTTCTCCTTTATCTGCCCACGCCATACACTGTCCGATTTTACTGCCAGAGAAAAGTAGCCATGAACCACTAATCACTTAATTCTGTCTGGCTAAGCAAACATCAACACACATGGTGTCTTAGACTCGCTTTGGCTAAAGGCTATTATAAAATTGCTAAATCTCTGTCTCTCTGCCCCCCCTCTCTTAGTGTGTCACTTTGTTTGTCCCCTCAGCCACTGTACCTGTTCCTCTTCAACACCTGTCACCCATACAAAAGCAGACTGTGACTTTTCCATTTCAATACTGCAAAAGCATGCAAATAAAAAAAAACATGCACGACAGAAATGGGGTGGGGGGGGGCGGCAACACGGTCTGCGGCAAAATCTACTGCAATGTAAACAGATTTAAAAGACAGATTTTCTCTCCTTCGGTAGGGAATGTGGGAAGTTTGGAGTTCAAAAGGCTCTTCGCTGTGTATACATCTTTTGAAAAGAAGCATGTGATGTGGGTTTGGTTGTGGCAGAAATAGAGTGATGTTATTCAAGTCTTATGCCACTCTGCATTGGAACAGTAGGGTGTTGCTGCATTGTCGCGGAACAAGAGGAAGGGGTATAGAAGGAAGCAAAGGAAGATGTACAGATAGGAGGAGGGACAGAGGATGGAGAGAGGGGGCATAACAGGCTGTGAGGGTGTTTGTCCTTCTGTCCAGCTGACGTGGCTGGTACCGTCTGGCTTCATTAGTGCTTAGTTACTTGGAAGTAAAGGAAGAGGAGAATAAGGCGGGTGGGTGACTTCCAGCAGCTGAGGTGGAATCTTGCTCCAAGTGGAAAAAAAAATGTAAGAAAAATGGGGGCCCACCTTTCAAAAAACAAGGGCCAAGTCAGAGGGCCACACAAAGCGAGGGGAGGAGTGCTGGCTTTCTTTGAAGTATAGTTGAGGAGGGGTCAAGACTCTTTTTGCTCCTCTTTAGCCCATTGTGGAGACCACATGGGAAAGTAAGATGCGGCTGTCACTGGCTTTGTGTGTGGCAGAGTTGGATGCCTGGATATGCAGTGGGAGCGAGGAATATTTCTGCTTTTAAAAGGTTACTTCATGAGGAAACTGATGCCTTTCACATGTTTTAGGACCAATGAGGCGAGAGGAAGGGGACATCTGTGACTGTAAGGGTCAGCTAATGTTGTTCTATTCACGCTCCCTAAAAAGCGCAGCCTGTTAAATGCTAATGCACATTCATTTGGGGGATTCGCTGATGAAGGTGTACACGACTGTTCAACTTAAAAGAAGAACGCATGTGGAGGCACAAATATGCACACGCACACAAACGCAGTCGCTCGTAAATAGAGGCAAGCTGTGGAGTCGCAGCTGCTGCCCGTAAACGATTATGAATTTGTGTAATAAAAATTTTGAATTCGCACAACAACATATATGTTGGCCACATGATGCCGACTTCTTCTTTTTGATCCTTTTTTTTAATGACTTCGTCCTCCTCTCCGACAGCAGACAATTACACACAATACACACAAATTGCTGCGTAAACTCACCCCAGTTTCAGGGTGTGCAGTCCAGGCTAACTCCGTCGTAGCCCACTTCGTGTCCATCAGCGTCTCTGTAAATGGAAACAAAGAGAAAAAAATGGTTAGACAAAGAGGAACAGGGTAACGGAGGAGATCGATAGAACACAATGGTTTTACAACAATGTCATTAAACTTGTAAAGTGGTCCAAGAAACAGATAAGAGGCTTTGACCGGAGTTGTTCTAAGATAACCGGATGGATAGCTCAGCGACAGAAAGCAGGACCTTCTCGTATTATTAGATCCAATCAAACAAAGAAGTCATGTATACATGAGAGTGCGTGTCAGGAAGACCAAGAGACCGAGGGAGCTGGAGACAGGGACCAAGGTGGGTGATATGTAAGGTAATGACATTTTATTGTGGCTCTTCATCTGGCTAATTAGACAGCTGTTAGACGTTTGCGTTTATGCCGTGGAGAGGAAGTAACGGTGAGACTCACTCAGAAACAGTCGCTTCCCACAGGGCACTAGGACAAACACACACACGCACACAGTGCGCAACAGATTGTAAAACTCCAAAAGATATATTACCCAACAGAAGGCTTTAATGGGGAGGGGGGTCGTAAAATTTGGTACGACAAAAGAGGTGCTCTTGAGTGGAAGAGGTCAATATGCCTTAATTGGATTCACTTTCTACCAGCATTTGAATACGTACAAGAACACCCTTTAAGTTCATTTCTACACCTTTGGAATCTCTTAGGAGGGAACACAGAGGAATATGCATATATATATATATATATATGTAGAACATGAAGCGCTGAGATCCCTTCTGCAAATACCTCCTCTTCTATCCACTTTCCACCCTCTCGTTTCTACTGGAGAGAAGATGCAGAGAAGGAAGACAGTAAATGTCGAGTCTTTTACTACCTGGCGCTCAAGGCGCAGTATGCAGCTGCCGTTATTATCTGAACCACTGTGCTGTTCTACACGATAGTAAAAGATGATGAAACGGCACTGGCACAAAGTGAGCCTCCATTGTCCCTTGTCATGGAGGGAAATGCAAGATATTCCAATTTCCCTGCCTCTTTCGTCGGGTACAGTATGAACCCAAAGAAGTCTTTCAGCCCACTTGGCTGTTCTGTTGCCATCCCTCTGTTTTTCGATGCCTCTGTCTTTCATCTTTGTAGCTTTTTAGTAGGGTAAGCTGACAGGAAATGGCACTTGGGAGCAAAATGAGACAATAACCCCAGGTTTTCACCATCCCTTCTCCAAAAATCCTTCCTGCCGTCACTGCTGCTTTAAGGAGCAGCAGCGATGACAAACGCAAACACCCTCCAACAAGAATTATGTTTCGAGCTGTAAAGACGGCGGGCTACTACAACTGGGAATTCCCACAGCATTACACAAACACATGGTTTGAGTGACAGTATCTCCGACAAGCGTGTGCGTCTGTTATGCCACACTGCAAAATAAAGGCTTCCAGACAAATCTTCCCATGTTCCCGCCCTGCCAGGAACACATACATTTAGATTTCAAATGTAGCTTTGGCTTGTTCCCCTGAGGTGAAAATGGTCTGGAAGATTCACTGTGAGCTACTTCATGCAGTGAGAACTGTCATTCTAGGACCAGTGATGTCCTATGATGTTCCCATGATGTTCCCACTGGGACCAGTGGGAACATCATGCGCTTGTAGTGTAAACTCGAAGCTGGCTCACAACATTCATCATAAAGAATCTTCTCTCTATATATATACAGTCAGTCTGTGGTGTTCCTTTGTGAGGACCGTGGAAATGCTTTACAACAAATCATGACGTCGGCTCTCACTAAGAGCTTGCTTTGTTCACTAATGCAAAGACCCGCGTTTGTCACCTGATATAATAAGGGTCTGCTGATGTTTTCGCCTTAGAAACTGTGTCAGTGCTGATTAGGTGCAGGGTTTCCCCTGACTCATACAGTGCCAGTGTGTGATTTGATGCCTGTTACTGTCAGCTACACAGGCAGGTAAGCCGGCGTGGTGGAAATGATACACCGACACTGACTGGTGTTTATTATTATGACTAGGCCATGTAGGTGGGACAATGGCTTGTCATTAAAGCTGACCTTGCTGAAAATGGCAGCATGGTGAAACACAAAGACAAACACAGACAGTCGGAGATGAGACATACAAACACACATACACAGATGCAATCTGACTCAGTGGTTTGGACAGTGGATCATTTCTGAGTGCACACAGGGCAGTAACCCTTCCCATCTCGGTGCATCTGCATTGTTTAACGTTAGTGGGTCTGCGCTTGTGTGTGTTTGAATGTGTGTGTGTTTGTGTGTGTGTGTGTGTGTGTGTGTGTGTTTGGTGCAAAGCCCTGTATTGTGCCCAAAGTGGAGCACCAATCCTGAGTCAATGGGCCAGAGAAAAAGCCGTGAATGACCCTGGCCTAACCCAGACACTCCCTCTCTGTCAGTGTGTGCATGTGGGTGGCTGCTGTCATTTGTTTCTGCGAATTGTGTGTGTGTGTGTGTGTGTGTGTGTCTGTGTGTGTAAAAGGGAGAGTGTGTAAATAACATATCAGGAAATACAAGCACTCTGCAATATTCATGTCAGTACAGCAAATTCAGAAGCCCACATGGCCACAGAAAACACACACTAAAACAAACTAAGACAAACAACACCAGCATTGTGTTGTTTGTCTTTTAACGCACAAAGCACCTGTTTTTTGTGTGTGACTTATTCTTCATGATTGATAAAGGGAATAGTAAAGGGAATCAATCTGTCTGGATAAGACAGATGCAATTTTTTTCTTTCAAAGCAAACAAACTCTGAAAGCGTTGCAGACCTCACAGGTTGCTGCTCTAATGGACGTGGTTGGGAGAGAGAGAGAGGAGAAGAAAAATAGCCAGAGAGAAAAACCAGAAGGACGAGTTGAGGGACAAACAATAAGACCCTCCCCTGTGTAAAGAAAGTCCTGTTGTTTGCCGGTTGTCATGCCGGTCAATTTTTAGGCCGTTTTAAGTTTCACTTTGCTTTTTCAAATCCTGGAAGTGGAAAATGAGCAAAGGGAGTTCGAGGGTTGGAGAAGGAAATGGCCAACAGAGTAAATCAGGCAAATGAAGATGCAAATATACTGCAGGGAAACATACAGTGAGGCAGAGCAAAGCGTGGAGCAATGGATCAGATAGCAACGTCTGTTGAATCTATCTTCCTCGCATGGACTCTTTAATTATTTTCGAGTCAGATTCGACCTATTACCCATCAGCCCTGTGAAATGATGGATCTAATTCCCCATTGTTCAGTTCCCTTGCTTCATCTATCCCATATTTACCAAACACTTTCTCCGGCTGCACTCTCTTGTCACTCCACTGTGAAAGCAGTAGGTCTGACCTCTTTTCATTTGTCTTTCTTCTTTCCCTCTTTCTTTTCTTGACTATCTCTCCAAATCTCTGCTTGTGTTTTCATGCTGTGTCGTGATGGATGTGACGTGCGGTGAACAGGGGAATTTGTTGTTTTTTTTTATAAAAAAAAAAAACAAACCTCCTACTGCTTATAAAGACAATTTAATTAGCGAGTCGCTGTTGGAGTTACTTGAGGACTGCTTACGCAGAGTGTTATTTATGATGGAGGTCAAATGCACCTGGGATTAATGTAACAAACATGGGGGAAATGGCAGCAACGTTAATTTTCTTCCGTGTGCTCTGATTGTTTAAGAAAAATAGCTGAAACACAAACAGGACTCTGGGAGATCATTCACTGCACTTACACACATGTGCACGCACACACGCAAAGCCAGCCCCTATGTCCTAATCCTGTAATGACAGGGCAGGCCTAATAACAGGGGAGTGCACAGAAGCATTCGTCCCTATGGCCGAATCCAATACACGCACACATACACACACACACACACTTGCAAGCCTCTTAAAATATTTCTTTGTTCAAACAAGTAGACTTCTTTAGAGGAAAAGAAAAGGGCCGAAGGAGGAAAGGAGAAGAAAGGCTATTATTGAGGGAAGAATGTGCAGTTGTTTCACAGGGCCATGGCTGCAGGTGGCAGGAGCAGACAGGTGAGGGGGTTTACTTTGGATTTTGACCCAGCTTAGCTTAGAGCTTTTTAGCAGGTTCATCCCTGTCGGCATGACGATGATGTCAACTGAAAGACAACCGAATGAAACGCCTGAGGGAAATTTAACATAGGTTGCGTCCCAGCACAACCTTGGAGAGACCATGGTTACAGACGCAAAACAGTGCCGGATATGCTAACTATTAGCTTTCTGCTGAGATAGCAACCCCCCATGTAGCATCTTGTCCTGCTTTAACTGTAAAACAAAATGGCTGCTGTATTAATGAAATACAGTGACAGCGGATTTTGTATCAAGCCTGGGAAAAAAAACGTAGAAAAAAAAATCAAATCCCCAAATGACTCTTCCTCTAAAACCCCCTTCTCTTTAGACTTCTCCACTAGTTAATTATCTTCTCCCCACCTCTTCTACAAGCCGCCTTTGTTGTGTTCTTCTCCAGTCAAACAGACCAAGCACATGGCAACGTGGCATGGGGCAGCCACTCCATTAAAATACTATGCCGTCTGGTTGCCAAACACTTGAGCCTCTGTTTAGCCACAGAAACAGTGAAATGTGTCAACATTGAGAGTCAGGACCCCACACTCAAGTTATTAGCGCTATTAGCCTGATTGCTTTGTGCGCTATCTTTGTTGGCCCCAGCTTTTGTTGTCCACTGTGGGGTTGAAGCAGAGAGAGAGGAAGAGAGAGGGGGAAAGGAGAGCAAGAGGAGCGGTGCCATTGAAATTCAAATGGTCCGAGCAGCCTTTTCGCTTTTGTGCGGGGGCCAGAGTGCGATGATTAAGAGAAGTCCCCTCCATTTTGTGGCGAGACCTCCCCTCCAGCACCCGCACACAAACACTCACAGTCACGCTAATTGGTTTCTGGGACATGGACAGACCAGGGAGGTGATTCCTCTGTGGAGTTCCTCCTCCCATGACAACCCCCCCACGCACAATCAACATGCACGCACCGCTAACACTCACTGTCAGTCATCCCACAATAGATGTCACACACGAGGTTTGTCCCGCGTGTGTGCTAACAGGGTTACGCCGTCGATACCTAGCAAATAAGTTTACCTTTCTCTGTGTGGCCCCTTGTCTCTTTTTTTTTTCTCCAGACTCTTTCTTTCTCACTCAGCGTAACTCTTGTTTCATCTCTCCCTGTGGGGAAGTCTAATGAACGCTAGTCTTTGCCCTCTGCATTCGTCACCGGGCCCCTGGCCTCAATTATTTTCTCCCTCGTCAAAAGATACCTCGGGGCCCGAGTGCTATTTGGGTTATAATAGCGTGCCACTTTTTTTTCCTTCTCTGGCTGCATGGCCCGTTGTGTCTGTCAAGGCAGTTTCTGACAAGCGGCTCTCACTCCGACGAAACTGGTTCTTTGTGATAAATAAACAAAACCAGACACAACAATGTTCTTTTCTGTCGCGTTCACGGAGCGCGGCAGAGCGGAGCAGCCGAAATGGAAAAAAGAAAGAGCTTTGATAGCAGCAAGCCAGAGCAGATGCTTTTTCAAATTACATATTGACCAACTGCAAATGTGTGTACGCTTGTATACGTGCGTACGTTTGCATATGTGCGTTTGTGCATGGACGTTGACTGCATCCGAGGAAATTGTTGCCTTTTTTCCGAAGGCTGGTGAAGTCTAGTCTAGTCTAGTTCCTGTTCTGCTGGTGAAATGGACCTCTTTGTCTTTACTCCCTCCCTCACCTCTGTCATTCACTCTGTCGCTCTCTCATCTCTCTTCCTACCCCTCCCTTTCCTCTTCTCTCACTAACCCTCGTAATTACAAAGCACTGAGGATCTGACGAACAGGTAGCCCTGAGGGCAGCCGGCCACAAAACCAGGTGTGCCTCTGCGTGTGTGCTTGTGTGAATATTTGTGCATGTGCCTGTGTGTATGTTTCACTAAGTGTGTGTATGCATGTGTGCATGTTTGCATGTTCAGTCCTTAGACGCCAGTGCCTGTGTCTGTCGATAAGTTTGAGTGATAGTGCGAGTGTCTGAGTCACAGATGTCAGAGCTAATGTGTGTGGTTGAAACTGAAACTTCTGCTTGGGCCATTATGTTGTCACTGTGGCTTTTTAACGCTAAGTCTTTTAGGATTAGTTATTTATTTTATTTATTTTAATGTTTCCCTTCGTGCACGTGACTGTGGTTGAGCACACAATCTACCCTAAATGTGTGTGTCTATAAGTGTGTGTGTGTGTGTGTGCACCTTCTTCTATGCCTGAACTTCATAGCTAACCACCCAATCCCTCGTGTTGGCCAGTACCAGGCATTCACAGCTGTTTGCATTGTATGGAGCATTGTCCCATCAATAGGTCTATTTTGGTCGTGATAATGAATAAGTCAAAAGCCCTTCCTTAATAGCACTGACAACAGAAAGGATGCATACACACACATTCACAGTTGGGGGAGTTGGACCTTTTATATACCTAATAGGACGATGTTTTATTGGCTGACACAAAAAACTTTGCCTTAGAAATCCAGTCGTGGACTGCTTCAGTGAAAACCCTCGATTGTGCGAGTGCCTGCGTTTCATCAGCAGTGCTATTTTTGCTCTCGTTACAGTACCTTTATCTAATCAGCACGCGTTTGTCAGTGTTCATTTAAAACACACGCTGTAAGAAGACGGGCAGTTCGGCCTGATGCCTGATGCAATGGCTTTGAAGCCGCAACCTTTTAGTTACCTGGCTAGAGTTATGTGTTCGCGAATAGAAGCCTACACATAACTCTATCCTATCCTGCCCACTCCGTCAACACGCACATAGTTATCTTCACGTGTCTGTAACTGCTCCCACGAGACTGCTGATGCTGCTTATCACCACTTAATAACAGAGTTCTAGGCCTGTGTCTCAGAAAACCTAACCACTTTCTTCTTTTTTTCCTCTTACACTTATGCCTCCCTGTGCTGACGTGATGACTGAAATATTTCTCTCAAGGAGTCATCGCAGACCATGCTGATTTACAGCGCTGAGATGTTTGGCCTTGTCAGGTAAAATCTAATTAGGGCTGCCAGTGCTTTAACTCACCTCTCACTGGAAACTCAACGTGGGGCCACATATTATATGATGACATCAACTATAATGGCAGTGTAACATTTAAAATAGAGAATAAGATTGTCAGTGAAAGTTGTTTTATCAGTTGAAAATATTGTATATTTCATTCTATGGGGTCCGTGTCATGTTAACATACCATTTTGGATAGGCATGTTCTTCATGTCTAAATGACTGTGCTAAGGACACCAGGTCTGTGTTTAACCACCACCAGGAAGTGGGCACGGGACCAGATTTCAGTAGGTACACGGAATGTTTACATCACAGAACATGGAACGTCTTGCCTCAAACTTTGTCATAAATGAAGCCGCTTTTCACTTACAGCTCTTCCTGGAAATTTTCCACACCTCTCCCTCCATGTTTTTTTACGACATTTCATAATTCAGCCCGGGTTTCGTTTTTTTTTTTCTTCTGTTAAATTCAACATCAAACACCGACAGTTAACGCAGTTTAAGCGTAACACTCTCGTGGTGAATTAGTGCAGTGTGTGTCTCTGTGTGAGACGCCTAGGTGCCATCATCTGATTTGCTGGCGAATGATTCACCAGCTGCGATTGAAAAATGCAAACAAGCGAGCAAAGGAGCAGGTTCGCCTTCCTCCTGAGGATCTGCATATGGAAATACAGATCTCATCGAGCTGTGTGGGTATTTGTGTGTGTGTGTGTGTGTGTGTGTGTGTGTGTGTGTGTGCTAGCATGAGTCAGAGTGAGGAAGGAAGCGAGACTGAGTAATTTGGCTGTCTGTTTGCGTGTGTGCTTGTGTATGACAGTGTGTGCATGCGTGTCACTACATCTGTTTCATTCCTTCTTCTCACCTCTCGCTGCCTGGGGGACTGCAATACCTGGAACCGGATTCATATTTAAAACACAATCACATAGTGGAACTGCGACCTCAACGAGCCCTGATTGATTTACTAGCCTGGCACATAGATAATGGCAAAAGAATTTGGCTGACACACCAAATACACATCAAGCACACATCTCAGGCTCTATAAAAAGACTTTTTTGACACATATCAAAAATAACAAGCTGGTAACACACAACCAAACGTCACACGTTACGTAGCTCTCAACCACACCTTTCCACAACATATACTGTAAACCGCTTCGGTTCAAACACAGTGATGTTTTAACCATCAAGGACACAACGTGAAAATAATTCAGCTGACTGTTTTTTTTTTTCTAGTTTAATGCAGCTGCAGTTCAGCAGCAACCTCCGCCAACGTGATGAAGCATCTCTTTCTAGAACAGATGCCTGTCTCTTTATCTGTCCATCTCTCCATACCCCACATACGCTGGCATTTATTTAAAGCTTGTTAGTGGTGTTCAACAATTGCCTCATTATACGATCATCTACAAAGAGAGAGACATAAAAGGGGGGGCGGTGGAGTAATTTACTGGATGAGATAAAGTGGAGTCGATATTCTTTAATTTGCTGCTTTGTCTGGTCAAAGCTGCGCGATCCCCTGATGACTCTCCGCTGGATGTTGCTGATGAACCCACAACACTGATAAGAATCATGTGAGGTAGCAGAGACACTAATGAATATGAATGAAGGACCACAAAGGTCAGATTAGAAGATCTATCTATCTGTCTATCTATCTATCTATCTATCTATCTATCTATCTATCTATCTATCTATCTATCTATCTATCTATCTATCTATCTATCTATCTATCTATCTATCTATCTATCTATCTATCTATCTATCTATCTATCTATCTATCTATCTATCTATCTATCTATCTATCTATCTATCTATCTATCTATCTATCTATCTATCTATCTATCTATCTATCTATCTATCTATCTATCTATCTATCTATCTATCTATCTATCTATCTATCTATCTATCTATCTATCTATCTATCTATCTATCTATCTATTCTATCTATCTATCTATCTATCTATCTATCTATCTATCTATCTATCTATCTATCTATCTATCTATCTATCTATCTATATATCTATCTATCTCTATCTATCTATCTATCTATCTATCTATCTATCTTAATTGCACCTCTGTTTCACTGAGGGATTCTGGGTATTGATTGTGGACTCACACATTCAGGACTAATTCCATCCATGTTAGCGTTAATATATCAAGTCACCCATCAAATGTCTACAAGTTCGGTGAAAGCAAAGACTTCTGAAGAGCGTGGCCACATTTACTAAAACACCAGGTTCAATCTGCTCTCGGTGTGTTGGCTCTGGTCCTCCAGAATGACAATTAACCTCCGTTTGCTCATAAATCAGAGCAAGAACTGAGTATTTGCAGAAGAATAAAAAAAAACAAAAAAACGAGTGGAACATGCCAGCCGAACACAAAAGGCAGTGAAAGAGGAGAGACTCGTGTTTTAACAACATAATGTGTGCCAGACGTCTCCTGCATTTTCGGCGCATTATTCTCAGGCCCATTCAGCCACAACATGATGTAATGATTTCTGAATGTGGCTTGTTTTGAATATGAGCTTATTTGTCGAGATAAGTGAGGGGGAAGCCAAGAGAGAGAGAGAGAGAGAGAGAGAGCGAGGGATAAAGATTCCCAGCGCTGGGCGCGGCAGTCATCCAGCGCACAATCATTAATACCAACATTGCGTCTTAGTCTCCACAGATTCCAGGCGAGAGAGCGAGAGAGCAGGGGAGAGAAGGGGGTGGCAGGAGATGGGAGTGTAAGAGAAAAGAGGAGATATTCAGTGCAGAGACAAAGAGAGAGGGGGCAAACAAAGCAGAGAAAGAGATGGGAATGAAAGGCAAAGGGGCCAGTAAGGTAACAAAGGGGGGTGGAGGGGTGGGAGTGGGGGGGGGGGGGGGGGGGGGAGGGAGGAGGGAAAGGATGGAGAGCTGGAACATGCTCTTGTATTCCCCACAGCCCCTGCACTTCTTTCATAGTCACTGTGTGTTTGGCGTGCTGGCACGCAGCGAGTGTGCGTCTGCAAGT
Organism: Trinectes maculatus; assembly: GCA_016785345.1. Classification (NCBI taxonomy): domain Eukaryota; kingdom Metazoa; phylum Chordata; class Actinopteri; order Pleuronectiformes; family Achiridae; genus Trinectes; species Trinectes maculatus. The sequence continues at coordinate 415,481 of JAFBJQ010001454.1, forward strand.
GCTGCGCATGTTTGTGTGTTCGCCTGCCTCGAGTGTCTGTGTTTGAAATGCAGCCTGATGGGAACTGTTTCTGCTCAGTGCCGTACTGCAGGCCAGGGAGAGCCATCGTCTACTTCCCCGTTGTCCCCCTCTCTCTCTCTCTTCTCCTCCTCCTCTCTGCTCCTCTCCTCCATAACCCCCGTGCCAACCAGGACTTCCATTCACAACAGCTCAGTGGCTCTCGCGGCAGAACGTGTAGAATATAGGAGCGTGGATTCCCAGACAAAATGTGGTGTATGAGAGTGAGAGAGCGGCAACTGTATGTGTGTCAAACATAGAAACGTCTCACTGTTGTCGGGAGAGGTGTTTGTGTGTGCGCATGAACACACACATCGGTTTAGACGAATGAGTATTTGCTGTGAAGGTGGAAACTTGTGATTATCTTTGTGAGACACACACACACACACACACACACACACACACACACACACACACACGTTCAATAGGAGGTGAGCTTTTGTGCTGCCTGTGCAGCCAGGTTTTGTGCGAGCTGTTACTTCACCGCTCTAATAGCAGGTTTCAGACAATTTAATGTGTCAGCAAAGGCTGACTCAACAAACAGAACTCAATCACATGGGAACACAAACCCATACTGTACAATTACATAATGCTAATGCCCACACGGCAGGCATTATGCACTATGGGAACAATATTAACACCAACGCGTATACAAATAAAACACATGCATGCATGTAAATACACACACACACACACACACACATACACGCACACACACAGACACACACACACACACAAGTCCTGTTTGTTTGCTGCGGTTGCAGCCTGGAAAGAGCTGGAAGCGAGCGCTGAATAAAAGCCGTGGCTTTTTGAATGGCTGCGCACCACAAGAAAAGTGCTTAGCACCCAGCTTTGCTATTCTGTTTCAATGGCCACTGAGTCTCTCTCAGAAACACATGCTCTCTCTCTCTCTCTCTCTCTCTCTCTCTCCCTTTGTTTCCCTTAATACAGTCTCTCCTAATACAGTCATCTGCCAACATATCAGATCACCTTACAATGCACTTCCACCACAGCATGTAATGATCATTTTGAATCTAATTAAAGATGCCTACTTCCTGTTCCACCCGGAACAGCTGCCTGCGTGTGTCTGTGAGGGGCAAAGCCCCACTGCGGCCCGCATTTTCCGCATGCCAGTGGCTTCCAATTACTTTCAAACAGTTTTTTTTTTTTTAAATACCACATCGGTTGAAACCAAAAGTCTTTGAGGTTTGCTTGTTTTTTTCCCCCGCGTCTCCTTGGAAACGTGCACGTAAAGAATAAACAAAAAAAGCAGAACGGGAATAGTAGCTGGGAAGTGCCCTATTAGCGCGGATGGCAGCTAGTAGCACTGTAAGACGTCTTTTGGCTCAGTGAGCAGCCGCCGATTGATGAAGATGTTGCAGGGTAATTATCAGGTGAATCATCACCAGCGTTCATTAATTTCCCAGGTATGGCCTCGCTTACCTGTCAGGAAGGAAAAAAGGCTGGGAGAAAAGGAAAAAAAAGCATATGGGGAATTTTAGAGGACGAGTAATTACACTACACCCTCGTTGCCATCACATGCACACACATGCACGCCATCACACTCATCTGTCCTGCATTTTCTTAACGAAGGACTAGGGGACCAGCTGACCTGCGAACGCTGCAGGCAGCAGACAGAGGGCTTGTTAGCGTTTACCTGCTGGCCCAGTCATTAGCCATTCAGGTCAAAGACACGGAGAACAAAAGGGAGGTTAGAGCAGTTTAAGTGAGGAATGCAGACTGCCAGGTCAGAGCTGTGTGCTGCTGTTTGACTGAGAGGATCTCCCTCTCTCTCTCTCTCTCTCTTACACACACACACACACACACACACTTCTTTAACAGCCACACAAATCCATGCACACAAAGATCACGCAAAAGCATTGATATCTCTTTTTCCACTTTCACATACAAAGACGTTTGGGAGTGGTGATGTCGTATGAGGCTTTGAAAATGCAAAAAAAAAAAGCAATGGCGATGACTCACGCACCAGATGCTGTTCAGATAAAACGTCGTTGCAAAGACAACAGGGCAGGTGATCTCGTTTTTTTTTTGGCCGTCCTCTATCCTCCCTTCCTTTCTTTTCTCTTTTTGCTTTGTCTCTTTCTTTATGTTGTCTTCCTTCCCCACATGTGTGTTTCACTCCCATTCTTCTCTCTCTCTCTCTCTCTCTCTCTGTCCAGGTGTGTGTTTACTGCCTGTAACTGACGAACCAGCTTTGGCACTTTCAAGTTCCATGCTGCAAAGCTCTGACAGCTGTCTGTCTTTTTTAACAATTGTTAATGGTTTATGTTGATAAACAGATGTGTACTGGTTACTGATGAGACTTCATAAATAGTACGTACAGTGGAGAACAGGTTGTCGTTTATTTCTGATGCAGGAATTGGCAGATGACGTTTTGTTGTCGTTGTTTATTTGTGATCATTAGTTTAGAATGTGTGTTTAAGGGGATAAAAGTTCTTTGGGTTTTCTTTTCCGTCATATTCTGTGAGAGATTAATCGTGGTCTGATACGGAGCATACGTTTTCTCATTGTCTGCGTGCCTCCCCGCGATTTTTGTCAGAGCTGCGTTTTTAATCACAGCTGAGTTAATGAATCGAACACTCTGCTGCTGTAATAACTTGACTTGTGCAGATGGACTTCACCTCTTCAGCAGCTACCAGCACGAGTGATGAAGCAGCCAGGAGACAAACACAGACTGAGAATGTCAGGAGCATGCATAAGTAGTTTAAAACGTTCCCACGTCGGTGCTGATATCAGCTTGACCTTACATGCATGTAAGATGTACATATTAGCCGCATACTTCACATTACATTACTGCAAGGTGGCTTCTTGTAGTTGCAGCGCTACTAACGTACTGGCTTCAGATTCCCATCACAGATAACACAGCAACAATGTTCTGAAAACAGAACAAAAATAAAACCGCTGCTTTGAAGTTTGGCAAAGTCGTATCTCCGCAATAAACTTCATAGTGTGAAGCAGATCCCGAGAAACGGGCTAAATGACTTTACAGCGCACGGGGAGATAAAGTTTATGACGCAAAACAATAACCACATTTATACGGCAAACAATAAAAACACAGTATAGTACAATATCAGTTGGATGATTTCAGCATAGGGCAATGATCAGGAAAATGAAGCGGTTCATTCTTAGAATCACGTTTCAAAACAAAGCGAAAAAGAGGAAAGGGCAAAGCAGCAGCACCTATTTTGGTAACGGATTGAAGAAACGTTTATTTTCATGCACCAGCTGCATATGAAAAAGTAAAGCTGCACAAAAAGGCAAGAAAAGGAGGATGCAAGTCAGGCGCCTTTAGTATCCACACTCCACTTGTTTTCAACACATCTCAGAATTATCTGGTCAATCGTATGGCCAGGGATTGGTGAGATCCCAAACCTTATTACATATTAATGTATTTAATGTATGGAGAAGCCACTCGATAGATGGCCACAGCACAGAATCTGGGCTCTGGGCAATTAAACGGAATTGATGGATGGACGGACAGGCTGCTTCCAAGGCTGCTAGGGTCCATATGGCAGGGGGCTTTCAGAGGCCCGCGTCAATTACATAAAGACCTCTGTGCATTGGCATGACCCACAGGGGGCTCAGACAGCAACACCAGAGGAAGAAAAGGAATAAATCTTAGAGCAGTTAGTAACACACCCCCGTGGACGCACATACACATGTATAGGCATGCACAGAAACAGCATGACTAGCAAGGACACAAGTACCATATTGCAGAGGACCCCCTACACACACACACACACACACACACAATTTGTTTTTTCTCTCCTCTACACACACAAAAACTCATCCTGTCATTCACATAGTGAGATGGATGTCTAAATAATTACACATTATTATAGAACAACTTGCATCACTGGTCCATGCTCAAGGCCCCTCACACACTCCAGCAGCTCCACTAAACATGGCGTTTATGCCTTGATTCCTATTTCATCTGAAGGTGCCCTCTTGTCCTTAGAGCTGCTGAACAGCAGCATCAATCTAAAAGAAAGACACTGGTCATATGTCAGTACATGGAATGAGGGGCACTGTCCAAACAGGAAGTGAGGTAGGTTGAAGTTGTCGGTTAGAATAATGTGGATTTTTTTTTTAAATATTGTCTCTGCTGGCTTGATTTTTCCTGTTAATGATATTTTCTGTTAATATTTTTAATTTTGTCATCTTTCTACTACTCCATCCCACCTGTCTCTCTCATGGGATGTGTAAGAGGAATATGGGCTCTCCTGGCTGATGTATTATTCACCCTTCATTGATGTGTAACTAAAGCTGGCAGTTTGGAGGGAGCACTGTGTCACCAATTACCCCATACCTCCACGACCTACACGCACACACACACACACACACACACAGAAGCTTTTGCCACAAGGCCGCCAGGCACCAATTGATTTATGTGCTGACACACAGTGCATGTTTTCACACATGCACACACACGTTTCCCTGCATCTAAAACATGGATTTCCAATTTGAATGGCCATACATCTGCATTTCCGTGTCTATCTGTCTGTCTGTCTGTCTGTCTGTCTGTCTGTCTGTCTGTCTGTCTGTCTGTCTGTCTATGGGTGACTACCATGGGGGACGAATTTCAGACTGAACAAACAGATAATCCGCTTGTTCTTCTGGGGACACAATCTGCGTTTTTTTATGTGTGTGTGTGTGTGTGTGTGTGTGTGTGAGAGAAGTGAAAACTGACAGTAGTGTTTGGAGGTAACCCCCCCCCCCCCCCCCCACTAGGCATTCCCCCCTCCTCCTCCTCACTAGGCATTCTATGAAAAACCTTCTAAGGACTAGTTTAGATTGGTCGTGGTCTGTGGGGAGACTGTTCGGTGGCAACCAGCAACATCAAGGTGCAAGTTTGTTTGTTTTTTCTTGGGCTGGACGAGTGAAAAGAGGTGCACCAAAAATATCAGTATCTTTTCTTCAAGCTCATATATGTTCCATCTACCTTGAAAACATCCACACAAATTCACAGCCCAGGCCTCTTGGTGGTCCAAGTGAGCTAGGTGGGGTTGGGTATGCTCAAACCACAGGGTGTGGATCAGCACTGACCTGATTAGTCATCGGCCCTGACCCTGAAACTGCCAAAGTGGGTAGAATACAAATGAATCCCCAGAGCCACCAGCCAGTAAATCTGACTCCGGACCAGTGTTTATGGGTCTCAAACTGCACCACGCAAGGCCATAACCGATGGGCTTACTGACCCTGAACAGTGACTTCATTGAAAGGAAGGGAAAGAGGCTTGTGGTCAGCGTGTTTGCTGGTCTTATTAGTAGTTACAGTAATTATAAGACTGAGGTTATAGAAATTATGTCATGCTACTGGAGTACTTCATTCAAAAGATGCTATTAACCCAGCTGTGGCCTTAGGTTGCCTTTGCATGCTCGCAAAAACACTTGTTTCGATTGAGAGCTAAGTCTGCAAGTCAGTCATTGCTCTTGGTAAGCGTTAATATTTTACCAACCTGAAACCTGCAGTTCTGTTCCTGCAGGTTCTCTTACATATCTAATGACCACCGAGGCTCAACACATCCGGGCTGCTCTGTTCTTGGGTTAATGAACAGGTGAGGTTTTACTTAGACAGACGGAGATGGAAATTGATTTTTTTAAGTGTTGCCTCATTATCCCATGTGGGGCACTTTATCCAACACCACAGAAACACAACACCAGAAATCGCGGGCTGCGTAATGTCAAGGTCATATGGTTATTACAGTTCTGCGTGTGCATGGAGAGAATGGAGGTCAGCAGTCTGGATTGAGACTGTATGGATTGTCTGGAAGCAGCACCATTAGTGAGGGGACTAATTAGGGGACTAATAAGTGGTCTTCAGTACCGGTCGAAGCCAAGATTCATAAATAAGTAAGTGCACGGGCAGCTTGGTCGCTTAATTAACGAAGCGTGGAAAAAAAAGGTGTGAATCCCGAGAGGCACAAACCCAATCTGGTTGCAGAGATGGGCTATCGGCAGCAATCCTGCCTGACTTGGTGGCATTGATTGATGGCAAGCCAAATTGAATCTCTAATCATCACCACCCTTTTAGTTCCTGCACCTCTGGGGAGTTACAGAGGCCAAAAGTGGCACAGGGGGTAAAGCTTTTGTATCCCTTTCCTGACACTAGTGGCATAAACACTGAACCCTCCCCCCACCACAACAATCTCTCAACCCATATTCTCTTGACCACCCCCATCTGGCCACGGGTTATCTGACCCCTCTCTGTGTTCTCACTCACACTTTCATGTCTCTGCCGATTGTTTTCACACTAAGCTATTTGGCAGAGGTATTTAAAACCCAGACACCTCACACAACTCACTCTTAGACACCCTCGGCCATGCAGCTAAAGCAACATATTGCATTACGGCCTACTTAAGGCCTTTGCTTTCATGTCGCCGTTCCCTCTCTTCTGTTCTGTTCTTTTATTGTATGAGCCGACAGGCGAGGAACATGTTTTGAGAGAAAAGAAGCGTGCGACAGTGACATGTTGAGAGAAAAGGCCACGTCAGGCCCATCAGTGAAGTGTCCATCTGTGAACCTGACTTTTTGTTTCTCTCCTCTGTATACAGAACACCATTTGACCTTTGCAAGATACAGAAAACAGTCCGGGTCAGTGGAACGAGCAGAGATGACGTGCATGTGCCACGGCTTTTAACTCAAGCCTTTGCCTCTGCACACAATAGGGGAAGTCGTCTTGACAGTCAAGACCTTATCAAGTAGTAGGCAACAACAAAGGCTCTCCTAGCGGTAAATAGCATCTGTCTCCCTGCTGTTTACTGTCGCTGTGGGGATTTTGATATCACAAGGGCACGAGATAACAGGGAAAGGAAAATAATACTGCAATTAGGACCCACTGTAACAGTGATAAGCTGCAGCCACAGAAGAGGGGACTGAACATGGGCAGAGGGCAGAACGATGGTGAAAAAGAATGGGATGAAAGAACAAAGGTTAGAGAGAGAGAGAGAGGGAGGGCAGAGAGATCATAGGCTGGGAGCAATGCTGGGAAAGAGACGAGGCCAAAGAGAGAGAGAGTGGCACGGAGGTGAAAAGGGAGGAAGGTAAACAGCATATAAAAGAAAGCTTTGTCTGCACAGGATTGTTCTTAATGCCCACCTCTTTTTGTTTGCCGAACTTTGAACCTTTCGGTTCTTCCTCTTTGGCAGGCCAGAGCGCCAATCTGTCTGGCTGGCACAATGCATGTGACTACCTTGACGAGTTGGCGGAACCTGATTAGCGTATGCTACACCACCACTGCAGTTACACAACCTCCGCGTATCTGTAATCAGCTGGCAACGGTTCTTATTAATCAGTTAATAGCGTCCAAATGTTGTAAAATGACACCACGCTTTGTTCCTATTGAGAACCTGATTTACCAAGGTTTTGAATTTCTGACTTTTAACTTTTTCACTTTCTGCCTCTGCTTTTTGTTACACTATAATTATTTAATTCCATCTGCCACTGGCTCAACTTCTCTGACACTTGAATGCTGAAGTCGTCGCACAGTGTTTCCATTGATCGACACTGGCTTGCTAGTCAGATTCATTAAAAATAGCCCAAAGCTTCCTAGCAGACCACATCAGAGCCTGGGCCTTTGGTTTGGGACCAGTGTGAGTGCGTGTGTTTGAGCAAGATGCTGGGTCTGTGGAAAGAGAAAGTTAGTGTTGGAAAGGTGAAGCTACCATTCCTAGGAAGGATCCTGTGTGGTGTGAAAATGGAGACTTGGACTCAGATCGGTGGCAAATATCCAAGTCGGGAGATTTCACTTTCTCTGCACAGATGGATCTCACAGTCCTCCTCCTTGATTCCTGCCTCCTTCCTTTCCTCCTCCACTCCCACCTCAACATGACTAACCTTGGCCCTGTGCAACCTCTCAACAACCTCTGGCCCACTAAATTGCTTCACTCAACACCTATTGAAATGGATTGGCTGGCCGAGAAAAAACAGGGTTTTGAAAATTAGCACCCTCTCTTCATGCCCTCGTGACTCTGCATGGTATCGCACACGTGTGCACTTATGTGTCTGGGTTCTTTACTCACTTGTAACCTTTCTGACTTTGTCTCCATAGGTGGCGGAGCAGATCATGGAGAGAGCTGGACCCACCACGCACGTCACTCATCGCTCCAGAACCACAGGCTCAGACACAGCAAAGGGAGAGAGGCATCCCTGGTGCTGACTGTGATCAGTTGCTGTCTCTGTCCTTCCTGGGACGTTGGAATCCACAGCGCCAACAAGTCTCAAAAAGGTAAGAGGAAGGTCAGACGCCTTCTGATTGTTCAAATCCTCCCCTCTCGCTTTTTCTTTTCGACACACATGCTCGCATTGCCACACGCCATAAAAAGGTCATATTTCTGGGGAGGCGAAGCGGATAAGGAATTAGGAGTCTTTGAACTGTATGGTTTTTCAAGCCCCTCCTTTTCCTCTCGCTCTCTGTGCTCCCCCCTGCTGTTGGGCTGGGATGGGGAGAAAGGGGCTGATCGATGGGGTCTGACAGCAGTGAAATGAAAGGAACCAGCTGATTGTTTCATTAGCAGCGGAGCGAGGGGATGTGGAGGTGGGCTCCGACTCCGTAAAAAGCAAGCGGGTGAATGGGTGGGGTTTTCTGTGCATGTGTATCGGGTGGACGTAATGCGTGCACGCCTGTTTATATCTGTGTGATCAGGCAACTGTCCCCATTCATGTGTGCTAAGTGCATGTGTGTGAGTTTGGAGGGAGCTGCGAGGTCAGAAGGGATTTCCATAGGGTGTGAGAGGGGAAGGGGAAGCTGTTTATGGCTTGACTTGGCACAGAGGGGGGGGGTCAGCCTATATTGTCCGGCTCTTTCATCTGCCACCTTGCAATTAGTCTTTCACAGCACTCTTTGTCAGGTCCCTTTTTTAAAATCACAGCTAACAGCCACCATGTCACACAGGCCCACACAAAAACTAATAGTTATATGAATTTATTATTATTATTATTATTGTTATTATATTTTTTGTATTATTGTTGGGAAGTAAGGATAGCATTTTAACAAAGAACAGATATAATGGGAAAGAAGAAGAAAAAGGACCCGAGTAATATCACATTAAAATGAATTTACGCCACCACCTGCGGCTGATTGCGTCGTACTATCAAAAGAAAGTCGGTTAGAGAACAGCGGAGAGCGCGTCCCCGTGAAGTGAGTGAAACTGATAGCAAAACCACAGTGTGGGCCTCATTTAACCACACATACGCACACAGACAGGGAAGACACGCGGACAGTGCAGCCAAATGGGCAGGTGTTAGCACCGTGTGCGTAACAAAAGACCAAACCCAACACCTCAACATTTGCTAGAATGCCCCCCATAAAACACTCGCCTTAATAATAGCCAGCAAGGCTATCAGACCCCCCCCCCCCTTGATTGTCCTCTAAATACTGCACCCACTCCAGCATTGAAGTCACTGTGTCACCATTTTAACTTGAGCTTAGGGTTAAATAAATGCAGCGCCGCACGGAACCATGGGGATTATGGAAATATCCGGCCACAGGGTCACATGTGATGTTGGATTCGTCTTGTATGAGCTGTGAGCAAACTTGAGACTCTGAATTTGACAGACGGAGCAGGGGTCTGTTTAAAGCAGCTGCTGTTCTCGGGAGGACAGAAAGAGGAACGGGAGAAATATTGTTGTCGTAGCGACAGTGCCTTCCTCTTGACCGAGGGCCTTTTGAAGCGGAGATGGAGCACAGGGGTCAACTGTTATTGACATCTAGGGTAGGCAAAATAAAGGCGTTACAGCCACCTGCTATAATGCAAGCAGGAACATTTACACACAGGCGCCGCACCAAGTAAATTATACACCTCTCAAACACTCGTGTTCGCACATATGAATTATGGTAAATTACTCCAGACGTTTGAGCCCAGCACATCGGTCATGGCTCCAACTGAAGCCATTCCTGTCAACACGCGTAGGTTTACCCAGGATGGCTGTTTGAAGAGCAGCAGAAGCTGTTCTCCTGCTCTTGGAGGGAGCAGGCCCTCAAGCGAGGTCCTCTGCCATGAAAAGTCCCAACCAGCGACGGTTAAACTCCACAATGACATTTCCCTCCCCGTTTCCCCCGTGTCCCTTTCCCTCCTTTCATATTTAACGAGACTGGCGGGCGCTGAAACCAGGTGATGTGGCGTTTCTTCCCCCTCAAGGCGAAGCGTTTTACAACGCCACTCGCTCTCCAGACAGATGTAACCGGCCATTTTTTTAAAGTCACATATCAAAGATCTCTTTCTGCTCCATCGGCAAAAATTGTTACAGGAGTCTGTAGCTCGTAAAAGAAATTTGTGGGAGGAGGCCCTAAGGTTGGTCGGACTGCCACCGGGAGGAGTCGACCCCCTTCTACCCCGCAGTCCCATTTCTGAACGAGCATTCTAATGATCATCACATGACCATGTGGCCTCTCAGTCGTCTCTACGTGCAAACAAGTACAACTGTTGTGATCCGCGGGCCGGCCACGTTGACAAAAAGAAGTCAAGCGCACATCACTGACCCGGTCTCCGACTGAGCTTTTAACCGGGTGTGTTTGTGCGAGTGTTTATGTGTGTCAACGAGCTGTGGAGAGCTGCACAGTCGCTCTCTGTGAATACACACATCCTCATTCAGTGTATTTTCACTCGCCACTGGAAGAGGATAACCCCCAGAGCTTGATTGTGTTAGGGCAGCTATTGTAGAGGAGCGGGAGGACTTGGGGAGTGGGCTCCCCCTCAGAATAATCCAAACAGACCCCCTTGTGACCTCTTGATAAGGGTCACAGGAGTGTGGGTGGAAAGAACAGTGGGTCCTAACTCACTTATAATTTGGCCATTTTGACACATGCTAACTTCAACTGCACTTTATGGACATCTGGTGCAGACAGGACCTGTAAAAGCTCCAACTCTGGCGGCCATTAATATTATGTCAAACATTTCGTCAGCATTTCGAAAGCCATTTATATAACGTGGTAACGACAAAGGACAGGGAAGAGCTACATCTGCGGGCAGTGTGAAACACGCACAATTATTTCATTCACACGCTCGCATTCACAAATGCTAGAAAACTTATGTGGGGCTTTTGCTTGAGAAAAATGAGAAAGGCTTCTGACTAACGAATAAATAATTTTAATATATCTTGGTTTAATATAAACCACGATCTTATGACATGACAAATCAGATGGTGACATGTCCATATCTCCTTTACACCATTATATTATTGTTTTTAAATGTTCACTTTAGAGGAGGAGCATATTTCAACTTAGTGCAACACGAGCACACAACTCTAACCCATTAACCCCCATATACACACTCATACACACAACTTACTTATTTATGCACCATCCATCTTGCTCTCCCTGTTAGCTCAGTCTATCTCCTTTACTCTCATTTTCTGTCATTTTCTTTCACTCCCTCCGTCTGTGCGCGTCTCTCTCTCTCCTCCCTTGTTCTGCTTGGCCGACTACAGACAGCAGCAGTGTGTTTGTGCGATGGGCAGGCCCAGACACATTCGCCCTCTCCTGCTTGCTCTCGACAGTGGGTGTCAAAGACCTGCCATCCCACAAGGCCCCTCTGTCAGATGCCAGGATAGACGGCACACACACACAAATGCCAGTTACAAAGCAGACACACACACACACACACACACAAGCTGCATGCTCACATACAGTTTTGGAACTTGCCCAGAAAAATAATCCTGAAGAGAGGGTATTTTAAGACCGCAAATATATTACTGTAAATGTACTGCAAATTATAATAGTAAATTGTAAAATTTGAATGCAGGACACAGCTATAGTAGTCAAATAATGTGAGAAAAATAGCACATAAACAAGACTGATGACACAGTTTTTTTTTTATTTAACTGTTTTGAGTAGAAGCATTAGCTGCTTAGCATTTGTGTTAGTGTTATGTCCACAAATGGACATAACACTAACTTTAATATATATGTCATCACTGTAAGCTAATAACCGCAGCCTGCAAAGCATATTTTGTCTTTTTTTTTCTTTTCTTTTTTTTTTTTACCCTAACCTTGTTGATCCCGTTCTGCGAGAAACAAGCCGCACTGGAAAATGGCTTTATGTTATAAAGCCACAAACAAATACAGTGTAACGGACTCGACTCGGCAACATCCTGGTTGTCATATTTTCTCATGTTCAATCTAGACTCTTTAGTGCAGTTCTAGAAAATCAAAGCTGGGTGGACGTCGCCCATGTTTTCAGCCTCCTTTTTTCATTGGTCGCCCTGCTTCCTGGTGCGAGAAGGCCCCAGCAGGCCGGACGCGGCTGTTGCTCGGCTTCATGTGAATTCCAGCTCGGTGAATCTTTCTGCGCCGCCATTAAAGCTATAACCCATCAGAGGCGCACATGAGCACTCCCGCAGGCCCATGGCATCTGTAAAGTCTGTCTGCTCTGCTGCTCTCTGATCCAAGTCTGCCCCATATCCCAACCACCACCACCACCGCACACCGCTCCCCCCAGTACCATCCCACCCCAACTCCTAACATGTCGACACACACTCCCCCTTCTTCCTGAGCGTCTTACGCCAGTCTAAACCTAAGTCACTGTACATCTGTTCAACATGGCTGCTGCCTAGTGTATGACCTACCAAGTGGCTTGGAACCTTGTTAAGGTCAAGATACCAGGACATTGGTGAGGGACAGGGGCCGCTGTTGTCTCTAGCGTCTTCCTGTGTTTGTTTATGCTTTTAGATGAGGGCAGTCTGATGAATGTTGAGATTGATTATAAATTCAAACGCACTAACAATTTGATGGGCAGCGTGATGTGAAGTGCAGTTTGAAGTGAAGGAAAAATAGCATATTGGATTAAAACTGTATATACACTTTATAATGATGCTCAAAATGTGCTGACAAATAATAATAACAAGATCGCCATCAACAACAATAATAATAATAAAGATATAATTTTTTTTTAATTCATTTACTTCTGCAACAATTTTTGTACAAACATTATATAAATTATGTCAAGAATATATATATTATATATATTATATGTTTTATGTAAATATCCACAATACTAATTCTGGAAAAGGGAACATTTTGTCTATTTATTATTATTGATTTATTGATCCTTGCTCATAAAATAAATAAAAACGCTATCAGAATCTTATTACACCAAAATCTCACTTACTATTATATATAATAATTATTATTATTGTATATATACAATTATTATTATTATTATTACTGTGGGTTTTTTTGTTGTTGTTGCTTTTGTTGTCGTTGTCTTTACATTGGGAATACAGAAACTCCATGTGCCCTGCGTGCAAACTCATCCCTCTCCCAGCAAATTGATTCAGGACGCACTAATAAACATCCTTATGAATTGGTAATTGCTCTGAGCAAGAAGACAGCTGGGCAGTCTCCCGCATCCAACCTGATTCTGCGGTTTTAAAAGGCTGAGCAGCGCTGATTGCTCGATCAATAAGACCGCATCACTTGCCACCAGAGCACTCCTGTGTGTGGTGAGGGTGTTTATGCGAGTGTCTCTGATAACACCTCCACCAACATGATCGTGTGGCATGTAATGAAAAAAAAGTAATTTATCCAGTCGTCTGCCTAAATTAGATAGATAGATAGATAGATAGATAGATAGATAGATAGATAGATAGATAGATAGATAGATAGATAGATAGATAGATAGATAGATAGATAGATAATAGATAGATAGATAGATAGATAGATAGATAGATAGATAGATAGATTAGTGGAATGGCCAAAGGACTCTGCTTTTATTTTGCTAATGGTTTGCACTCGGCCCCTGAATGCCCCTAATAACGGTTCCTTTTGTCCCCTTCAATTGGGGACCCTAAACACATTTGTTCGGTCATTTGCTTTTAAATGTCAGACAGAAGGAAAGTTTAACATCGCGGCCTCGCTGTGAGTCCTGCTCGGGCCACACATGCTGCGCTCCTAAATAAAACCTGGTGCGTAAAGGCCCCGGTGCTGCGAGTTGCCCCGGACAAAATGGCCCCGTTTATCATGTATGTTCAGTTCGAATTTGACCCCCCCGCCGCCCCCCTCCCCGCCCAGTTTTAACTGTGCGGGTTTCTTTTTTTTTTTTTTTTTTTGCGTAAACAGACTTTACGCACGTTTGGCAAAATAACCTTTCACCACATACACTGTGAACAACACAATATGTATTTATTTATAATATGCATATTGGTAACATTTTTTTTTTTTTTTTTTGATGAGAGGTGTTGTTTGTCATCACCATATATAAATAGTAATTTCCACCCATCCACCCCCACACCCGCCGATGGTGTTGCCGCTGCCCCGCTGCCTCGCACTGTCTTATGATATTGATTAAATAAATAATGATGACGACGGTGAAGGGGTCTCCGCTGCTAATAAAAGATCAGGGGAGAATAAATCATGTGCGCGCGATGAGAAATGTGCCAACTGCAAACAGGCAGGGGAAGCTCCCGTGGAGGTGTGATCTCACCCCCGCATTAAAACATCAACATTTACAGGCAAAGCGAGTGATTGCGCGTAATCATGTCACTAAACACACACACACACACACACACACACACACACACACACACACACACACACACACACACAGAAAACTCAGGTGACAGGTCAAAGCGCACGTGCAGAGAGGACGCCATTATAAATACGCACTGAACTTTCCCACTAAACACAAGCGCCATATGCTCTGTAACCGAAAACTTTTTTTCCCTGTAATGATAATCAAAGCTGTTGGACATAAATAAGTAACAGTGATATAAATCTTTAAGTCTGATATATGCTCTTGAATCCTGTAGTGCACAAGATGGATGCACTTCTCGTTGCCCTGGCCTGAATATCATTATGACGCCTGCACGCATAGTTTGTTCCCGAGCCTTCTCGCTCCATCACGAATAATTTACACCGAACAGAAACCAACCCGCCTGTGCGCCACAGAGGACTGTCATCGAGGCCATTAGTCTCCTCAGACCACCGGTGGCAAGTGGAAGTTCAACAGCCGAGGCCCTGGCTTACACCCACTGAGGGAGGCTACAGACACCCCCCCCCCCCCCCCCCCCCCCCCCACGACCCACCTCTCTTTTGAATTATCGAATGGAAACCGTCACCCCCAACGACCCACCTCTCTTTTGAATTATCGAATGGAAACATTAAAAATGGCGCCCGAGTTCAGGATCAGAAAACATTTGTGACAGCTCAAATAAAAGTGAAAGAAGTAAACCGTTAAATATGTAAAGATGTGTATGTGGAGATACACTGCGATCGTTTCCCTTATGGTGACACGCTGACGGGCCTGAAACTCATTTAAACCACAATTAAATAATTAAAAGCAAACAACGTTTACAAGTCTGAAGACAGTGGGGATTAAACGTGACGTCTTCGTTTCAGGAGCGGATGTGAAATAAATACAAAGGGGAGAAAGGGGGGGGGGCGAAAAGAAAACACGAATTAATTAAGAGTCGTTTCCGCGGGGCCGCGTGACCCCGGGCCCCGGAGAGAGGCGCACTGGAGCCGGGGAAACCTCCCCGAAGCTCGCCGCTTGTTTCCCCCCTCTAATCGCCATGCACGCGGGGATCCCAGAAAGAAGCCCGAGCAGCGGCCATAAATCACCCGGCTGTATTAAAAGCTTAGGTAAACCCCCCGCCAGGTCAGTCGGCAACAATTTATGGCATCACTTATGTAGGGAAGAGATTGTTCTAACGAAATACATCAACTTCAAGCCGGAGCGCAGCAGAGTCACTGCTATAGTCTCTCTCTCTCTCTCTCTCTCTCTCTCTCTCTCTCTCCCCACAGTTTGTATTTGTTTCCTCCTCTGCCCTCCTGTCTTTACCTGTGGAGCCCCGACTTCTGCACAATAATCCACTCATACATTAAAACCATGTGTTTTCAGTCAGTGTCTCCCAGCTGGGCTCCTGTGACCTGCAGGGGTCACCGGGAGAGATGCGTGTGTGTGTTGTGTGTGTGTGTGTCCCTGGTGAAATATTATTGTGAAATATTAGATAATGAAACATATATTCATGGCTTAAGCCGCCGCCATCAGCAGTTTGATTGGTGTGTGTTGGGAATAGAGTGACATCTGGTCTGGGACTCCTGTCACCTCCTGCTTCCTCCTCCGCTTATCGAGGAGTCGGAATAAAACAACAGTCGTTATCAGATCTGCATTTTTCAGTGCCCCCCGGTGCACGCGCGTGTCCCCGAGCCCTGCCTGCTCCCGACACAGAGGAAGCGGTGGCTGAGCCTGAATGGTGATTTCATGAAGAGACGCACAGAGCAGAGGCAGCGTGATGTTTTCTCAGCACCGACTGGAGCAGGCCTCCGGATGTTGTCTCGCTTTAGGGTCCGGACACAGAGAAGAGGTCCACGGTGGAGTTTTAATCAAACTGTTTCACACGGTTTTCATTTTAAATCCTTTACACGAGAAGGCTAAAGTTTAGTATTTAAAACGAGCGAGTGTAAAAAAAAAAGTTTGTTATGAGAGCAGAAAGTTTTGTGCGCATGTAGCTGGTGCCTGATAGGCATCAACCCCACGGCTTTATTTTAAATCGAGCAGAAAGGGAGTTTAAATATGTGTTCATAATTAATCGTATTCAGTTCAATGTATTTTTTTTTTAATTAGAGAGAAAAAAATGAAGATACTGGGGGAGAAAGGCGTTTACTGAGCCAGTGGCCCACTGTCCTACTTTCCAACTGGCACCACTCGCCAAACGGGAGCTCCACCATTCATAGTTAAAGCTTTCGGCCCCTTTCTGCCTGTTTTCTGTTAGTGCTCATACTTGTACTGTTTAACCGGGCACCGAGTAACGCAGAGGACGATATAACATATATAACAGGAGTGAGACGCTGTTTCGCTGAGGAGGGAAAGACACATATTTCCATCGGCTTTACGCACGGCAGGCGTCACTGCTCATTTTAAACAGACGCCTTTGTTATTGAAAAGCACTGCTGAACACTTACAGGCAAATAAACAGCTGATGCCACATGAATGGAAAAATACATTAATGAAAGGTAAAACGCGTTTTAAACAGGGGTGCGTTCAGGGGAGCTTATTTATTTCATATAATGAATCCGAATTTGCGTCCACAGCCACCTCGCACATATTAAAATATAAATATATATATATTTAAAGTGTCTCTAAATGAACTGAGAATGAAGTAGTGTAAATTCCACCTCCCGTTGGATTTGTACTTAACTTTTCTTTGGACTGACACTGATAGGCCACATGTCAAAAGGCCACACACTCATACAACCCTAAAATACAAGCAGTCGATCTGAGTGTCTGCGGATGGGGGGCGAGAGGAGGGGGGGGGTCGCTCCACGGCTCCCCAACGAGATACAGTGTAAGACTAATATCCTTAAAGTGACGAAGAAAGCACCGACAGCCGACAAAGGCCACCTCCCGTTGGATTTGTACTTAACTTTTCTTTGGACTGACACTGATAGCCACATGTCAAAAGGCCACACACTCATACAACCCTAAAATACAAGCAGTCGATCTGAGTGTCTGCGGATGGGGGGCCGGGGGGGGGGGGGGGTCGCTCCACGGCTCCCCAACGAGGGGGGGGGGGGGGTCGCTCCACGGCTCCCCAACGAGATACAGTGTAAGACTAATATCCTTAAAGTGACGAAGAAAGCACCGACAGCCGACAAAGGCTGGTGTTACAGAAAAGAATACACAACTCCCATTGAAATGGATGAGCTTTCGTTGACGCGCGCAGACAATAGTGTATTGAACCGCTGCGCCGGCCACTGCGCTCGGCTGCGTAAAGACACCAGCGAGCCCCGAAATCCAGCCAGATGGTCGGGCTGACACTGAAACGTTCGTCCCAGTGAGAGAAAATAAAGAGCGAGCGGATAAAGGAGCCGGCTCGAGCGCCCGCTGCGCCGCTCAGCCTCCCGGAGACGTCAGCGCCGGCTCGCCCGGCTCCGATAGGGATAACACATAACACAACACAACATAACACAACATCATGTCTTACCTTCAACGGCGGACACCATGGGCAGCAAGAGGCTGCACAAAAGCAGAAAGTAATCCATTGTCATAAAGCGCTCAGGTGGGACATGTAAATAGTCCCGGGAGAGAGAGAGTGAGGGGGGGGATACAATCCTGGATGATCCGACGCTCCGCGCGCCCAGTCCCGTCCCTGTCCCTGTCCCAGCTGCGTCAAGCCTCCAGAACCAGGCGCACCGCCATGCACCACAACACAACACAACGCGTTAGAGAGAGAGTTCGGAGGCAGTGACACTGCGCGAGCCCGTGTGTCCCTTCAGCGCTCTGCGATGTGTTTCATTCAACCAGAGAAGAAGGCAAAGGGCGCAGGTCTTCCAGTCCCTTCCCCTCGCGGCGGGCGAATCAGCTGGGAACAGGTAGTCCAGCGCGCCGCCACCATCCAGACAGTATCTCCAGCAGCGCTTCACAGAGTCCCCGCGAGACAAGTCACAACACAGCCTTCTCGCTGAGACCCAAACCAGTTACTCTTTTGTTGGTGTTGTTGTTGGTGTTGTTGTATTTTTCTCTGAGTCAGAGAGCCAGAGATAGCCGCGCGTGTGTCAGCACCACCATGGTGTGTACGGTCCCCGCGCGGACATGTGCGCCCTCACACGCGTCCACGATCACTGCGCGTTATTCCCGTGGAAGAGAAGAGAAGAGCCGCGCGCCTCACGGATATTTATTCCCTGAGCGAATCTCTCGGCTTCGGCTGCGGCGTGAGACGTCTGCTTCCCCCGGCCTGTGCACTGGAATGAAGCGCGCGGCTGTGGAGGAATAAGGAGAGAGAGAGAGGGAGAGAGAGAGAGAGAGAGCAGAGGGCATCAGGAGGAGGAGGGGTTACACGTCTGAAGCAGCTGCACTGAAAAAAAAAACACGTCCACCTTGACAATCATCTCGTCCCACGTTGTATTTGATTGACTGGTCAAATAGGTATATGGATATAAAACAACAGTTTACATGTGAACCCCCCCCACCCCCCCCCCCCCCCCCCCAGCCCGCTTCCCCCGGCCTGTGCACTGGAATGAAGCGCGCGGCTGTGGAGGAATAAGGAGAGAGAGAGAGAGGGAGAGAGAGAGAGAGAGAGAGCAGAGGGCATCAGGAGGAGGAGGGGTTACACGTCTGAAGCAGCTGCACTGAAAAAAAAAAAACACGTCCACCTTGACAATCATCTCGTCCCACGTTGTATTTGATTGACTGGTCAAATAGGTATATGGATATAAAACAACAGTTTACATGTGAACCCCCCCCCCCCCCCCCCCCCCCCCCCCCCCCCCAGCAGCCGCACTACTCAACCACCACAGACTGCTCCACCAGACACGTGTCTGAGACGAGAAATTAAAAAAAAACACATTTATTATAAATATTTTATTGAAATCACTTTCACGACATTTTGAATTTTGATCATCACTTATAAACATTAACATCCAATTCGTCCTGTAGTTTGTTGTTGTTTTGCTGAGTGTTATTTATTCCTCCCTGTCTTTCTTGGGACTCCGGGCTCTTGCACAGGCACGGACACACAGCGCCCCCCTGCGGGTCGCTGCCTTCTGATACGGAGTAGAAAAGAAGTTTGTATTGAGTGTGAGTTTTTTTTAATCATTATTATTATTTCATTTGATTACAACGATTTTCTCCTCAACAAAATGACCACAAAGCTGCAAAACAGCCGAGTAAAGCTGCGGTGAGGACTGTGAACATGGTGCAGGCACGAGGACACACCTCGGCACAGTGTGTGTGTGAGTATCAACACGATCGCATCCATCCAGCTTCAGCTGTTCCTATACAAGGCTGCGCTTCACACACACATGAACTACACGCGGGCGGAATAGAACAGGGATTCAGAGTGCGCTTTGAGAGACTGGCTCGTGTAAAGGTTTTTTAAAAAAAGTTTTCTGTTGATTTCCACGTGACTGAGTCATCGAGGGTTTCCTTTAGACAACTTTCAGAGGAGCGACGCGTTTATTTTAAATACACACATTTTCTAACATCCGGCTTGTTTTAATAGTATTATTGTTGACAATAATACTCATGATAATAAGACAGGTAGACAGGCAGACAGGCAGTCGGGCAGCAGACAGGGCTTGTTATTTTGTGGAGAAGTGCTGTTCACCTCTGTAGTCTGTTGTCTGGAGAGGAGCATGTCTCTCCCGGCCCTTCTCCCCAGTCTCTGCCCCCACACTGCTTTTATTGTATCAGTAAGACATTCAGTCCATACACAAAACAGCAGTCAACAAAGTTCAAGAGTGTGCCAAGGATAATACACTTCAATCCGAGTGGCATCTTTTAATATGCTATTTTTATTTAGTGAAGACAAATACTTCACTGCAGCCTCGGGCACATTTGTTTTGTTACAGTCTTAAGGGTCATATAAGAGTGGAAATAGACAGTTTGGCCCCTCAGATAAAACCCTGTGGTCTGTAAGGACCGCTGGTTTAAAGCCCACACAGTAACTGTGCACACAGGTTATAGGGCCAGGCTCGTGCACACACTGTTTGGCCATTTCTATTTATTTAAATGTATCCAACTTGCCATTGATGCATTTATTAAATCAGAAACACACAACAGAGCCCGAGATGATAGATGTAGTTTTGCAGTATGAAAGGCGCTGCCACAGTCAGCGTTAATACCATGTGTCTAAACAGCAGAAGTCTATTACATTATTAATCATGTTGAATATTGATGTGCTGAGAAACAGGGAGCTGAATGCTCCTCTTCAAATACAGATATATTACTATTATTATTAATTTAGGTTCATTTGCATTCTGTATTGCCGAGCAGTATGTGTCATGTGTTTCCTGTTCGGCGGGTTCTGTATACACAGACATGTTTTAGTTGTGTTTGAAGGACACCGGATCTGTGAAATGTCAAATCAAGGCCAAATGACTGGTCTGTTAGTGTAAAGTTGAAAGGTGACTGGATGTCATTTCCTGATAGGTGCAAGCAGACAGCTGTGACCAAGTGCTGTGTAGTGTGTGTCTCTTTGTTATGTGTCTGTCTGTGTTGCCACTATCACTGAGCTGGCAAGTAACATAAACTTTAAGGAGGTAATATGCTGCCATTTGGCTAATGTGTATGTCTCCATTGTGTCACAATCTTTCTTTTATCATAAAAAAAATAACAATTTGCACTTCCATCTTTCCAAAATTACAATTTTTGAATTTTATCTCTAGGTTATTTTTTTTTATGGGCGGAAGAGTTAACTTTTATCAAGGTAAAATTTTAACTTCAGGGTGAAAATGAGATGATGATATTCAAAACATTGTAATTTAAGTGAAATAGAAACTTTACCTGAGGAAATGTTGATGAAGTCTAACTCATCAACTTTTACTGTGTTAGCTTTGCACTGCATGAAACAACCCACCAAACTACATGATAACAGTTCTGTATCTTACTTTTGTTTGGGAATGTGAGGAGACACCAGCAGACTGAATTCAGAGAAGACGAATCTGAAGAAAAACTGGAAATGCTCAAGAAAAAAAGGTTTCCAGCTTTGTGTTTTCACATGGACCAAAAATAAAAACCCAAAACAAAAGTAATATATTGAAACAATAACATCTTGCTGATAGTATAAACTGTGCGTTTGTAACATTTTGTATAAACAACTGTCAGGTTATTTTGGCTGTGTGATTATGACTGATGTTGTTTGGTGGACACTATGTATATTGGACTGCAGCATTTAAAAGACTATAAATATCACACCCACAGAGAATTATCCACAACTTAGCCCTAACAACTTTTTATTTTTAATTATGAACAATGGAGAAAATAAAAACAAAGATTTCAAACAAAGGTTCACTGTCAACATTTTGTTTTCTTCACTAAAAATCTTCATGAACAGGTTTTAATTTATTTTCTCAGGCAGAAATTATACAAAAAAAAAACTATCGTTTTGTTTTTTTGCATTTATTCCTGACAAGTTAAAATATGAGAAAAAAAATACTGAAACGTCCTCAGACTTACTAAACATACTTGGGGTGTGTATGATTTACAGACATAAATTTTCTCACATGTGAAGTCGAGCGTATCTCACATCAACACAAAGTCGACTTCAAGGAAAATTGTTGAGTGAGTGAAGTGACGTGGGTAAGAAGATCAGAGGTGACCTCATTTGTTGCCTAAACCACCACAGCTCCAGGTTCTGATGCCTGCTAACCATCAAAGGGGTGAACGACTGAGTTCACAACTAACACCTCTCGTTCGTCTCTCTGCTTTGAAAAGGAAATGGCGTAGAAAGGCTCGAGAAAAACTTGGCTAAGAAAAGGAAACCTGACGATAACTACAATTTTAGTTTTAAGTTTTTTTTTTCTTTTTCCAGAAGACAAAAGAGCAGAAATCCTGGTTTAAGGTTACCAGGGATAATACTACTACTAATAATAATAATTATAATGATAATAATGATAACAACAACAACAACACTAATAATAATAATAATGATAATAATAACAATAATAACAACAACAACACTAATAATAATAAGAGAATTCCTCAACCTTTATATGTAAGCCCATGTAAAACAAAAACTAAGTGTTTAAAACCGTAAATACGGGCTTGGTATAAACCAACAAACTACGTTGGGGGGGTGGGCTTTTTTCAATGACTGGAACATCCGCCTTAATAAATCAACAGTTCTGTACTTTATGGTGATGGTTAAGTTTTTACAGAACTTATGAAGCAGGTTTATTTTTCTACATTTTATAGTATGTGTCATTTGATACGGTTGGACGGTTTTGATTTTTCCTGTCTGTGAATGAGAGCGGTAAAACTGTATGTACAGTCCCATTGTTTTACAATGACCATGCCAGGTCAAGAATAGAGAACTCCCACCAACACACAATGATAACCTGTTGCTTTACACATGTATTATTATTATTATTATTATTATTATTGTTGATAATGATAGTATTAATAATAATAGTAATAATAATAATAATTAATAATAACAATGATAACCACTAGAATTGTTCTGAAGTGGTGTCTGATTGGGTTTTGAAGTCCACAATTTGATGCAACTGAAACAAATACACATAAACACACAGTACACAATTGCGAGACACTGTCAGCTGCGTGCTCCTGAGCAGCACCTGGCACACATTAGAAACTCAATAAGTAAAGTGGCAGACGTTTTACAGCCATATGGAAATTTCTCAAGCTTACACCTACTGTGCCCTTGCCAGGGCCTCGCTAACCTCATCCATCCTTCCTCCCACTCATCTTGTTCCAGGATATCAGTGTCTCTACCTTCTCACACACACACACACACACACACACACACACACACACACACACACACACACACAGACCCAAGACCTTTTCTTACACACATTTAACTTCCCTTTTCACTTCCTCTTTCACTAATCATGTGTGTGGACGCAAACACAACGCACACACACATTTAAGCCGCTCCAGCATAAAACTCACAGTACTTTTTGCCTGTTCAAACAAACAAACTCACACAATCTGTATCTCTCTCTCTCTCTCTCTCACACACACTCGCGCGCACACACACGCACACACACACAGTGTAGCTCTTATGTCTGGGCCTGGTCTAATAACAGCACTAATGTGATGTGAGTGTGAGAGGATCGCTTTACTCTGGCGGCAATATTAAGGGGATGGTGAGGCGTTGGTTATGTTAGAGTGTCTTTTGACATGTGTTGACGCACGCATGTGCGAGCTGCGAGCATGTATGTATGTATGTATGCGTGTGCGTGTGTGAGTGAACATGCAAAGAGGACTGGTAGTACTTGTGGAGGAGGAGCTGGTGGTGGGTGGCTCTGGAGAAGCTCAAAGCTGGAATCCGAAGAGAAAAGAGGTGTTTTTTGTGTGTGTGTGTGTGTGTGTGTGTGTGTGTGTGTGTGTGTGTGTGTGTGTGTGTGTGTGTGTGTGTGTGTGTATCAGAGAGGAGAGCTGTTCATAGGGCTTTTGGGGGTGGGGGTCTAATCCTCCAGGCCTTCACCACTGACCAAGCACTTAACATAGGATCACAAATGCAACCCCGACTGAACCCCCTCAAGACCACCATCATGCACACTCCTCTGCACACACCAGCACAAACACACACATACACCCCCTGCACCACATCCACCAGGTCACCTCCAGCTTCAGTCCTGCGGCTGTAAATCAGCCCTGTGTGTGTGTGTGTGTGTGTGTGTGTGTGTGTGTGTGTGTGTGTGTGTGTGTGTGTATCAGAGAGGAGAGCTGTTCACAGGGCTTTTGGGGGTGGGGGTCTAATCCTCCAGGCCTTCACCACTGACCAAGCACTTAACATAGGATCACAAATGCAACCCCGACTGAACCCCCTCAAGACCACCATCATGCACACTCCTCTGCACACACCAGCACAAACACACACATACACCCCCTGCACCACATCCACCAGGTCACCTCCAGCTTCAGTCCTGCGGCTGTAAATCAGCCCTTCCTCTCCACCCCCCAACCCCACCCCCACCTTCGCCCTGCACTTCCCCGTCCACCACCAGTTCCTCGACTTCTGCCACAACCAGCTACCGTCTGTCTCTGGTGAGCCTCTATCACCTTTCAGCACATGCTCTACCTAACGGAGAAAAGCCATAATTCACCGTCTCAGCTGACTCCAGATTTATGACTCAACCTCCCATCACCGTGACCCCACCGCCTTTGTGCAGACAGTCAGAGAGACAGGCAGGCAGGCATTTAGGCAGACAGGCAGTCACAGTCAGACGCAGTCACACGTGTATGAGGATCACCGTGTCATACAGGCGCACACATGCATAGCTGACAAACAGCATGAGCTTGAAAATTACGGGCCGCATGGACAAAAAGAGAGAGAAAAAAACGTTACGTACAGGAGATGGATATTGACAGGCAGCGGACGCTATGAGCGAGGCTAAATCATAGATTTTTTTCCTTTTTTTATTACATTAAAATTTAAAATATCAAAAGTCTATCAACAATTTTTGAAATTGAATTGGATCTGGAATTAGCGGGGAGAGGTCAAAACATGCACAGCGGCCAGCAGAAACACCACTGCTCACGTCAGAGCTTCTCACATGAGCATGATTGCAAAATCCCATGCACCATATGTTCTTACTATTGACATTGCAAATGAATGTCCTTTCAAATGTGTAACCTACTCCCCTTCAACTCCTGAGGTATGCCTGTCCGCCGCTGACAGATTTATGTGCTGTCTCGTTACATCCATGGCTGAGCTTGAATTATCTGGAGCTTAACCTGTGCCAACACAATCGCTTTGGATTCATAAATATTCGCACTGTTTCGTCGCGAGCCGTGGATCACGTCCACGTTGGGCCGAGAAAAGAACACTCAATTGACTTCGGTAACTGTTTTGAGGAAAATACAGCCGTGACAAATTCCCAAGGACACAGTCCAGACAGTGAGGGAGTGAGGAGGCTCATGCAGGATCCATTTGACGCCAGCCGATATCAAAGGTCCAGGATGAATAATCACCGGAGCTGGTCCAATAGCAGAATGATTGATTGGCCCAGAGCCTCACACTGTCTGAGATAACATTGTTCAAAGTGCCCAAAAACAATGTCAACACGGTGTCTCCCTCGTGGGCCCCGTTCTTCCTCCATACCCAGAAACTCTCTTTTGACCCTCGACCTTTCGGCAGGTCCAGCTGCAAAATGCAATCTTGCGTGCAGTGCGGGACCCTGAGGGTTAGCAACAGTGGCAAATGGTGTCAGATGCTCGCTTACTGTAGGTCACTGATGTTACCCATCAACATCGCTCAAAAACAAGACAGGGATTTCACTTATTGAACAGGCAAACATTCAGCTCTTTGAAAGCACGTCCGATTCTGTGATAGCGTGCATAGCATCTGTGATGCTCTCATATCGCGTTCTGTAGAGGTTAATAGCTTTCGTTCCTACTTTTTTTTGGGCATCAACTCACAACAAGTCAGCTCAGTCCAGTTATTGTCAGTCAGGTGGAGAGGGACCCCCCCCCCCCCCTCAGTGTCCAGCTGTAGTGTGGCCCTCCCTGAGGTTGTTAGTCATGTTAGTCAAGATTCTAACCGCAGCAGCACATGGTTTGAGTTTAGCCCCCTCGAACGCGTTCTCTCATCCGGCTGCTTTCTCTCCCTCTGCATGATCACAGCGCTCGCGTATAACGCACCACCACCCAAAGGCTGTGCGTAATGGGAAGCGGAGAGCTTTAACCACCACCACCCAAACTCTGTGCACCCAAGGAAGAAAAGTCAGCCACATCCCCGGCTAAATACTGGTAATATTTCTAATGATTCTTCCTGATGGGGTGAAAGGGTTGTGGAGGCAAGATCTGAAAGCTGATTAAAAGCATGTGGTTGTGGGCAAATTGTTTTGCAGGGATGGTCGAGGTACAGGCAGTCGGCTGGTCAGTGGCCCTGGCTGGGGGGCATGTGGTGAGAGAGCGCAGACACCTGGCAAGGTGGTGCAAGACGAGTCATTCAGTGTGCGTGTGTGTGAGTAGGCTAATGTGTAAGCCAAGCCCCTATTACCTCAGCGTGGAGGAGAGCGAGGTGGTATGTCTATGTGTGTGTATGTGCGTGCTAAGTCCTTATTACCTTCGCGTATGCGTAATGTAACCAAAGTACTTATTACCCAGGCATGGCATCATGGCTGAGTAGCAGTGTGAGCGTGCGTGTGTGTTTATCCCTATTAGCTTCTTCCTCCATACCAGATGATACTCCCTGAGCACTAGTTAGCATTCTAGGCAACAAAACACAGCAGGGCCCTGCCAGCACTGCCACAAACACTGAGAGCAAGCATTATTTACCCTGATCCGACTGTCATGTCGTTAGTGTCGCTCACTGGTATCTGCCATGATCCCCACACAGACATCAGAGATTGATGAATAGTCCACCTATGCATAATTAGATCAAAGTGAGACTCCATCCCAATTCAGCTGAGGTGGGTGAGATGATGATTTAACGTACCAAACAGCAGTTCTTTTAAAGAAATAGCCCCAATGAAAACTGTTATAATCCTATGTTGTTAATTATCCAGAATAACCATGGCATTGTTTGTGAAAAAAAATTTAAAAAATTGTAAAATTATTTAAATTTAACTTTTATGTAAACTGTGACCCCGTCCGATATGTTTCTTTTGTTCCCACTTGTACTAAGGTCAAGGAAAAGGAATCATACATTGATTTCACAAAACCTATCAAATACGGAGAAACCTACACATGGCTACCACATCCACCTGAATTTGGACCTAGTTATATATTTGGTATCAATAAAAGAACTTTTATTTTTCTAATATTCATAGATACTAGGTAACACAGCGATAAAGCCGGTGGCGTGTAACGTTAATGTAAACACTGATACACAGTACACTAAGACACAGGTCTAGACACAGATGAAACAACCACACACAGTCACCCCTAAAGTTTCACCCGTGTCTCATCTCCCTCTAGACTTGAGGCGAATGAAATTTTGTATTTTTTGCCCGAGGGTTCTGACTTGTCCGCACACTTACGCATGATTACATCACCAATTTTTCGGGGCAATGAGTGCTGCTAGGCTGCAAATCCTAACACCCCCCCCCACCACCACCACCACCACCTATGAGTCACGACAAGATACGCTGCTATAGATACAGGTAGATTGTTTCACACTTAATTTCACCAGGGGACCTGAAGTTTTTGAACCCCATTGAACAAAATTATTCCTTTGTTGTTTAATTTTTAAAGTTTTGTCTGTGTCAGCATATTTAAAAAATATGAATATGAATATGAATTCTTTTTAAAGAATTGCTCACCAAATGTGCCAAATGTGCCTCATTCAGCTAAAGGCTGAATGAACACTGCAGCTGGTCGTGCCGGTATAAATATGAGCTGCAGAGTATCACTTTCTCCACTCACGCATGCTATGACAACTGACTGGCAGAGCAAGAGAAAAGCAAGATCCACGGCAGAGAGGGAAATTTGGTAAAGCGGATATGTAATTCAAGTACGTGAACCCATGTGCAGACAAGCCTGTGTAGCCGGTCTGCTTTCACTTCACAGTCCAGCTACACTGCGTTGTGTTCAGGTGCACAATGAAGTGGACACAAGGGTAGTTCTCTTTCTTTTCACGTCCGGCTTTATTTTCTGCAGTGTGTAAAACAAAATTTTTGCAGCATGTGAGTGCCCTCAGACTCCCCTCAAACCACCTCTCGCCAGCAGTGTCTGAACAGACTGGCCTTAATATGTTAATCACTATGAAATATTGCAAATATTATCGTAACAAAATATAAACAACCAGTACATAAAAGTCATAACACGACAAAATAAAATTTGAATAACTAATACAATTTCTAAAACTTTTTTACATACCTGCAGTGTGTAAAACAAAATTTTTGCAGCATGTGAGTGCCCTCAGACTCCCCTCAAACCACCTCTCGCCAGCAGTGTCTGAACAGACTGGCGAGAGACGGACACCCAGCCTGTCAGGTACATTTGCCTTCAAAATAAAAGCGCCACCTCAAAAGAACTGATAACAGTGAATTTGACTCACATAAACAGAGCCCTTAAATAACACCAAAATAAAACACAATAATACCAAAGAAATCAAAATACATAAAGTGAAAGATTTTGGTGAAATTAACAAAAAATAAATAAATAAATAATAATAAGTAATAATCCCTTTCTTTTCTTGCCTGTTACACCTGCACAGTATGCACATGGCAGCAGGAATGAATGCATACAGTTGTGTACCCCACCCCCACCCCCCTACACACACACATACACACACACACAAACCCACGACTGTACCCAGCAGGACTTTGACAGACAGCGACACGCAAGTTCAACCCCTTCCCACTCCCCTGCGGCATTTACACGACACACAGGTTGACGCTGACCCAAACAAGCACACAATATGATAGTATGACCGAGAAACCATTAGAGAAGCTTTGCTATTATGTCCTGAACTGGTATCATAAACGTGTTTAGTCACTGACACTGACACAGCAAAGCTTGACTCACAAAACAAAACACATGTAATCATTTCACTGCAATATGTAAATGAACGAGTGTTCGGTCACGTCATGAAGCGTGCAAACACCGAAACAAGTTGTGAATGTGCCGACTGTTTTTTTTCTCCCCCTTAAGCCGCCCCACCCGTTTTTATGGCACAGATACACAGACACACACACACACACACAAGGAAACAGTCACACTGCCAGTCGTACAAAGAGACAACACAAAACGCTTTTGCCAAGAAGTAATCAGTCAGCAGGAGCATGGCAGTGATTTGTTATGAACAGGTGCTGTGAAGACAAGAATTGACAGGCAAAGTTTTATTTATTTAATTCACTGCCAGTAAAATGATAGCAGACATCATGAAACAATAAAAACGTCTGGTGTCGGCTATAGACGAGGTGGCTACATATATGTGTGTGCATACATAATATGTGTGTGTGCATGCATGTGTGTGTGTGTGTGTGTTAGTAAAGACCCGCCGCTTTCCTTTCACCGAACCCTCCCCTTACGTACACTCCTTCACGCCCCATTGTTGTTTCTAACTGATAAGGAAGTACTTGAGCTGTTTGTAGACAGTGTGTCAACAATGAACGAGGACAATAGAGCTATTGAAAAGGCAGAGGGAAGGAAGACATGGTCATAAGAAAAGGAGGAATAAGAGAGCGAAGCGAGTGTGTGTGTGTGCATTTGAGAGGTGTGAGTGTGTGTGTGTGTGTCTGTGTGTGTGGTTTGTGGGGACAGAGCATTGGTGCGGTTCAAACAAACAAACTCCTGGCTAATTTTCAGCGTTGTTGCATTATTCCTCGTCTCCCGGCTGCAAGTCATCAGAGGGTGTTTAGTGACTTTGCCCAGCGGTCTGTGTGTGTGCCTGCCCCTCCCACAACACACACACACACACACACATACAGGTCTGTCACCCACGGCGATGTGAGTGATCTCTGTGTGGACGCTGCTGAGCAGCTCAGCTCAAGGGGGCATCTGGTCTTTTTCCCCTCTCAGTTGCTGAAATGTAAACACCACAGTTGCCTGGATTTGCCAAATGAGCACCTGGTATTTCAAAGTGGCCTCCTGGCTGTGATTTTTTTTTTTTTTTTCCCGTTAAGCCGGGGCAAGAGGCAAGGCTGTTTTGAATTATGGAGACATTCGCACAAGTTTGGTTGCATGCACACTCAGTGTTGTTCTCCATGAAGGTATAGTGGGAGTGGAGACGCAGGGTGAGACGGGCCAGCAGGGCCACACACATGCAGGTACACACACTGATACAACTTAGGGGGAAAAAAATGGATGCTTAGTTACATGCACAGTGTGAACTCAGACACACACATACACCCAACACTTTGTCATTCTCTCACCTGGCCTTGTGTTTAGTCTATATGCAGTGTAATGGTATACGGTAGGATTACCGCGAGCCTCTGAGGTACTGCAATACAGCGGCGTGGTGTTTGTCAAGACTGTCTGTACCCGTCCCTGTGGACTGCTGCGACCTGTCATCAGAACAGTTAGCTGCGCAGAGCAAAGCCAGATCCCCAAGTTTCACACTGTTAATCCGAGGGAAAAAGATGTGGTAATCGCACAGAATATCCATTGTAAAAAAATAAAAGGAGGAAAGGTCTGTGGTTCCATTTTTCATTTTCATCCAATTACAAAAGGTTTTTCTATCTGTCCATTGTCCAAAAAAAGACAAAAAAAACTTTTTTCAATTTTCTTGCCTAATTTACAGTATTAAATCGAAATAAATTGTGTAGAGGAAATTGTACCAACACAAGTTTGCCATTACAACTTCATTGTGGTGTAACAAGGGATTCCAGTGAATTCCTGGCTGCACAATGAATTCCTCATAATATGTCTTAAATGCATGTGTGTGTGTGTGTGTTTGTTTGGGCATCAAACAAACAAACAAACAAAAGAAAAACAGATACAGAAACAAACATCTCCACTTGGCCTGGGGAGCCTTTTGCTCATCCCCCACAACTGTCTCCTAAAATGGAAACTGTTGCCTTGTCGCTTTCGCTGATGTGATTTGTGGTCTGTTGCTTTTGGGGCTGATTCACATTCATGTGATAACAGACTATGTCGTGCCACAGCATGCCTCAGCACTGACTGTGTAGGGCCAGGACTGCCTGTCTTGTCATCAGCATCCACTGACACAACATCTCCTGCCCCCACGTAGACCTGAACGACGGATCACAGATAGAGAGCGAGCGTCTCCGTCGGGCCCCCAGACACATTCCAATGGTGCTTAATCACCAGTTGGGAAGATGAGTGAGAAGTGTGTGTTATTTATGTGTGTATGCGTACGTAGTGACAGTAGTTTGTGTTTACGTACTTGACTGGATAAACAAGTTAAGAACTGGGGCTGGAGTGGGTGTGTGAGTATGAGAATTTGTTTTATGGGACAAGTATTTGCCGTTTGAAAATATACTTTAAAGTGTGTTTATGAGGCTCTATGCGTATATATGTGTGTGTGTATGTGTGTGTGTGCAGACTCTTGTGAGTCTGGATGTATGTGACTATTCCTGCACGTTCAAGTCAGAGTCACTTCTCCTCTCATGCCGTCAGGAACGTTTTCTCCGGGGACGGCGGTACCCTCCTTTACACCACTCCAGCACAGAAACGATGTTTCGGCTTTGTAGCAAATCCCTGTTTCCTCAACTGTCTGCATCCACTGGGGAAACAGAACACATCCCACAGACAAGTATGAGAAACACTGACAAAACAGACTACAAACAGCGAGCACGGGCACAGAAGTGCTGATAATGTCAGTTTCTTGTTTTCTCTTTTTTTTCCCTGCGTCTCTTTCTCTGTCTCTTTCCCATCCAGCACTATCTGTCATTGTTTGTCATTTTGTCGGGTATTTTCTGCTGTTGTGTGTGAACGTTCGGAAGTTCCCCATGGGTGCTGAATCGGGGAAAAAAAATAAAAAGAGGTTAGAGAACGTTCTTTTCTCCTTCGCTTACAGCAGCTCACCTTGGCCTTTCCTTACCTCCTTGTCCTCCTTCTCCTTTTGTCCTTTCCTTTCTTAGTTTTCATCAAAACTCCATCGAAACGGGAGCTCGGCGGTCTCCTCCTATGCGCTGGGGGCAAAGGTGCTCTAGATTAAAAAGAACCTGGCAAATTGAATTCACACTTGATGAAACAAACAGATTTGCATGTGTCTATCCGCCTGAGACGGCATGGCCAGCTCCAGGCAACGAACTGTCCCTCCTCTGAACAGTGCAGCGCGTTCAACTAATTAATGGGCTGTTATTGGAGAAACGTGTCACAGGGTTTGAGGTGAGCCGATGTAGATTGGTGCGACTCCAGTCCAATAAAGGTCGGGGTCTTTGCTAATAGGATGGAACTGGGTCATTCTCAACCTAATGAAAGTTTCCACGCAAAGTCGGACAGAGAAAAAAAAGCACTTCCAGGAGCGCTTTGTGTTACCTTGTGTTCAAATCTGCCTCGTTCGCACTCCACAAAGAGAAGACTGATAAGAATACCGTGGGGCTTTCTCACATTGTCATTTCTTTGTGTTCTAGTGACAATATGTTAAGTATTCAGGCTGCTTTGAAGCCATATTGTGGTGACAGCTGTGCGTTTGAGTTGACAGCTGAGTCTATTATCCGCTCACTTTTTTCTACCAAAGAAGGTCTTTCCTCACGTTACATCTACTTAGAAACCACCAGTGTAGTGTGTAAGAGTCCTTTGTGCTATCGTTCCGTTTGTGCGATGCGTTATCTTCATTTGTTGCCCATTGGCCAGATGATGCTGTGATTTCATGATCTGTTCCTGTGACAGCTTTGGCCACGGCGCACTACACAGTGGCACCTCTCCACCTGGTGTTATGTTGGCCTTTACAGCAGCCTCCCTGCTGAGGTCAGCAGGGGAGATCAGTCGGGAATCAGCAACCACCTATAATCCTGCTCTCTCGCTGGGCATTGTGGGAAAGCTCAGGGAGCTTGTGTGCAGACGGGCTGATGTGTCCCCCCTCCCTCGCTGTCCCTTCAGCTATTTACCAGACAGAAGTCCCATCCGAGCAGGAATTTCACACCCTATTGAAAATGCGGCTTCTGTCAGTTGCACAACAGCAGCCGTTAACAGTGTCTCCTTCCTTCTTCCCATCTCTCCCTTGTTTCCCCTCGGCCTCGCCAAGCCTCATGTCAGTCTGTAAACGGGGTTCTGCCGTGTATGTTGTCAAAGGAAAAGTCTGATTCCCGACGTTAAAATCAAGGATTGATTGTTGGTTAGGAATGTGTGGCTAAAGTGTGGCTTGGTTTTTGAGGTGTTCTATTGGTTTAGGTGGGGGAGGAGTTTGTTGAGAACCCAGCGTGTCAAAAACAAATTAATTAAGGGCCACGTGACCCCCAGAGAAAAGAAATACATTTTTGCAGTTCTCAGTTGTAAGCATTTGGATGGTGGGCTTGTTAATTGACCTGGAAAACATTTGGATGGCATGTTTTTCAACCACTCGTGAAACAGGCTTTCAATTTTAACACCGACTCTCCAATCCAGGTTGAGGGTGCAATTTATCTAGAGAAGGTATTCACAGCCAACCACTATGCCAGGGCGATGTTAACCACTCCATTTTCCATTTCTCCTAACCAGGGTGTCTGGATTAAAAATGACTTCACATACCACAGAAGGTCTCATTTAGCGGTGGGGGGGTTAATGATATGAAACAGTTATTTTACGACAGGTTTACCACACAGATTTTGTACACAAGATTCGAAATGCTCAACTATTCAGTCAGATCTACTCAAGTTCAACCGTGATAAACATAGAACATGAAGGAAGATGGTAGAAATTCTCAGAAAGGAATATCAACAAAAAAAAACCACGCTGTGTGTGAATAGAGGCGTTATAAGAAATAGGGCTGGTGCTTTTTGTCGGAAGCGTGAAAATGCACGCACACCTTCCTAATGACAGATAAGGGGATGTGAGTCATGAGGGGTGGGGAGGTGAAGAAAAACTAAAAACAATCCTGAGACTAGAATGAGACAATAACAGCCAATATTTCAAACAAAAGAATTATTTAGTTGAGTTAAAACAATTTTTTTTAATCTTTTATTTTAACATCCCAAATGTGAATGCTAAGTTTTTGATCTCTCACTTTCTATAGGTTAAATCTCTGTATTTACCATAATGTAAAACATGTCATGCTTGGATAATCCTACCAGCACGATTGTTATTCTAAATGAAGCTGGCTAGTTATTCTAAATGAGACAACCTGGCTGCCTTTGACTTAGACTGTCACAAAATGTCTCTCATCACACACAAGTGTTCCTTCCTGAGGTGGAAAGGTCACATCCTGTCGTGCAATGAGACATGTGCTGAGGGGAAGAGCCACGTTGCTTTCTCCACCGTGTGTTTATGTGTTCATGTAAACACCAAGAGCATGATGGTGGACTTCACATAATTATTTTGAATTTCACCTGACAAGCCAGTGGTATGTGGTGTGATCAGCGGACAGCTCAGAGAAAGCAGGTGTGTCATAACAATGTTGTCAATTGTAAAGCACAGAATAATATGAACCCAAACCAGATTTTCATGTTTAATAACAATAAATTATATAAACTGAAAAGCTGAAACAATAGAAAGTGTAAGATCGTAATGTTTTTTAAGTCGTGTTGGATACTCAGGATTAATTTTGCATTTCTTGTTTTATTCTACTTGGATTTTTGAAGTAGAATATTGCTCATTTTGAGGCCTGAACGTGATGTTTAATAAAAAATATCTAAAGCAAAAAGGCAAAAAAACATCCCCAGCAAGTCAGCTGCGAAAAAAGATCAGAGCATATTCAGCTACTAGAACCTTCTGCTGGCTCCCTTGCTCAAGAAAAAGTTAAACCTGAAAGAGTCATATGGTATGCTACTTGAAGCTTGACTAATACCAAATTGCCATGGAAACAGATTATATATATATATATTTTTTTTTTAATTATTTTTTTCTTTTTTTATTCAGTAGATATAGTTTAAAAGAACACACTGGCTCTCTGCTGATGCCTGAGAGAAAAGGTTCTGGCCGAGGTGCATTAGGCTTCACCCTAAACGTGATTACATTTGAGGTCGGAGATGGCAGAAACAACTAAATGAGATGGAAGGAAACTGGTGGAGGGGGAAAGAGTTAATTAGCTTAATATGATTGGAGAGACACGGAGTGGTTGGACCAAAGGATGTGCAGAGCGGGGGTTGCACTGGTGTTTTGGAGAGGGTCGCTCTGCTGTGCCGTTGCGTGTCTCCGGAACATGCCAGAGGTACAATGGGGGTGCTAATCTGGCAAATTGAAAGGTGCTCAGTGGGAGGGGTGTGGGAGTGGCAGTTGGGCTCCCGTCCCTGGAATGAGAAAAACAAATTAAATTCTCAGAGCCTCAGAATAGTCTCCCCTTCCGCTCGACACTTGTTTCCTTGATTAAATTTGTGCCAAGTGCACAAGCCTCGGCGTAGGTTTGTCACGGAGAGATCAAGGTAAAATTATGTCCAACATTTTTTATTGTATACAATACTTGCAAGGACCCGTTTTTAAGACACCCAACCAAAGCCTTTTTTTGTATTATATAGCCACTAATTTGAATAAAAACCCTATCCTCTGTTGTGACAGTTCTACCCTTTATATGCCTACTGTCCACCCCATAACACCATGTAATGACTCTGGTGCCATCAATAAGTGCATGTAAAAATCAATTGTTCCTGAACACAATCCAGCCAGTGATTTATATTTCCCAGAAAATTCCCAGAAAACGCATTTGATGTCGGAGTTTAGCTGCTTAGAAATATAACTTGTAGACGACTGTGTTGAATCTGATATTGCATTGCAGGATTTGTGCATGAAGGTGTATGTTGTTATGCTATCGCAGAGCTAATTAATTACCATGATTACAAAGCAACAGAGGTGCAGCAGCACTTTCTAGTGTTTAAATTATTTAAAAACAAATGCTCATTGCAGTCCATGGCAATTAGGTTTGAAGGTTTCAGAGCAGCGTAGTTGTTGTTCCTGTCGCTTTGATGCTGTAAATGAGGTTCATCCAACAGATGCTCAAAGAGCCACCCACTAAAGTCCAATCTACAACTTTGATCATCCTCTTTCTCTCTCTCTCTGCTTCTCAGCATAATCAATGGGCTACTTACTTATCAAGCTGCTCAAACTCTCAACCATTAACATTGCACGTCACTTCTTGTTTAAAGGCTGGGTCATCTCTTGTATTAAACACCAATTTAGTAAAATCACCATTTACCAAGTGCGGCGTCTGCCAGGCCAAATCTGACATCTTAAAAACAAAAATCAAAAAAAACAAACAAACAAAAAACCAAAGCAAAAACAGGGGCGACCTCATCTCTTCCTGTGGCTGGTGTCAAATTAGCTACAATTACTCACTTGTTGTCAGAATTAGACATGTTTGTCCACCACCCCATTGGCAACGAAATGAAGGGGGTGAGTGACAAATTGAATCCACAGGCTTAATTGCGAGGTCCTTGATTGATGAGGGTCCGTTCAAATAGGCAGATAATGAATGAGAGAGGAGATGAGCTCTGTGTTTGTGATTCACAATAGAAGGATAGTTTACCTTCCCTGAAAAAAAAAATGCTTCGATGAGTGCATTTCCTTTGTCCGTTTAACTGCAGCGGAGGTCTGGCTCTGGCCATGGTGTGCAACATGTACCGTTGTTGACCTCACATCTGAACTGATTTAAAATTCTGTGAGAAACGTTTTCCAACTGCGGGAACAAGCCCCTGAGAACATAAAGATGTCACAGAGTTTTACAGCGTGGTTTGCCACTGATAAGTTCAGAGTCAGGATATTCTTGCTCCTCGACAGCTGTGATATATCTCATATACGGCGTTGTTTCAGTAGGAATCATGGCTTAAGAAAGTTTGTCAGTCGTCCGATGTTTTTCCTGTCTCTTAGTTGGAAAAATACATTTTTGTACTTGTGATAAAGTTAGTGTAGGTCATGTGACCTGTAAGATTAACATTGGTAATTAGGGTTTTCCACCCTGTAGGTTTTGCTCCACCCAACAGTCTAGCATAGTAAGATAAGTGGTAGGTAAGTCAAAGTAATTTATGGTCACAGCAAGTTAAAAAAAAAACGTATGCTCTATCACGCAATCAAACGGATGTTTTGTGTTGAAAGGTTTTTCAGGTCAGAGAATGGTCTGATGAGAACGTGTTTTATGACTAATTTGATTACAGTGTCATCTATCCTTGACAAAACCCACTGTATGGAGTTTCCAGTGGCTACCGTACAAACAAGCTGAGTGACTCCAATGCCAAAACCTTATGGCAGACATGAGCAATTCCTCCATAATCCTATTCCTTCCTGTGAACTCGTTTATAGTCGCCGGACTCCATCTTTCTTTCTCTCATTCTCTCTTCTTGTCTCCTCGGTGACTCTTCAATATGTTGCCCCCGAGAAAAACTAAAAAATAATGTCCTGCATGATTAAATTACAATTTCCATTGTAAGTCCACGGATGTAAATGCAAAACGTAACTTGTTGGCAGAGAAGTAAACTGAGGGTTCATTTTGTTATATAGAAGTGCTCTCAGGAGTCAGGAAAAAGAAGTTGGCAGCGATCTGTTGTTGGAGGGGTGGACCTGGCTCATCACACTGTGTGTATTAGAAAGCCAAAACTCCCAACATGTTGATGGAGCCATTTTGGGAAAAGCAGTATGACATGCAAGATGCATTCTCTTCCATGTTTCCGTCAAGCGTTAGTTTGAGTTGCGTATGTTATCACTGGGTTTGATCGTTCTCTAATGTTTTCACTGTAACCATCTTTTGGCCTAGTCTTTCCACCCATGCCCTCTCATCAGCAGCAGCTGCTTTGTTCTGCCATGTGGGCTGGTCTGTGTCCCAGTTACCCAAATGATCCAGGCTTTCCACTGGCACTGGAGTCATTTCACTGCCATACTGAATGCCATGTTGAAAATAAACAGCATTCGCTCCCATTATGAGGCTGTCAGTAAAATGCACATCCATCCCAATAAACAGACTACAGACAGCGAGACTGGGTGTCAATCAGTCGGAGAGTAAGATGCTAACAGCGTGGGGGAGATGAATGAAGCCTGAAATGAAAATTCCCCAACTGAAATTCCAACTCTGGATTTAAATGTCTGAGTGGAGGCTCAGTGTGGATTTATCATTGAAATGCAAACCGGTTTGCTCGCAGTGCCGTATTCTAGGGGATGGAAATTAACATATATTTTGATTTTCAACAAATAAAACTGGCTGATTTTCAACCAACATGCCACAATTGGATATGCATTTATTCAGCATGCGGCCATTCGTTATTTATATATTCATGTTTATGTGTGTGCAGATCATAATTGCTTTATGCAGAGTCAGGTCCTCTTTCGGCACGGGGGCCTTGTGATGGCTTACAGATTAACTCCTCGAAATTTGGCTGCTTTATGTGTAATGGGTGTCTAATGGACGCCAGCACTCAGCCTGCTGGGG
Source organism: Trinectes maculatus (assembly GCA_016785345.1). NCBI lineage: Eukaryota > Metazoa > Chordata > Actinopteri > Pleuronectiformes > Achiridae > Trinectes > Trinectes maculatus. Next base: position 453,864 of record JAFBJQ010001454.1, read on the forward strand.
AAACCAACTATCCAAAAACAGCTTGGCCAGTGTGCCTTTGAAAATAAGTCACACAGGACGTACTGGTGGCCAAGTGGCTCACACTTCCTGCCTCATCTGTCACCTCGGGTTTTAGGGCCCACTCTCTATTACGGCAGTCTGGTTCACAGCACAAAGCTGTCTGGCATTGTAAAACCACTAACCCCTGACCATTTGTCCCTATTTGTCTCCTCAAGACCAGACATACCAGATGCACTTTGTATACGGTTGAAGTCTTTGCAAGTGACAAGAGGTGAGACATTCCCTCACATGACTGCTGCCATCCTTCATTCAACCACACTGTCGACAGTGACCGGGTTCACATGTAATTAAAGAGGAAAAATTGGCCCAAGCATGAGTGGGGTAGGGGATTATCCTGCTCCAACCCCATGTGCTCTTTTTTTCACTCTTTTTTCCTGGGTGAATACATTCCTTTAATATGATGAATGGGAATGCAACAGCCCAGTAATTTCATTCTTTGGCTAGGGCCGTTTTTTTTTTAAATTTATTTCTCAGTGCTTTAAAAAAAAAACTGCTGAATTTTTTGGGAACAAAACCACTTCAAAGTCGCACCAGACCTCAGGGCTATCGAGACTGAGAACAAACACGCTCCAGAACTGAGTTGATACACGGCGCGCAATTAACTTAATCCTTAACAAAATTCATACCAACATACACATGCAGGATAGAAGGTAAAAAAAAACATCATGGTTATTACACCCATTTATGTTCACTTTGCATTTCAAAGGCATGACCTCTGCAGCTTGTCACACCCTAGTTAACAGTTTAATCCTGACACAGATAAAGCACACAGCCCTGCTTTGTGAGGCGACTACCAAATGTCCAATGGCTGGATATCAGGGGAGTGATGAAATCAGCAGGAAGAGGTGGGGAAGGGTGGAAGGATGGGGGGGGGGGGGGGGGGGGGTCCTGGGGGCTTTTTTGGGGGGGGGGGGGGGGGGGGGGGGGGGGGGGGGGGGGGGGGGGGGGGTGATCTGAGGGCTACTTTATCTGTGAGAAGTCACACCGAGTGATTGCTATCAATGAGGCAAGAAGATTAGCGAGTGGATGTTTGGGTGGATGGACAGAGGGATGAAGCAAAGCGTTATAGACTGCTGGAAGCCAGGAGGGGAGAGTGGAGGATGTCTGAGCATGTGTGTGTGTGTGTGCGTGTGTGTGAAAGGTGGCGCTTGTATGCCACATACCTAATCCCACTTTACTTAACCTCAATGCATATTTTATACATTAACCTCATTATTATCAGTCCATCACCTCCAGCTTCTGGGATTACAGAAGTAGGCACTTTCCTTTTATGTAAAGCAAGATAAATGTTAACTACTGATAAAGTGGGCGATCCATCAATTCACATTTGGAAGTGACGGCACCATACCTGCAGGCGAAGCAAGCTGATTTTATCAGTTGATCTGAGTGCAGCGATGTTACTTCACACCTCCATGAAAAGATAAGTGTTGATGTAGCTCGTGGGCATTGGACAGTTTGCTGAATTCCTCACGCCTGTGCCAGTGATGGTGAAAAGCAGACTTGCTCCCTGTGTGGATAAAGGCTATCATCTGCTAATGTCTTGTTAATGAATACTATACATCCAAAAGAACCAAAACAAAACCCTGAACATGGGATTCAAAAGCGAAACCAGTCCACTCCATTATACCCACCCACTCTTCCCACCTCGCCCTTGACATGACCAAGAAATCTTGCGTCCATGTTGTGCCGTGGCTTCCTGTTTTATTTTGAAATTTCGTTTCAGGTGTCTTGCCTTTTCCTCTCAGGTGTGTCACGCACGTCTGATTGTCTTCCCCACCCTGATTGTTTCCACCTGTTCCCCATTACCCTGTGTGTGTATATATAGTCTGCGTTTCCCTTTGTTCGTGCCAGTTTGGTTCGTCCCATATGTGTCAGTGCGCTTCCTTTGTGTCTTGCCTTTGTCAGATTTGAGATACTGGAGTTAATTAGTTAAACTTGTGTCTTGTGGTTTCTTTGTTGAGCATCCTTTTCTTTTACCATAGTTCTTCCCCTTGCAATAGCGATTTTTAGTTTCGTTATTTTCCTATTAGCTTACACAGGAATCAGCTATAGTGTTGTCTTCCAGCAGTAATACTAGCTTGAAGCCTCTGCACAAGAGGAGTTGTCGATGAAATTGGGATTCACATATCGATTAGCTCCAACCCCTGACTCCAGCCTTCTCTCATTAGTCAGCAGGGCGAGGCTCGTTCAATGAGGCTGAGTCACACAGGCCTCTCTGCATGTCCAAAATATTCAAGAAATTACTGATGCTTGTAAGTTTTGACTGAATAAGAAGCAAACAGTTAAAGTGTGAGCGCAAACATTCTCGCGTTTGATTTATTTAGATCTTATCAGTCGAATACGCGTGTGTCTTTGTCAGGACTGTGTGGGTTTGGTTTTTATCGGATTTGACTGACAGTGGTTTGGCATCAAACACAAACGGCTCCTGTGAACTTCACACCAGATGACTGTCAGCTTGAACTCCAGCCAACTCATACCTGAGAGTTAAATAGCACCAATCAGACACATGAGCAATGTATAAAATTAAAGTATTCCCACAGGAGACGCCATGTCCCAGAACAATTCACTCTGTCAGTTTCAGTCTAAACATCTTGGTTGGTGTCCAGTCAAACTTCAATCACTGGAAATAATGTCACATTTACAGTCACAAGAAAATATGGTTGGTTCAGTGTGGGGGTATCGCAGCTTGTACATGGTTGTAAGTGAAGTAAGATACTACTTCTTGGTCAGATATTCTTTTTGTTTTGTTTAATGGTGGTGGTAAACATCAACTTTAAAACAACTTTAGAGTGATTGCAGAGAGGAACAGGGGCACTGAAGAATGTGTGTATATCGGTATTTTTTAAAGTGCGTGCATATATTCAGGTGTGTGTCTTTGTGGGTGTGTGTTTGTGTGAAACCGGAGAAGAAAAAAGCTGATATACAAAATCCGGAGGTGGAGAAGGTGATCAAAGAAGAAAATGGAAAGAAATTCATGTATGCAGGTTGACACAATTGTGTGTCCTTGTGTGATTTGTGTGCGCGCGTGCAAGTCTTTGATGTCAGAAGAAAAGAAACTTGCACTTCCCTGCTTATGCCTTATTCAGCAGGACATGAGCGTCCACAAGGCCCAAACACCTCCATGTTGAACTGTGAACTCTTTCAGGGAAAAGTTTTAGTTTCTCATTTATTTTTGATACGCGCACAATAAAGCACAAAAGTGTCACCCACTGTTTGTGGAGTGACACAGTAGCTCGGCCATTAGCGACGTAACCTTGTGACTGAATTCATGTTGGTGCCCCTAAACTCTGGCCTCTCTGGAAGTGGACTTGATCTTTTAACCTCTCCCCAGTGACCTCTCCTGGTCACATGATTTGCTAAGCTGTGACCCCTCTCGACCTCGCTGGTTAAAGGAGAGGCAGCTGTGTTGGGGAGGTCAGGCAGAGCTACTGCCAATAACACTTTACACACCTCTAACACTTCGAGCTGCCGGCTAAAGCAAAGCACACTTAATCACTCCTGATTCGGATGAACCTACCAGGAATTAGCATAGAGTCTTTGTGTGTGTATGGCTGTGAAGCGATATGCATTTCTAAAGACACAGCCTCGAAGACCAACAAAACTCGAAAATCAACAAAAATCAACACATTTTTATTTGCTACATTTTATTTTCCTGCAGTGATTTCGATTTTAATAGGAATCATAAGGCTACGTCCACGTTGAAGACCAATGGCAGCAGATAAATGTGCAACCTGGAGTAAACTAAACTCATATTTATCCCATTTTCTTCCAAACCAGCATTGGGCTTTCATACAAAGTATTATGACAGATACAATCAAATAATATCTCATTTCCTTTCTAGTACATGTGTGGTCTTTCTGCTGACTTCGTCTCCATTCCCTTTGGTGTTTTAATTCTTTTTTTTTTCCTTGACTTTACCAGATGGTGGTCTGGGACCTGACTAAGAATTATGGGTTTTCCAATATTTTAGAGTTCCCATTTGTTCTGTAGCCTATTGTCTTGAGTGCAAAAGTTATGTTGCTTTGACAACCAGTATGCTGATTGTGCAGTTTTGCACATTCCAACTAAAAAGGAACTTAGCTTAGTGATTCTTTAACTAATATAGAGAGCAGTGTTGCCAGCCCTGTTATGAGATGGTTGAGATACCTTGGACATTCCAGATGTGCTCTTCTATGCACTACAGTTCTGTGTTTATTTGTTTTTATTTGGTTTAGCATCTGACCAAATGTGGTTTTAGCTGCAACGAATGATTGCCAAGTGTGAACACACATGCATTTTCCTGCACATGCACACCACATGCAATAATTGTTCATGACACTTTCCTTTATACACACTTACGAACACCTAAATAGTGTGAACACACATAAAGTCAAGCTCTGTGAGGTTTGTGATCTCTGCTGTTGAAACCAACCCAAACCCAAACAAATCCCAAGTATGAAATGTTTTATGAGACAAATTTGACATTTATTGAATTGGATTGAAAATAAAAGTTGTGAATTATGTTTCCACAGACATCTCTCCACTGCCACAGATTCCCATACACATACACACATTTCAGCTGTTATGATATAACACAACGTGCTCTTAAGATATCGCTGCAGTTACTAGATACAGCAGAAAAGGATTCCACAGAGCACTTACAGAAAATCCTCGCTTATTCCCCATAATCCATGATAGACCTAAAGTTAAAGGGTCTTCACAGTAGTTCCCCTCAGGGCAAGTTCACTTTACACCAAGATTAGGCTGAGGCCAGAACTAAAGCCTACTTTACTCGAAGTTTTTCTTTTTCCTTAAGTGCTGATATGGCCTGGTTTCACCTGTGTCCAATTGTAAGGTCAGTCCATTCTTTAAAGAAATCGTTGTTTCAACTTCGTGGTTTGACTTGGCAGAACTTGAAAACAACAGGGTCCTGCGATGTAGACAAGTCTGAATGGCACGAAACCAGCACCAGGGTGCTGTTTTATTTCAGAAGAATAAATACGGTGTGACTTTGGGGTCAGTGCCACCAGCTGTCTGCTTCATTCCTGCGTTCAGAAAAACATCTCTGTTTTCATTTCTGCGTCCGTTTTCCAAGCTATGTAATTAGTCCTGTCAACTCTATCGCACAGCCACTGCGGCCGAGCCAACACAAATGTACAACGGCAAATTGGAATTGGGTAAAAAAAGAAATATCTTGGCTCATAAAATCCTGCTAGGAGGAGTTTCAGCCTGCTTTCTTTGTTCAAAGTGTGTGTTGCAGAAAATCACGGATTGCCCCAAGGGTTTAATTCTCTCTGTGTTGTCAGTGGAAGGGATGGGTTGGTGGCCTGGGGAATACTGCATAAGCATCATGCTTGTTTACGCTGCTTGGATGCAAATGATAGACCGAGGTCACAGACTTGGAAAGTGTTTGAGACAAAAGGCACTTTGCATGCAGCAGTGCTTGTGGACGCGATTGGAAGTTTCACTCTGAGGTTCATCACTGCTCCATAAGGGGCGTGTTTGATCCGGCCCCTCCCCGCCTTGGTCTGATGTGCACTGCTCTGTTACGGGCTGCGTCTTCTCTGCTTTGCTGTGTATCGTTACAAATTCTGATTTGGAGAGTTCAAACAGCCAGTCCCCGAGGAGAACGGCTGAGTCGGCAACAGAGCTGAGCGAGGGGGCGCCCCGCTGAGACTTCCCCAGCTTCTCTTCTCTGAGATCTGGAGAAGAGGAGGGTGATTGGGGGAGACTAGAGAGAGAGAGAGAGAGTGGGGAATGTTTGAGTAGACGATCATCCTCCCCTCTTCTCAACAGCTGTGGACAGGGCAGGCCTGAGTTCACAGGCTTGAAATGCATCTCTGATGTGCATCTCGTGTCAACGACATGGAGAATATAGAGAAGTTGGGGGAAATGTGGCCTGATCTCACACTACACGGTTGGAAAGCTGAGCTGATTCCTGTGCATTTCCAATACAGCCATGCACAAATTGGAAAACGCACAAGGGAAGAGCAAAGTAAGTCATAGCAGGCAAAAAGGAAAATGACATTGGTTTTAGCCACACGCCCCCTCGTTATCTCCATGATCGCCACACAGCCAAAGCTAATCGTCGCAAACAGACTGGACGCACATGTCGAGCGTTTAATATCATACGTTTGCGAGACGATGATGAGAGACAGAAAGAAGTGATTGAGGCAGACAGAGCGGGAGGGAGGGAGGGAGGGAGGGGGGCGGAGAGGGAGAGCAGACCTCTGTGTCAGCTGCATCGACTGTAGGATGTGGATAAATGATGGGAGACAGCCAGTGTGAAGGATGGATGGAGAATGAAGCAGAGGACAGACAGAGGGAAGAGAGGAAGAGACAGCGAGAGGAAGCAAAGAGGAAGAAAGTCCTGGAGACAGAACAGGCCCCGACGTCTGGAGTGTCATGGAGAATATAGAGAAGTTGGGGGAAATGTGGCCTGATCTTACACTACACGGTTTGAAAGCTGAGCTGATTCTTGTGCATTTCCAATACAGCCACGCACAAATTGGAAAACGCACAAGGGAAGAGCAAAGTAAGTCATAGCAGGCAAAAAGGAAAATGACACTGGTTTTAGCCACACGCCCCCTCGTTATCTCCATGATCGCCACACAGCCGAAACTAAACGTCGCAAACAGACTGGACGCACATGTCGAGCGTTTAATATCATACGTTTGCGAGACGATGATGAGAGACAGAAAGAAGTGATTGAGGCAGACAGAGCGGGAGGGAGGGAGGGAGGGAGGGGGGCGGAGAGGGAGAGCAGACCTCTGTGTCAGCTGCATCGACTGTAGGATGTGGATAAATGATGGGAGACAGCCAGTGTGAAGGATGGATGGAGAATGAAGCAGAGGACAGACAGAGGGAAGAGAGGAAGAGACAGCGAGAGGAAGCAAAGAGGAAGAAAGTCCTGGAGACAGAACAGGCCCCGACGTCTGGAGTGTCAACAGCAGGAAGTGAAGTTTTGATGACAGGCAGAGATGGAGCCAGTGGTGGGCAAATGATTACCGCTTGTTTTCCTGCTTTTAACTTTATCTCTAACGCGATCAGTAGATTTATTCTCCCCGCAGACAGATGTGGGCACGTGCCCCCTGAGATAAATCCCTGTCCATTTAACGATGACAGTGGTTGTGATTTTAAAATGAGAGTAATTTACACGTTACATCACGTCAACCTGCGCGGGATGCCAGACATCGAGGAGCAGATAATGAGCGCATCACTGCCGCATTGTCCTCAAAGCACTTCGGGGTCCCTCGGGTAAAAAAAAAAGCAAATACCAACAGTGTCCCGGAGAAGTGAGACTAAACTAAATGAATGTGTGTCTGGCATTTTGCGTGAATCTGTTACTGAGTCTTTCGTTTGCATGGGACATGCCATTGTTTGCCGAGTGTGGATGATGAGAGGGTAGGAGGAGGGGTCGGGGGGGTGAATAAAATGGGTAAGGAAGGGAGAAATGTGTGTGCGTGTGTGTGTATGGGGGGGGTCCCGGTCCCCTGGAGAGCCCGGCCAGGCATTAATCTTCTCCCTTTGACAGCTCCCTGAAAGTTTCTCAAGAAGGGCCATTTCCTTGAGCTATTATAATGCTTCAGTCAAGCACAACCCCGATGCTGAGTGTTTGGGGGGGGGGGGGGGGGGGGATATAGAAGAGGAGAATAAGTGGAGAGGTTTGTGGGATCTCAGGAGCAGAGTATAAGGGATCGTTTAGTGGATCAGCAGAAATATGTCACAAGGGGATTAGAGAAGCATGGAAAAAAATAAAACGTTTGCTTTTCTTTTGGATAAATATGGTGACTCTTAAGTACTTCATCAAAGGGCTGACCAAAACTCACTTAGGAATGATCAAATTAAAGAAATAAGTTAGATAGAACAAATGCCAGCAATGTAGGAGCGCAGAGCTCCAGTATAAATAGCACAGTCTGGTTTCGAGGATTTTATAGTTGCATGCATCCAATTTTTTTTTTGTTCCACAGTTGCCATGACAACACCACTCTTCACTTTTTTTCCCCCCGTCATAAAATGAGCTGAGCTGGTGAAGGAGTCTTCCCAAAATCTTTGAAGCAGACCTCACTTATAACAGTCACTTTTAAAGCCAGGATCCAAAACAGCATAGTTTCACCTGAAAACCAAATCCAAGCTTTATCATGTCTTCTCCTCTGTGGGCCCTAGAAAAATATATATATGTGTGTGCTTCTTTTTCAAGAGTTTTTTTTTTCTGTGGTTGTTCCATTTCCACACTGAGAGAAAGCCAAGTCAAAACCCATCAGCAAAGAGTTTGACTAAAAAAAATATTGCTGGAATCAATATTCCACCGCTTTCATGACTGACTTTTATACTCCTTTCTATCAGCATGCGTTTTTCTCTTTAATTACAGAAATATTTGCAAATTTTAGAACACGTAAACAGTTTTCATAACAAGGTTACTGGATGTGTCTTTGGAACGAGCTGTAATTTCAAAGAAACTATTTTTTTTCTGTGTTCCTGCTCCAGCAAACTGTTAATATTCTTAAAAGCAAAGGCCAAATGTGTTGAGTTTCAATTGAAATAGTCAGTTTTTAGTTTTGTGTTATGACTGGGAGTGCGTTTGTAAAAGTGGAATGTTACAGGTTTTGGTGAGCGTTACTGCATATATGAAAAAAAGCTATAAAGCCTTTTGCTGCTCAGTGATGTCACTTGAGTGAGTCAAGTTACAAAAAAAGATAAAAGAAACGAGGCAGAACGTACCTGAACCTCTGAGTCAATTGTCTGTGGTTGGGTTACGATGTGAAGGCACAGGAAAAAGGAAAGAGGAAGCGTGGAGGAAAGATGATCTCTGGTTCTGTCGCTTTGCTTTGAAGATTTCTTTTTTTTTTAAACTGTCCATTGTGACTCTGACAAAGTAGTTTAGCAACCTTTACTGTTCGTTTTACTGTTCTTTCCATCTTTCATTTTCCTGACTGTATTCCTGCTGTCTGCCATTCATATTCCAACTCTGGATTCTGATCGAGTCTGATGGAGTTTAAAGGCCTGATTTTTTTGGGGGGTTAAAAGTTTGTTATGTTTGAGAGTACAGAGAAAAAATATATATACCAGCTGACATTGATTCACAATCGCCTGTCTGGCCAATATTCATAAACCTTTATGTGTCTGCAGGCACAAAAATAATATTGAGTTTTCAATTTCGCTCGCTTCATTTTAAAGGGCGATCACACACACACCTACTAATCTCTAAATCTCCTCATCCCTCTGACTGTCACCCTTATTATTCTAACATATGTAGAGTGACGTGTGTGCTGACTGTCAGTTTGCACCATATCTGAGGCTGTGTTGCCAAATGTGTCATTACACCCTGTGAATCTCTGCCTGCTGTCAATATATCTCTGACTCCATGCCACCGAAGCTGTGGCCTCTTCCCCGCCAACACCCGCACAAACACGCTCACACATTTTATCTCTCACAACACAGTCAGGACCTGCAGAGCAGCCAGATCCTGGAACTATTTCCCCGACTCCAGATTCAACCGCGATTAACATTCACCTCAGCTCACACGGGGTCGGGGCCACTGGCTGCGCTGGGTATCTTCGAAACCAGTCAACAAATTAATTTCTTGACCTCCTCCTTCAGTTCAAGGACAGCAGTGGGCTCCTCTGGAAGACCAGGGAGGCAATAACTCGACAATGTAGTAATATATATATATATATTAGAATCAAATAAGCAAATGCAAAAAACATTAATCAACTGACTGAAAATCTGATGCTCTGTTTAATTATGGTGCAGGAGGTCCTGTAACTAAAACATTTAACAAACGAGTATGCGTATATAAAGTATAACATGTTGAGAGTTCATCCATAAGTTAGTTTATTATGGCAATTTTGAAATTATTTGAAAACAAATTCTAATTTAAACGTATTAAAAAAAATCCTTTCCCTGACACACATTTTGTGACATATGATATGAATTCATATTTATATTACTATGCTGCATGGTTTCTTTATAATCATCCAGGTAGCGGTCATGGTTGCAGAAATAAATCATGACAGTGTCATGCTTGTTTGAATCAGCTGTTTTCTTGGTACCATGATTCTTTAGTGAGATGATTTTTATTGGTTTTCAACTCAGTGTGTGTGCTCTGTCCAGGGGTTCCAGCAACCTTTTACTGTGTGTGTGTTCAGCAATTTGTTCAGTGGGCCATCCTGCAGTCAGTATTCAAACCCTGCTGTGCAGTCACTCATTCAGCCTTTTGTGCACATCTATTGTGGACCTGAGTCTACAAAAGATGTGCAGCAGAACATGTCCACAGAGAGAGAGGGTGCTTTTTTTCACCAGACAAGAAAGTGTTTCCTTTTTCATTGCCTTTAATTATCTCCAGAATGGGATGCAGGCGAAGAAGGCTGTCAACGTGCACTATTCAACTGGGGCCTGTGAGTGTTTGTGTGTGTGTGTGTGTATTTGTATGACATAGATATAGAGATGTAGTGACACTCGGTTGTTACTTTAACAACAGAACACACTGACAGTGATACCAATTCTTCTGATCAAATTGTGAGGAAGCTGTGTGATCTTACGGCTTGTGCTTCCCACTTTGGCTGGAATAACCTCAATAAGACAGTTCCAGTTTGAGGGGCTTCTTGTACCCACACCCCATTTACATCACCCCCACAGCATCTCAGTACACGATCCCAGCTTTGACTTGGCTCTAACACAACTCTCCATTTCTTTTGTTTGAGCCATTTCTTGGTAGATTTACTGGAATGTCTTGAGTCATTGTCTTGTTCTGTGGGCCAGCTGGAATTTTTAGACTCACATTTTCCTCAGGCACTCTCTGATACAGTGAAGAATTCACACGTGATTCAGTGATGGTGCGCAGTTAGTCTGAGTTGTTATGAGTTGGTTATGTCGAAATACTTCAGCTGTAGATTCATCTGCCTAAAGCACATTGATCCAGGAGAACTGACCTAGCGATCTATGACTGTGTCTTTTCATCAGGCTGAAAGGTGCACTTTAATGAGTCAGTTAACTTGAAAATAAACAGCAGGCAGCCCCCCCAGTGACCCGTAATGAAATTTAAAACGAAGATTTCACAAACAGCAGGCCAGTGATACACATGTGCCTGGAGTAAATCAAACCTCAGAAGAAGAACAGAGGAGACAGATAACCTGCAGGTGATGCGTGACCGTCTGAGAAATTGATATTTCAGTATCAGACCTCACCCTCTGTTTTCCATACCATCTTTCAACAAGGGGGATAGGGACAAAGAAGAAGATAGATCTTAGACAACTTTTCAACCGTCATGGTTGGGGGGGGGGGTCAAAGAAGGTATCTTTCCTGACCCTTGAGTGTTCTGCTCATCAATCTTCAGTAGGTCATCAAATGGGCAGGGACAGAGAGGGCCAAGACGATTGGATCCACCGTTTTTGATGGATCCACTCCGAGTGTAGATGGGTGTTCCTTTTTTTTTTGTTTTTTTTTCTAGAAGTTGACAGGAACAATGGAACAAAGAGCGCGCATTTGATGTCATTGTATCGTTGGTGTGTGAAAACAGGAGATATAAATATAAGTTAGCTGCCTTGTCCCTGTGGTGAAAAACATTACCCACTCCTATACGGAACACGCACACACAAACACTCACGTAGACACACATACTTACCGCAGCCTTTAAACAAGGTCAAGCCTGTAGCCGGGTAACAATCGCAACTCATTATCATCCGGGACGATCCATTGCCCTGGATATTGGCTTGGACAGTCCCTCTGAAGGCGATTGTCTTTGGACATTTCAAGCCTGTCAGTTCCGCCCCGTGCAGCCTGTACAGCTGGGAGACATCTGCAGCCCAGAAAGATACCTCCATCTTCTCCCTACTGTTCACACAACTGCCCTTACCACTCCCCCCACTATCACACCATATTCAAAATAACGTCTGAAATATACTTCTGTATCAAAATGCTGACAAAGCTGTTATAGTTACAGTACAGTACAAAACTGGATGGTTGTGTTATTGCATTTTATACGAGAAATACTTTTTTAATAATAACCAAGTAATGAGAGAGACGTAATGACAATGTGATGCCTACACACACATACTGCACGTGTAGTGATGAGGCGCCGCCCTGTTAGCTGCTATTGAGATACTGCAGACACAGATGACTCAAGCATAGTTACCATGACTGGATAAAAGCCTCCATCTTGGTATCTAATCTATAGGCCTGTTCAAAAGGTCTCGGTCGGGGAATGGCCGGGGATTCTTCCCACTGTTTACTTGTTTATCTAAAGCGGGTAGATTCATTTATAGTTTCTAAATCAGAGTAATTGATCTTATTCCCAACAATATGCAAATAAACAATGGCTCGTCCCACCGTCTGTGCTGGGCAGGAAATCTGAACCATGTGCAGTTGCTTGGAGGTGGAATGACTTACCTAATCTGACTCAGTGGGATACACTCAGCAGATTTCAATCTATGTCTGTAAAGAAAGACCTATTTAAGCAGGCAGCATGAGAAATGCTTGTCGGATTTCACACTGGCAATGTGCTTTGACGGTGACACAATATGCTAAGTCTGAATTTCTGCCCCTGGATCTATTCTTTCATTTGTCACACAATTGTTTGTGGCACTTTTTATGTGAACAACCACAAGGTTACCGAACGTCGTCCAACACAGACTGTGAAATTGTGCACAGTTATTCACATTTTTAAATTATCACCCACCGCTCCCACTCGAACATGACCAGCTTTTAACTCTATTTTCCATTACGGCTTCTCAGAATAACCATAAACACTTGTGATTTCTGAAATGGTCAGAAAGCGAGGTGAATAACGTTCTTATTCTGGTGGGTTATAACCTCAGGCCTCACTCACTCATGGCAGAAGGAGCGTGGAACTGAGTGTTGTGGCAGTTGTAACTGTTTTGTTCTTCATGTGAATGACAGTGGACATGGGCTGCCGGTTCTGGATTCTAATTTAAAAACAAACTTTCCCAATTAATTCTGAGGCCTCTTTTCTTTTTGCACATCGAGTGACCTGCTGGTATGCTGGGCCCCAGGGCATGACCAGCACACTTCAGTGCATAAATATAAAATCCGTATGAACAATGGCAGATGTATATGGCACCTCCGCTAAAATAGGAATCATGTAGTCATTTCCTGGCTGACTGTTTAAGCAGATGATGGAAAAAAAACAGAGAGTAAATTGTACAGAAACTGGATACAAAGCGAGGTAACGGGGTCAGAGGACATGAACATAGTGAGATCGTGTAGACAGGCACTGTCACAGCCACCCGTGGAAAAAGAGATACGTGTGTATGTGTGGTGGTGATGGGGATGACTGGTGTGAGTAATGGCCCCTGTCCGACAGGGCCTTGGGAATGGAGTCGAAGCGATCGATATGTTATAATGTTAACAACGATCCCTCCTCCCATTGTGCTGCCCGAGACAAATCTATTAAAGATCCATCTCATCCCGTCGTCACCATCCACTGCCAACAGCATACAGAGAGAGAGAGAGAGAGAGAGAGAGAGAGAGAGAGAGAGAGAGAGAGAGAGAGAGAGAGAGAGGGGAAGTAGGAGGGAATGAATACCAAAACCCAAAGCAATTTTCAAAGCTGCTCTGCGGAATAGTGATTCACATTGTGTCGCTCACCATTCAGCGACAGGCTGTTTTTTGGTGAATGCACTCGTGGGTTATTTGCTTTGGTCGATGTGCAGCTCGATGGAATAGATCCATCTCATCCCGTCGTCACCATCCACTGCCAACAGCATACAGAGAGAGAGACAGAGAGAGAGAGAGAGAGAGAGAGAGAGAGAGAGAGGGGAAGTAGGAGGGAATGGATACCAAAACCCAAAGCAATTTTCAAAGCTGCTCTGCGGAATAGTGATTCACATTGTGTCGCTCACCATTCAGCGACAGGCTGTTTTTTGGTGAATGCACTCGTGGGTTATTTGCTTTGGTCGATGTGCAGCTCGATGGAATGCATTCCGCAGCGAAGTGACCCCCTTTGCCGCCGCATTGATTACCCATTAACGAAGGAAAATCGACAAGCGCGTTTTTATCCCTCTGAAATTGTTTTGGGAAAAAAGCGTTTCTCACAATCACGTGAGTTGCTAGTGTCTTTTAAAGCAGTACCTTCATGCATAAACGTTATTTTTTGCTCTGGATGACTTCAATTTACGTCAGGACAATAGCGTAAAATATGTTCGTGTTCGTTTTCCGGGGGGCTAAAGGAGAGAAGTGCTATAAAAATTCACCAGTGTCTTAGGGTGGTTTGAAAGTGCAGGCTTAAGTTCAGCCTGTCACCACATATCCCCAGAGAAAGGCATGGAGGAACACATGTTGTTTTTTTTCTCCAGGGACTTTTGTTTGTGTGTGTTTGTGTGTGTATTCTCAGTGACCCGTCACACCAGGATGAGCGGCGAGCAGAAAAGACAGCTAACGTCAGCCATGTCTGTTGTGTCACACGTGGAACTTTCATTACAGGGGAAAGTCAAACAGTCACACATGCATGCAATGCCATCCCCATGACAGGGATGAATGTGGACGATATGGTCAGCTGAAGCTGGGCAAAGTCTCAGCTGGCCCGGGACGTCCCGCTTTCCACCACCGCCCACACACACACACACACACACACACACATTTCCACAGACAAAAACAACAACTCTTTTCCCCCAAAGCGATTCAGGGAATCTTCAGTGCTTCTTGAACGGAGCCTCCGCTCTCTGTTATAGGACAAGCTGTGACCTATACAATAAAAGCATGCACACAAACAGCCAAACACCCAGACACGGACTCAACACCCACCCCCCAGCAACTGTGCATTCTGAGGTTTTACAGTCTTGACCTCATATGTAAGTGCCACAGGGTTGCATGGAAGGGATCAGCTTAAGTGAAAGGGCCCCCTACTCCTCCTTCCTGCTACGACCCCCCAGGCTGCGGACACAGATCAAGTTGCCCCCTCTCCAGATGTGAGTAGGGGGTATCTTGAGGCTCCACTAATGTGTGTATGTGTGTGTGTGAGTATGTGTGTGTATGTGTAGGGCACACTCCAACGTCTGCGATGTCACACCCCCATGGCAGTTGACGCCACTGAGCTGTCAATGAGATGGATAGGCCTGTGATGCCAATGTAATGTCAATGTGGGGGTGAGGTACATATGTGTGGATCCTCTTGCTTTCTCTGACGCCTCTTTGGTCGCTCGCCCCCTTCCAAAGTGAGTCGCCGCCACTTCCACAAGGCCAGCGCGGTCCCTCGAATTCCGTCTTTCAACGCAAACTCAACGCTCCGTCGCCTCAGAGATCTTCATTGATGGCTTGGTTTTAAGCGCTGCGATCAAACAGCACTGTCCATGTTAACATGTATGTGTTTGAGGATTAAGCAGGCAGTAAATCAGTACAAAGACCAAAGAGGTATCACCGCGGAACCTTTCATTCTCCTTTGTCACTTGCATATTGAATAGCTTGGTGTCCGGTGTTATGAATCTAAAGATGGCTGCCGAGGACCTGTCATTACTTAACGTGTGCCAAGTCTCCACCAACGCAGGATTGGGTTTACAAGTCAGCGGGTGCTAATTTATGTTCAAGGCTCAAAGTGGCGGTCAAATTCCGATCAATAAAGTATCAGCAGGAGGTTAGAGGATTGACCCGGCCCAGGAATCAATTTTGTTATCCATAATCACTTAAGGGGGTTTTGCGGTGGCCTCAAAGCATGGTTCCCTTGTGTGCCTCATTTTACCACTTCATCTGACTGAAGTATTATTATTTTTAAAAAAATTCAGCCTTAGTAGCAGTATAGCATCTTGACTCTAATTTAAAAAGTCATAAACATTATGTTTTCTGCTCATTCCCTCCATCCTTTAGCATGTCCGTGGGCATTAATGGGGACCGCGTGTGTGCTGTGGTCTAAATATTTGGTACGGGAGGATTGTTAAAGGCTCTTGCTGATCATTTTTTCCATAAAACAAATTACGCTGAGAACTTCTGGAGTGCATTCCACCCCGAGGCTAGACGCCCTCACCCACCCCCCCACCCGCACCAGAAGGACGAGACGAGCCGCAAGTCGCTTCTTGACAAACACGTGCATATTCGCACACATGCGAGGAGACGCTCAGACAGATAAACGCTCTCAGACAGATAAATGTGCGCACACAGAGCCACAAACATTCTCGGCGGATCCCAGCACACAAACAGCGACGCTCACACAGCCTCTCAGTGGATATAACCTAACCCCTACCCGCTTTCATTGCTCCTACATAGCAGCGCAAGCCTAATGAGTGCATGCTTTGTACAAATTAATGCCTATTTGCTGCTGGGGTCCGTGGGAAGCACTGTAAAGCATGCAAATCTCTGTGAATAGATATTCACCCACTGAGGAAAAATGTGATTGAGGACAGACAAATGTACCCACACAGCACACATTCCTGTATACACACACACACACACACACACACACACACATTCTCCAGGGATATACTTTCTCCTGGTGTGAATCTGCTGAGAGTGAGATACACATATGTCAGTGTGTGCGCTCTGCGTGTCACATGCAGAAGCCACTCAAAGATTCTGACATATTTCGGAGCAACATGGCATTCTGAGAGGATGTGGTCATGTGGCGTCCCGAGTGGACAGGTGTGGCTGTCCAGTAAACAGCCACACTGTCTGTGCTCCTCAGTCTGCCTAACGCAGATGTTTTCCTTTCTTTTTCTTAACAGCATAGTGAAATCACGGATTTTAGACTCAACACATGAAGGATTAGTGTGGTTTATAGCCAGTCCCTGATTATCTGTGTTCGGCTTGTGTCTGTTTCTCAAGAGACGCGGCGGGACAGGTGGCTGCTCGTCTAGGAATAGAACACAGACGTGACATATTCGCTAGTTTCTGAAACCCGTGTGCACGCGCATGAGAGAAATCGCGAAATGCATGATCACAAAAGCCGCACACACACGCCGGGGGCCTTCAAAATGCAACTTTGCACCCACAATAAACAAAACCCGATGCACTCAGGCAGATACTGTTACATGCGTATCGAAATTAAATTAGCCAGCGTTATCTCATTTCTCCTGAGAGCAGCAGGGCCCATCTGCAAACATCAGACAGCTTCTCTACAAAAGACCTGTTAATTCTCTTTGTTTAAGGCCCGCCCCCACCTCCACAACCCCACGCCTGTTTTTATGCCGAACGCATTTTCATTAACTGTAGCAAATTACATTTTAATCCGCGAAGCCCATTTCATTGAAGAAATTGTTTAACTGGTGTGAGATTGGCACTGAGTTACTGCCATGCAGAAGACAACAGAACGCAAACGAGGGATGATGAAAGCTGTTTGTTGTCCTTTTTTTCCTCCTTCTCTGTCATGCTGATGGAAATAAGCAAAGATACAGGAATCTGAATGATGGTTCACAGCTGCTGAAATTCTCTCTCTGAGTTCGTTTCATCCAAACTTTTTTTCCTTTTTAAATTCTCTCATTATTGACACATATGTAAGAATGCTGAATTTAACGGCCTAACACGAAAAACATTGTTTACGTCCATTCCTAACAGACTAACGACTAAGTTGCAACAGCTTGCCCAAGTGACTTAAGAGTATGTAACCCATTTTAAAACAATCCGCTCTTTGTTTCACTTTGACATAGCGGAGGACAGTATGATGTGTTTTCATTGGTCAGGTTCCTATTAGTCCAGACTGTAGCTGCTTTATTCAAGTGCTTAACTCTCCAGCGTGGCTTCTCCTCCAGTAGCCTGCTTTGATCCCTCTGCTGTTTCACTGCCTTAATTGCCCCTTAATTTGTGTGACCAGCAGACCCTGATGTTGAGGGCCGATAAAGAGGAAAAGCCCAGTTGGCCAAAAACAGTGACCCACTATGTGACATAGTTAGCATGCTCCATTGCCCCACACAGTTCCTCTGGTGCCCACTGAGTCCCGTTGAGGTCATGTGGTAGAGTTGTCAAGAGCAACCACTGGGACTGAGACCCAAGACTTCTGGATCACAGTTAGCACCGGTGGTTCTGTAACTGAAAGTTGGAGCATCTCTCTCTCTCTCTCTCTCTCTCTCTCTCTCTCTCTCTCTCGCTCTTTCTCTCTCTGAGTCTGACCTACAGCATGTGCACACTACAGAGAGAGATGCTCATCTGCACACTGAGGTACTAGTGTTATGTGCAGTGATGATCTTGGGTCCAGTTGAGAAGAAACTGACTTGTCAATCAGTGCTGCTACTTTCCCTGTATATAAACAACGCATGTTTTGCTCATACACATCTGGTAGAAGGCTAATTCGTTGGAGCGAGGTTTGCAACAAATAATCATCATCATGTTTATGTGAAACGTTTAAAGAGCAGTGGGTGATTTATGGTTTATATATTTCCCCTGCCAGACATTTGTAGAGAAGATGTGAGGAGAAAGTGGGTCATTGTCTGCTGGTGGCCCAGTCTGAACAACGTGACAGGTTCTGTGTGAACCAGGAACTTTTCATCCCTCAACAATGACTCCTCACAGTGTCACTGAGCAAAGCAGTCAACCACAGTCGCTCCGATGATTTTACTCAGTGGACAGTAACACAGGGCTGCAGCAGCGCCGACAGCCCTGGTGTTTTCTCTCAGAAAAAATAAAAAAGTTTCATGATAGCTCATTAAAAGTGGAGACGTTTAGCCAACAAAAAGCACCTTTCACAATTATTCTTTATGACTAACTTAGCAAGATAAGATGAATTAAAACAGTATTAATACATTTATGCTGAATATTTACTAAATTCATTTTATTTATTGATTTGATTTTAAATGTTATTAAGAAAAATACTGTAGCAAAACTTATAACCTACATCCGGTGACGTTATTTTTCATATGTTACACACTCTTCTATTTGATCCTTAATAATTAAGAGAGTTAAAATAGACAAGCAAACTGACATCAGTACGTTTTACAGAATGCAGTACTCCTGCGATGCTCCGTTTGTATTAGAGAACACAGCCTGATGGTCAATTAGAAAACCATGTTAAAAAAACCTCATACAAAATAATAACTCACCTCAACCATTTCTCTCGTACGTAACATATCTGTAAACTGACTCTTACACTCACTTCGTCAACATCTTTTCAATGATGCCTGTTACAGTTCTGTCCACTGACGTAAGAGCAAGTGAAAACCACGCTTCCAGCTGCTGACAGATACTGTTGAGAGATCATGCCGTTTAAAGTGGAAAATAATATGCCTTCACTCCAAAAAGTGAAATAGAAACTCACAGGTAATGGGGTATGATAGGTTTTCTAGATAGGAAACAACTGAACGTGATGGCAGTGAACTCATAGTCCACAGATTGTTTTTTTGTTCTCTTGTTTTGAGGTGAAGAAGTAAGAGGAAAAGATGTGAACTGCTGACATGCAATTGTTGGATGGTTCCCTAGTCGGCCGAGCATTTTTGTGGCTGACCTTGAATTGGACCCAGAGGCACAATCTCAGCAACTGGCTGAGAAGCGGAGACAGAAGTTTGAGAGAACTTGTGTTCTGCACTGAGAATCTTTTTTATTTTTGACCTTGTTATTTCAGACCATCCTGCTAAAAGGAGTCATCACATCATGCCAAGACAATGACGTCATAGGTGGAAAGTTGACTTTATGCCAATTCATAATTTGGTGCCCCATCTTGCTAATCCTCGAGCCGAATCTGAGGATTCGGCTAAAAAATCCCTAACTAGAAGCTGTTTATGAGTGGCTGAGTCACTTAAGTAAATGCTTACGTCTGGCCAATGGTAAGTGACAGCAAAGAAAAAAGTAAAAAGTGAGATGATATCCATTGCCACCTGCTTGTTTTTGATCTAAGTAGGACAAGATGCTGGCCCAGAGCCACATCTCCTGTGTCCTGGGCCAGGTGTAGCACCGAAACAACAAGGTCCAGTTCCTCTCAGAAATTTGTGGTTTGGGCCAAAATCAACTCCGCTGCTCCGCCCTGACCTCAGGCCGCCCCCCCGTCCCTGTCAGCCCTCTGTGACTCACAAAGAAAAACCAGGGATGTTGGTCCAGAGATGTGCCGACATAGCAGAGTGACTAAGAAGCAGGGATTAGAGCATGGAGGCATTTAGTCAGACTTGGTCTGAGAGATGTAACAATATAAACAAAGCTCTTTTGGCCTGAGTTCACTGCTCTGGACTTGGTTCTTTTGCATTGTTTGCAAGTGGATGACAATATTCAGACATACCAGTGTTCGGGATGCACAGAATTACACATACAGTAAATATTTATGCCTTAGACACACAACAGTACAATCATTTATTTAAACTTGATGAGGCCTGTCTGATCGTGCTGAATATGAAGGATTCTCCTAATTCAATCATCTTGAGAATTGTTATTGAGCAGAGAGCAGAGAGTTGCACCTGTGTGTGTGGCTGCGTTCCAAATAACTTTGCATGTGTAACATTATTATGGCGCAAAGAACTTTTACAGTCTCTACTCAGCATCGCTTGGAGTCATATTGACCCCCTCAGCATCACAAGCCCGTAAATGCCACAAACACTGCATCTTGTTTACCATCTCTCCGCTGAATGCAAGATGTCACAGCTGTTGTCTCCCTCTCTCTCAATAAATGCTGTTTAATACGACATCATTAACTTTGATTGGGGTTATGCTCACCATTCTCCAGCACTTGCGTGGGGGGCTTTTTATTATTATTTTTTTTATCTCTGCTACATTTTAATCAGCTAAGCTAGGATCAGGACCCATTCCTATCCCATGCTCCATCAGCCATCCTGATACCTGCTACCCAGTCACTTGGATCAGACACACCTCATACATCTCAATGTCAAGGCCCATTATCCTCACACAGAAATGAATGTACGGAAATGGAACTGTGCTGTGGAATGGTACATAATATCTGCTCGCAGAGCAACAGAGTGGCAGTAAGAGGAGAGGGGATCAGAGGAAGGGAAACCTCTCATATGGTTCCTAGTGTGTCTAACCATAAGGCAATTACATTCAGTCTAATGCGGACTGTTTCCACTTTGCCAGTCCTTGTGGAAAACCAGTCGTTCCTTAACCCATTCTTCCCTAATTAATGGGAGACGCTTACAGTCATCTGATCCTGATCCTTTTAAAGCGAATAAGAGAATAAAAGAAAAAATAGAGCAGATGAACTGTAGTTATATAAAAACACAACTGACTTTTCTGTAACAAAGAGGTCATTACATCACTTAATGGACATTCAGAATATTCTGTCGTCGACGTTCTCACGCTGGAGCCAGAACAAAAGAAAAATATGGGGGCAAAATAAATACATCACCATCAGCTGCTGGTGCTTCAGGCAGTGCTTGGATCAGAAGCAGAGGACCTCCATAACATGCCTCATGTGAATCATGATCAATGCCACAGACGTCCAATCAAGTGCCAGGTTTTCCTCAAAGTCAACCTGGGTCACACAAGGAACTGTCAATATTATTGTCGTTTTTCCAGGCTGAAATGGTTTAAATGTCGAATTCCTGTATTGAACGTCATATCCATGAGTTATTCTGGACCAGAGTCAGTCAAAAAAAAAAATTGAATCGCTTACTCCTCATTCACTTTTGACCAAGAAGGACACAGGACTCATCTGCCTGTGACTCATTATGGGTTCTAATTACTTAACACTGGAAACAATTGCCCTTAGTTTCTCTGGTGGCAGCTCCAGCGCGCCTTTTTAATAGGCAGGATATGAGATATTATCCAGGGGTATGTTTTTAATAAGACATGAAAAGCAAATTTGCCGGTTCATTTTTTGGTTTCGATTATTTCCTTTCTACAAGTGTGCCCTGCTCCAACACTTGGGATCATCTTCCTGTCTTCTATTAAGGTTTGCTTTTATCTGACAAAAAAAAAAACAACGGAGAACCGGTCATTAACCTAAAGGCACCACATACTTCGCCTTAATGGTCCGGATCAGTCAAATACACAATAACAGCCTTGGCTTATCCGGTTTGTATTGTAGTGGGGGACGTCTGTTTACTGACAGTGGGACTGAATCATCCACTGACTGATGCTGGAAAGTTGTTTTTGTTGGTGTTTGGTTAGGAATCTAACGAAATACAATAGAGATTTCCTGAACCTTATTGGACTGATTCATTATTATTTAATAAATAAAAATGACTCAGGAGCATGGGAGAGGGCAGACCACACAAAATAATATCCCTCCTGTCTGGTTACTGTTCCAGCATCCAGTGTAAACAGATAAGGCTGATAGTGATTGAACTGTAGCAAACGGACACAGGCCAGAATGAGACATGCTCCGCTGCAGCTCTGGACCCGCTGGCATATTAGGAAAGTCATAGCAGGGGAGCAGAAAGTGTGCATGATGTTGGCGTTGGTTTTTATTAGTGTCTGTCTGCAATGTAAATGCAGGAGACGCAGAGAGGGAAGGAAAAAGGGGAAGGGAGATGGAAAAAAAGTTTGAAGAAAGACAGAGAGACAGTATTTCTCTCATTTCTGCGTCTCAGTGTGATATCGCACACAAACGCTTTATCGCATTCCTCAAACCACATCACGACGTATGCGCGTCGCATGCCACTCTGTCAAATCTCAATTTGTCAGTGTTGCCACAACAAGCAATTGTTACATCATTCAACTGAAACTGTCGCCAGGCCTTTGCTATGGCGAGCCGCATCGCTGGTCCCCGTGTTTGCACGCCGCACAGGAACACGGCGTTTGTGGGAAATGTGGTTAAGGAAACAAATGTGACTTCTTCACTGTCGCTCCCAGATGCGGTTTGAACGTGATGACAGCGATATGGAGCGGCAATTCAGGTGAATACAGACTGAGAGTCAGAGAGACAAAGATAAATGCACCGAGTGTCAGAGAGTGAGAGATGTGAGAAAATGAGAAGTAGAGATAGATGTGACGATGGAGAGAGAGAGAGAGGCAGATGGAGAGAGAGATAGTGCAACAGGTGAAAGGAGGCGAGCAGGAGACCTGAGGGGTAAGGAGGGGGTAAATTGAGAGGCTGCGTAGCACTTTCCTCTGCGAGCTGACAGGGCTTGACGCTCAACTAACAGGGCTGTTTTGACAGGTGTCAGATGGTCCATATTACTATTTCACCGCCGGGCCCCTGGGACCCTGCATCATGGGCCACAACAGGACTGGCCAAGCTGGAAAAAAAATAAAGAAAAGTGGCATGGCAGGAGAGTAAAACACACTTGACTTCCTCCCTCTGCAGCTCGCTGGCTCTGCACTCTCCCACAGCCTGGGCATCTGCTGCACGTTAGCTACAGGACCCACTGATACGCGTGTGAGCGCGTGGGCCGGGGGAGTGGGGGGGGGGGGGGGGGGTGCATTGGGAGTGGTGCATTTTCACAGTGAAGGTGTGTATGTGTGTGAATGTGAATAGTTGTGTGTGTGTGAATGTGTCCAGATAGTGGAAGACACAAGTCATTTTTCATGCTTCTATGTGGATGACTTCATGTGAGGCAGTCAGATGAAAGAAAGTCAAATCCATCTTCGCCCAATAGCAACTGTTCATTGTTACATTCCTCACCTGACGCCCACTAAGCAGACGAACAGACGTGATCCCCACCACACTGCTAATATATGAGAGGGTAGAAGAAATCCCATCATCCCTGCGAGGGGGTTACGTTGTGACACCGGAGGGTTTCTTTAATGTGGTTAGAAACATCTCAATAGGCAATGAAAAATATCGATCTTCTGCTTTTCACGCCGGAATCCATTACCAACGCATGAAGTGCTGCCGAAAATAAATATATATAAATAAATATATATACATAAACCTCACTAAACTCATATATATGAGCTCAGGATAACGGAGAACAGTTTCAATACGGTGCAGAAGAATGTATTTATTAACATTTTCTTTACACCAATAGGAGCTTCTCCTGTTAAATCCCACTGACACTCTCTGACAGGGATCTGAGCACGCTGAGCCTGTGTTCCTCGCCATCGCTGCCTAGACAAATAGCAATATTTCACTGCCCCTACAGCCTCGAACCTTCTCAAAACCGCTCCAGTCTTCTGACAACTCCCAAACGCACGCGGCCATAATTTGCAACAAGTTTGTAATTGTCCCTTGTTAAGTGTTTCGGGGGGGAACACTGTGGCTGCGGCTTCGAGCGGAATTGTTGCATGCACTCAGACATGTTTTATAGCTACCGCATGAAACGAGAGCGTCCCTGCTCGTGTGATTCACTGGGAGTCAGAGGGTGGATCTGATGCTGCCTCTCGCTGGTGAACAAAGGCCCAGCGTAACCAAAGGAATGGAATGGCTTAGGATGCCAGTTTCACAACAAACGCACGAGAACAGTCGTGTGAATGGGATTAAACGTTGTATCATGGATCTCACTGAGATTTGGTGCAGCATTTCCCTTGTTTTGTTTTGAAATATGCATCAACTCAATCTGTGAAGAAAGAAAACAAAGAAACCAGTGTAAACTACAATGTACTGTACGATCTAACATGACCTTAAACGTCTCAAATGATCATCTGCAGGAATCTGTTTACAGTATTGACGGAGTCTGGGGTAGGAGGTAAATCGGATGGCAAATGATTTGCCTGACAAATAATTTCTTATAATTTGGATCAGTGTTATAGCTTAAAACGTGTGTGACAGTGTTGTGGTTTCACGCATCTGCTGCTCGTACGGGTTAAACAGATTAAATCAAATTCAATTTCATCATGCTTCAGTACCTATATAACCGTGTAGGAAATAGTGACCATGTTCAGTGTTCAGGATCCTCAACTCAAGCTTTTATATCCATATTTGAACGAGAGCGTCTTTTCCATATCCTTAGGCTGCATTTGTACAGTGCCAATTCCAAAGTAAACAAATGACATGCACTTTAGCCAGATCCCTAAATCTACACAACTGGACGTCGAGATCACACGAGCATTGCATATATGCACCAAATCCTATAAATATGCAATGATAAAGTAATCTGGTAAATCTGTAAAGCACTTTGCCAGATTGTTTTGCTGATTTAATGTGGTCCAACCTGCGTGATGTCATTTGTTCATCCTAATGTATGTTTGTACCTTTCTTTGTCTCTTTCTCCTCCACTTCGCTCCCTCAGATTACTGACAACAAGATGAAAAGGGCGCAGGTTCGCTCATCTGTCGCTCAACAAAATTGAAAATTCAGTGAAAGATTCTCTAAGCCTGAATAATCCCTCACTCCCGCTTTTACCCTTCTCGCCAGCGTCATAACTGCAGGCTCTGGTGTCATATTCTGAAATAATTGGAAACTATAACTAACTTATGTGTTTTATATATATATATATATTTATATATATAATATCCTCCGAGTCTATTGAAAAAAGCACAATAAAAGTATCCTGAACTTTGCCTGTCCCATTTCATTGTCCTTCCATCCAGCACAAGTGGGCTTTTTACAAAACGTCTGACTCAGTTCCCCCCCCTGAGTATGTTAAAACAGGAGGCCCTTTTCAGGGTTTTATGGGGTGTCCTGTTTTTCCAACATACCTCCAGTGATTTAGGTAATATGTTTGAAATAAAGAGTTCTGAGGGGTAAGAGGTAACTCAAGTTTTACCGTGCCCTCACTAAAACGAAAATAAAAACGACGTGAAATGGACGAATGGCAGTCGCGCAATCGTGCTCCCGGGATCGGACGTGACTGTTGCCACGCTGAGGGGGTGTTGTCCACGTCGCTACTTTGGCCCAGAAAGTTCTGTTCCCCAGTTTCTTTTGCCGCACTTTGACTCTCGCACTCGCATAATTTTCCAATTAAGCCACATTTCTGCGCCGAGAATCTCATCCCCACTGAAATGTGGAAAAAGGATAAGGTGCGCAGCATGTGGGGGAGTGAAGAGGGTGAGAATTTATGGGAGGCTGGGTGAGGTGAACTCCTCCTCGGAGTGCTCTGGCGGCCTCGCAGCAACTCAGCCTTCCAAGTTAAATACTCTGGTCAAGTTTCCTGAGTGCTCAGATCTGTCTGTTGTCCAAATAATGTCAGCTGAAACACTGCACACAAAGAGAGTATTTATGTGCGCTGAAAAAAAGCATGCATCCCAATGTCGTCTTCTTCACTCGCTCTCATGACCCTAAGTTGATTCAAATGTAGGGCAGTGAAGTTATTAAACCACAAATTTATCGGCTGCATGCAGGTTACTGTCACCTTCACTGCACAGAAACATACACATGCTTAAATAGTTGAGTGATTTCCATTTTTGGAAAGTGAAGAAAAGAGTAGAAGAAGAAAAAATCCCTTCAGTCACAAGCTGAGCGTCTCTACTGTTATTCATGTTTTTGTGTGAAATCTCTTGAACATTCATGGCTCAGCACTAGAAAGGACTAACTTTGACTCACTGTCCCAATATTTCACTTTAATCAGCGGTAAACTATTTTCAACTGATCATTGCGCGTTTGTTGGCTTTTGTAGTTGGGTTTCCATGTATTCAGCATTGTACTGATTCACTTTAACTTAACATGTTTATCTGCAGTTTGCATCCTCGTTGTGTCGTAGGCTGATAACAAGGAAGTGTGTAGAATTACCAATCGACCTTATTTCAGGTCTCGTATATCTCAGCACACACCGAGTACCTTTGTTCAGCGGACATTTTACACTCTGTACATGTTTTACGTTGTTGTCTTTTACAAATTAGACCTGTAGCATGGGTGATTTGTTGCAGCAGCTCACACCAGCAGCTGGAGGAATTAAATCGGTTCCCTGGCTCTTTTCCAGCTCTTTTACAGGACGCTTTCGCCAATGCAAGTGCACAGTTTACAGTGTTTAATGATGCTCTCGATTTTTACTGGATCCTCATTTCCCAGTGTCACTTAATGAGAGGGACTAAAGGCAGTGGGACTGGTGATAAAACCAGTTTGTGGCTGTGTTACACATGTAGTAAACCAGGAGGGGAAAGAGTGTGTGTGTGTGTGTGTGTGTGTGTGTGTGTGTGTGTGTGTGTGTGTGTGTGTGTGTGTGTGTGTGTGTGTGTGTGTGTGTGTGTGGTAGAATTATGCCAATATATCTAATATACAAACCCAGTCAGTATTGAATATCGGTGATAAGAAAATACATTTAACCTGTAGACCTGCTTCATTCAGTTTCATGAATATTCCCGAAACTTTCTGCACAAATAAATGTTTGCAATGAGATAGAATGGATATTATTGTATAACGTGGCCACCTTTGTGACACTGACCTTTGCAAATAATGAGTTATTGAAAATCTCTCTAAAAAAAAAAAACAACAGGTTTCTTAATTAACTTCCGACCATATGCGATGGACACATTTATGCTACGATTGGAACATTTGGTTTTATAATGTGGGGGATGTTGAGACATTTTTTTCTGTTCAATTTCCACTGGTTTGGAAAAAGGATCAGGTCACCTACTCCCACACACCAATCATGATGTAGCCATATTTTATTCTACAGCCTCTTTAATGCAGCCTATTTAAGGCATGAAATTTTTGCCTTTACTGTACGGTATAAAGGAAGGCACGTGGGTTCAGGAGGCACCGTTGTTCTGCCTTTACCAAATTAACAATTGTTTAAATGGAGGAGACCGCACCGCTGATGCCGTAACTCTGGCGTGCTAACATCACACACAGCATTCTGCTGACTTTGGTTAAGTGTCAACAAGCAAAGCAAAGTGTCGTCTTACTGACGGCATAGCGTGGTCGCTGTTTAAAAATGTTGTAAATGTGATGACAGTGGGTGTGTTGCTTGCTTACGTTTTGGTGCCGCTGTAAATCAGAACTGATCAGACAGCGCCAGTGCAGCATCCAGTGAAGCAGTTTTTGTGTTTTAACCTCTAAATAAAGCTAAGAAAGTTTTTTACCCCATCTATAACTAAGATTGTTGGTTATTTGCCATTCATTTTTTTATGTCGTTAATATTAGAGTTGAAGCGTAGTATTACCAGTAAAGTAAAACACCAGGTGGCGGGGGGTGTTGTGATTGCGTGATGTTGTTCCAAAGGCACACAAGTGATAATGAGGACCCGCTCTCAGTTTGCAGTGACTTCATCAGGCGCTGTCATCATGTGGTTGCAGAATGCAGGCTGGACCACATGCTTGTCTACAAACACTTAACACACACACAAACAAAATGTACAGACGCAGAAATGCTCCGGATCACCACACTCACTGGAAGTCCCAACATGAAAGGAGCAGACATGACAAATGAGCCGTTTCATACAAAAAAAAATCTGCTGACGGCCTCCGGCTCCATAAGCTTTGTTTTAATTTCCTTAACATGTAAAAGGCCGTGTGTGGAATTAACCAACCATATGGACGGACTCCTTCTCCTTCGTAATAGCTCAGACGCCAGTAAACGACCCTGAACGCCTCAATAAATAACTTTAGTATCACCACATAACTCCTGGCTGCTGCCTTTATGGTCAAATCAATTTTAATAATTGAGTTTACCCCATTAAACAGCTGTGCCAGGAAAGTTAACTGTATGTTTTTGTCATATTACTTGTCATACTTAAAATGTTATTTGATGGCTGTCGATATCTGATAAGAGACCAACAATAAAACTACAATAATTCAAGGTGACTCCACAGGGGTGTAAAAAGGGTCTGTCCTGAAGGACACTGACAATCCTATTGGGGAACAACCATCTATTCTCATTTGGTTTGCCCTCCCTCAGCCACAGCATCAACATATTATCCCTGGTTTTATCGAAAATACCAGCTGTTAGACTTTCCCACTGGCCCTGAAGAGCATTTGACCTTCTCTCCCCCCCGTCTCTTTGCCACTGTTGGTGTGGCCCATTGTTGAGTAATGTGCGTTAATATTCTGGACTGAGCCACACCTGCACCACACGGGAAGCACGCTCCTTGCTAATGTAACCAAATCACTGCGGTTGACCCTGTCTCCTTCCATAAGGCCAGTCCTGTTCTTTCCAATGGAGGTTACAAATCCTTCGCTTTTCCGTTCCCACAGTTTCACTAAAAAAAAAAAAAAACCTTTTTCAAATATTTTAGACCAGAGTTGTTGTCGGTTGCAGATATGTTGCTTTACATACCATTTGGTAATTAGGGGAAATTAGAGATTCTTCCAGTTTCAAAATATGTATCTTCAAGTCAAAATCTAAAACATCCTGAAGAAAAAAAAACAACCAGTTTTATCATGAAACATTTCACAAACTCTCAGTCACGGGTTAGAGAGAGCAAGAGATGAAACAGGATTGAATCTCAAGTCTGAGGCACTTGTACAAACATGCATGTATTTGTAACATCATCCTCTGCATTATTCAGCGTCGTCACGGGTCAAAACATCCGGATTCTAGCAAACGTTGTCCAAGTTAAGGGTTTATCGAGAAATTCTGGCCCTAACAAGGACAAAGATGTTGTTCTTGGTCTGGACCTTTGCCTCCCTCACCGCAGACTCCCCCCATACTGTCTGGTAGTATCATCAGACACACACAAATCCATTAATTGAGCCATTACTCAGCCCAGGCTCCTGTGTGTGAAGGCAGCGTCATCCACAAGCTGTGTTATGTTTGGACTCTGAACAAAAGCGACTTTTGCACAAAAACACGATATATCACCTCTCTCTCGGCATATCTTTACCTTTTTTCCCAGGAAAAGGGGAAAAAAAACAGATTCTCCTGAAGTAAAAAAAACCCCTGCCTGCTCATTATTTCTCCTCATGGCTGCTGCAGTGAGAGACAGGAGATGGCCCTGAGTTACACTGAGCTATTAGCCACACATGAGCGACCAAGAAAAGGATCCTACAGGAAGATAATTTATGCTGAAGTGAAAAGTATTTGATCGCCGCAAATGTGGTTTTACATTTTAGAAGATAAACACAATTCGCTGTAATGAATCCACTTTAACTGGATATAAATATAAACTGTATGGATGCGTTTGGGGGGATGGAGAAGTCGTTACCTGCACTGTATGTGATACTAATGGCCAGATTTTGGATATGGAATAAACCATCAAAAGGGGATATAAGGGAGACTATACATGGATAATCTGCATTAACAGTTGCAGCATGTAAGTGAGATTTCAACACACAGTATTCACATTTGATG
This sequence comes from Trinectes maculatus, assembly GCA_016785345.1. Classification (NCBI taxonomy): domain Eukaryota; kingdom Metazoa; phylum Chordata; class Actinopteri; order Pleuronectiformes; family Achiridae; genus Trinectes; species Trinectes maculatus. Next base: position 483,822 of record JAFBJQ010001454.1, read on the forward strand.
AAAGAAGATATTCAACACATGTCTAGTGTCCACACCAAATTAAGTAGGTAGTCATGTATGTCCCCTTTTGCTTACAGTTAAACCTGCAACTCCGCCCTCCATAGGCGGACATAGCTGGATGTGCTTCGGTTTCTATCCTGGCAGAGGTTCTGTGGGTGCACCTGGAGTTTATGGTTTTCTTATGGCGGCTACAGAGCCCCCACCTCACAGGCTCATGGTGATAAATCACACGCAGTGATAACAATCCCAACTCTCCCAGCACAAATCCATTTTTAATCACTTCCAACAAGGCCACTACACACAGGAAAGGGCCTTTTTTGGGAGTGGGAGTGGGAGTGGGGGGGGGGGGTAGTGCCTTTAGTTCTCCAGCACATTAGTAAAAACCCTGGAGCAAGCGAGAGAGACAGCAGAGACCAGGGGATGGAGAGTGGGGAATACAAATGGGTTGGCTGATAAAGGAGGGGAGACGCAGATATAATATATTACATCGCCAAAAACTACCACTCTGTGAAATTTACTGTAGCTGAAAAGAATTACACAACTGATGAACTCTACCTCTACTCCTTTGTTAAAAACTCTCTTAAAGGAATGTTTCACTTATCGAACACACACACACACACACACACACACACACACACACACACACCCACACACACACACACCCCTACCTCAGCTCACTGCTCTGTATCCTCTTTTTAGTTGTCAAAAACATTACTACCGATCAGCTGTGCATCACCAAGTGTGGATTTTACAGGCTTCCTTAGTCCTATATTCGTTTCCTCAGGCTACTCATCTGTTGTGATTTTTTTTCAGCATTTTTGTAGCATTTTCAGTTACAGTCCTCATGGTCTAGTTTTGACTTTTAAAGAAACTGCATTTCGAGGTAAAACGCCACTCGTCTAGTCGTTAAGTCCTTAATCCGGGATGGAAATTCACACTGCATCATTGCAGTATGATGATTTTCATATATCTGCCTCTGTGGTCTTGTATTTAAGTGACTTTTACGCAGGACTGCGGTGCTGATGGAGTAAGACAACCGCACGGCAGGAATTCTTAAAGCCATTTGTTTATAAAGAAGATTCCTTAAAGGGCTGCTTTTGAAATAGCCATTTCTGTGGTCTTAATTAGTAATAATGTTTTGCGTTGTGTTTTTATTGGAATAAAAAGCAAATTCATTTCGTCTTAAATTAGCTAAACCAAACCTACCATTTTTGCTAAGAATACCCCCTCAGTGAAAATATGAGAATATATACTTCATTCCCCAGACACTGTTTTTAAATCAAAATCCACAGTCAGATCAAAACAGACATAAATATGGTTTGTTAATTAAACAAAATGAACAAAAGTATGGACCTGAAAAAAAGTCACAGTGCTGTGAAAAGTGTGAAATCTATAGGCAAACTTTTCCATGCTTTTGCTGCATAAATACTAAAAAGCCAACTCTCCATGCAGTCTCCTATGTGCTCTAGGCACATAAGAAATTTCCACCTTCTGACCCGAGAGATCTAATGGGATGAGATACTGACAGCATATCTAATATGAACTGCGGAGCCAGGTCAGAAAAAGTTTTGTAGACCAAGACATTTTTTTTTGACTATACCCTGAAACAATAGGCAGCCAGTCAGTTTCTGTAGAAATGCAGTTACCTTCTTTCCCAAAATATCACTCATGTTGCAGGGTTTTACAAATGATGTAATCTACTGATTGATTTAGCTACTTTAGAGAGAACCAAAAACAGGTTTGCAATCAAAATCTGACACAAAATCTAATATGAAATTAAATATAAAATTAATTAATTTGATATAAAAATGAAATTTAATCATGCCTCTTGCCCAAAGTCAGATGGAAGCGTTTAAAACATTTAAAGAATCAGACAAACAGAGAGTGAAATAATAGAAGGTTGTGCAATCCTTTTCTTTAATTCTTTTGTCCTGGCTATAATTCTTTAACAAACTAATTCCATTTTTCTCAGTTACCCTTTTTATATCCCCGGCTTGTTCAGGAAATGTGATTTGCACATGCACACTGAAGTGGAACCAGGTTTAATTGCTGTGCACGTAGCCAAAAGAACTTACTATTTCATCCAAGTGGTTCTCTCTTAGACCAAGACCATTTTAAAAGCTAATATAGGACTGTCCTGTAATTCGCAGCGTACTTAATTTATCTTAATGTGAAATGTACTGACGTTTACTCATGTATTTAATACACAAATATCCTTAATACGATCGTATGCATGAGAGATTTAAGCAAAAAAAAAAGGATGGTCAAAATAATCATCCACTTGAGTGATCTTTGTGTCATATTAATATTTATTGTGCTGTACCATAGCAGATCAATGTAATTGGCTGAGATAAAGAAGTAATTCTAATGACTGCTTCTAATACTAATTAGTTTTAATTTTGTCTGTTTGGGTCTTATTGGCCAAAGCAAATCCTTTTCTTGATTCATCAGGTTCCGATCACATGACACAATGTTTTTAGGCATGTACGTTGATTATTTCGGATACAAAGCTAAAACAGTTATGTGGATGGATTTCATCGTTGGACTTCCTTTACTAATTTTCCAGTATTAGTAATATATGTGGATATGCATTTCCTTTATACTGTTTAGTAAGATGTGATTTACTTGGTGCAAGAGTCTGCAGTAGTGTAGTTATTTTAAAAGGAGAATGTTGTCCATCGTTCTAAGGTTGAATACTACTCCCTCTGATTGTGTAAAATAAAATGAGGGGCGACAGCGCTATCATTTCCCGTGTGCCCTTTCTTTCCTCCTCTTGCCTTGAATTAGTCCAGAATTCGCTGTGGGCCCTGTTCCATCTGCATTTTCCCATGACACACTGACACTGGTGGAGACAGAGATGAAGGTGATGCACAGGGAGGTGACTTCTGAAGGATTATACCAAAGGTCTGGTTTAAAATGACGAAAATGAAACAAGATGCTTTCCCACTCTCTCCAACCCCCATTTCCTCTGCTCCATGCTCAGAGAAACTCAGTGCAAACATCTCAGGCGTCTGCGATCTTTGCCAGCTCATCTTATTTGTATCATGGAAAAGCTCTTGAGGACTTTTTTTGTCAACATTTCACACTGTAAATCATGCAGGACTCAGTTCAGAGACATTTTTTGAGCGGGATCAGCACCATTAGGGAGGCATAGTAAAAAAAAAAAAGAAGATGTTAATCATCAGTTTTCCTACAAGTGTGTTTTTTGCATTTGATTGCAGAGGAAAGAAGTCACTTTTTACAGCAAGTTTATGACCAAGGAAGAATTGACCCAACAGATTGTGTGTTCCCATAGTTTTGAGTTTGTTATCAACAATAGCTGCTGCTTTACTTCTCCTGCCCACTGGCATAGACACATACACTCTCACTAATATACCATCTTACTCATGCCCATACAGACAAATATTCATATTCAGTGATTACCGCCCACGTCTTTTTTTTACAGAAAGAAGGATGAGATATGCATAGAGTCTGCTGAATAAAAGAGACTGGATTTAGGAGAGTAAGAGGAGGTATATCTTTGTTGCCAAGTAGCGTTGTTATGTCTATAAATAGTGCATCCACTTCCAGCTTCACCATACACACGCATACATTCAGTGCACACCTGTCCCTTATATATGGTTTCATCGACCACAACAATTTTGTGATCCTGAAGAATAAACTCTTGGGAGACAAATCTCTTTAAACATCTTGCTTCTGTCGGAGGGATGATGATGATGAATGTGTGTTTGCAGAGAGTATACTGCACATCCTGTATTCATACATATTCATATATATATATATATATATGGCATGTATATCCAGTGCCCCTGGTTTGTCACTATAAGTGTAAGCTGACCTTCCTAAAATAAATAAATTATTATAATTATAATAAATTATAATAAATTTATATTTATTTTAAATTTAATAATTTATTATTAATTATAATAAATTATTAAATACTTAAAACAATATGTTTACCATTAAGTGGACAACAAATGGACAATGTAGGTTGTAAACATGACTAAAATCAATCTAAATCACTGAGAACGTTTTTTAATCACTGTAAAACAACAGGATGAGAGAAAGTAATCTTTGGATTTTTGTTACCTAGTCTTACAATAAACAATGTGGTCTGATGTGCAATGCCTGTACAGATATGCAAAGATAATGGCAGTTGAAGGCCTCTGTGCTCGAAGGCAAATAAGGACAGGGTGAAATCCAGTTGAGCCTCAGCTGAACCACGCAGACGCTTTTATTTAGTCCGTTTATTTTCCGTAATGGTGATACTGATATAAAAACAAAAGTTTTATAAACAGTTATTCTTGGCAGTACAGCAGCCAAATGCTTTATCTCTGAGGTTCGTTATCCTCAGGGTTATCAAAGTTAGCACAGGTCTGTGAAGCAAAAGTTTATGTGTGTTTCATGGCGATTCATCTGTTTATTGGTTGTTCAGCTGGCACCATATAACACATTGATAAAAGTTTAACTCTGCTAAATGGGCACATTCACATCTCACATCTTTCTTTTATTTAAGTTTAAGTGTAACCCAACTCTGCTGACAGCCAGGTAGGCTGCAAGAATTTTTTTTTTTTGGGTATTTCCAGCAATTTCATCAAGGTCCTTTGGATAACAGCCAACATTCCTGATGATACTTTCAACATATTTGGCATTGATTAAAGCTCAGGTATACACAATTAAACCCCCTCTGTTGGCACAAGGGAAACCTAATCCCAAAGCCAATGGTCTGTCTACCCTGCGGTAACACCTACTAAAATAGCTTGGGCCTCCACACCGAAAGCTGGACTCATAACAGCTCTCAGGCCAACCCCAAGGACATCGACAGAAACACCGTATGGCAGTCATAAACAAATACAGACTTGATACCGCATAAGCTGACCTTGTAACAGTTAGGAAAGAGAACGCTTTTTGTTCATGGGGCAGTATTGGGAGGGAGTGCAGTGCTCTCCTCTGCTTTGAGTTCTCAGAGTAGCATCAGTGACTCTGAGGCGTCTTCTTACAAAACTGTTGTATTTTTAGGGGGATTGATATTGAATTTGAGACATCGGGGTTTCATTTTCTAAGGTGGCTGGGTTGGGTTCTGTCCTGAGAGATACAATATAATTTGATTTGCCGTGAAAACAGCCGGCCTGTGTTGTGGCGGAGTAGGGTGGGGTGGGGTTGCCGGAGCAGCCATCTGTGCTGTGAAATCAATGAAGACGTTCCTAACTGTAACTGGAGTAAGACTTGTAATACCAACAAAATAACAGTCTCCTGATGTCACAAACCCTTTCACACACTTCTCTGGATAAAGATCATCTAGAAACAATACAATTCTGGAAACAAGGCATTTACACGTGAAGGAATTTCGGTAAAACTGTCATGTCAAACAACAGACGAACGGAATATACCACAGTATCTAAATTTACCAAGATACAATGATGTTGAAAACTTGAATACTATTCATACTACAATCATCCTAAAACAGGTCAACCTAGAAACAACCAAAACCAACCTTTTAAAATCATCTTCTCAAAAACTCCCAGACAAAAACATGGAATTTTAAAGGCATGAATTGTTTGACTGCAACCTTTCTTTTCCAATCAAGAAAGTACGTTTATCATGAATTCATTTCAAACCACATCGGACCCCACTAGACTACACAAACCGAGTTGAGCTCAAGTGAAACACACAGTAGCCACATCTCACTCCTCTCTGTCATTACAGCTCCACACTCTGGATTCATTACACACGCTAGTGTGTCTCGGCTCAGCTTTTCACTCCAACACAACACCCTTACTAAAATCAGCTCTCCAAATGCTCCTGTCCCCATACTGGAACACACACAAACACACACACACAAGGAAAGAGTCCTCCATAGTGTGTGTGAGCACCTCTCTCATTCGCAAATGGCAGCCAACTCTGACCTTTTCTGGTGCGTACACATGCATAAACCATCATCACACACCTGCCACGAACAAGTAGGACATATGCTTCTAGTGTAGATCCATAATGCCAAGCACCATACACTGACGTCAACAGTGGGTAAGCAAGGTGTTGCTGTTGTCCACTGTGTTCTCCATACCAATCTGACTCCACTTCCTCCATGTTTCCCACATAATGTCAAACAACTTAGTCTCAGATCATGTCTTGCTGCTACGAGCGCTTGTCCAAGCACATGCCAGATATAGGATTTTGACTATTGCCTGTTATCCTATGGAGAGAGAAGAAAGTTTATCTGACTCGCCTCCAGGGCGAATGAAGTCTGATGCCATGTTGAGGTTTGGAGTTCGCAGTGGGGTCACCGAGGCAACTGGTTCTCATTATGCCCATATCCTTACATGGTTAATTACCTTTGTTTTTGATGGGATCGTTTTACTGCATATACCGTAGGTTTGGAAATGTTTTTGAACGAGAAAGGTCTTGACACAACATAGCCACAGCAAAAGCCATGGAAATGTGATACACGACTCACCCGTTGTAAAGTTTGTGTTTAGCTTGAGAAAAAAAAATATCGTTCAAAAGGACTTAATAATATCAGCTCTTATTTTTTTTAACTCTAATTATTGGTATTTTTGTCGGTAGAGCTTCAATTGAAATTCAGAATTAGGTTTGCACAAACTGACATGCACAAATTTAGGGTTTCTGCATTTGGAAGATATTTCCATTTTGCTTGGCTCTCGTTATGTCAGGTTAATAACAATTCTCTCTTTCTCTGCTCTTTTTCTTTGGATTCGGCAGCAAAAGTCAGACATTCCTCCTTTGCCTACTCATCCAGAATTTATTTGACACTGGTACTCTTCTTATGATGTGGTTGTCAGCGCATTAGTATTCAGGAATACGGCTGGCAAGTAATGGTTCCTGCTAGAAACCAGTATTTTTTTATTCCCTGTTCTGTGCTTTATAACATCTCAAGCACACTGTGCTGCCATAGGCCTTTGACCCTATACGCACAAGGGTATCATGGGTAGAAAAACTTTGTAAAGTCTATTCTTCAGATTTGTTTAAAGAAGACTTTTTATCTTCAAGCATTTTCAGACATTTCTTAAAAGTCTGCTTGTGATAATTGGATGAGTTGCATTGAAAAATAGTAAAAATCCCAAATATTTATTGATGCAGATGTTGCCTTTCCTCCCTCAGATTAATTTGTATACAGAAATATTTGCCATTTGTGCAGTGCAAAGTCATATTTATTCTAATTGATACATAAAAAAGTCAATTAATCAGATCCGGTTTTATGAACTGTCATTACGATGAGTGTCATTTGCAGCTGCTTAATGTGTATCACGAGTGTCTTTAATTGAATTGACTAATTAAAGCTGGGTCTTGTGGAATAAGATCGCTGCTGCTAATGAGGACGCCTCAAATAGCTCAATTAATTTGTATTGACAGTGTTAGTCTCTCCTTGGCATTTACCTACGTCCCCTGGATACGGACAAATCCCCAATTCTTTCATGTTAATTTGCTTATTTATGCAATCAAGAAACTGCTCTATTTATGCTGAGCATGCAAACCAAAGCAATTTTCAAAGTCAGCTTGAAAGCATTTGCATTCAAGATGTTCCTCCATGGCGACATATGAATCTGTGCTCATTGGCCCACATTAGTTGAGCTGACACAGGCCAGCCCATGTGGTAACAGCTTCGGTTAATTTACTTGTGGGTCCATCACTGCTGAGGCCTCAGTAGGACTTGTGAACCCCTCTTCACCGCCGCCACCACCACGATCATCATGCACGAAGCTCTCAGATCAGCGCTGCAGACAAGCCACATGGGCACACACAAACAGAGGAGTTTCTGCTTCCCTAATTAATAAACAGCAAAACTTCAAAGCCGTGGGCTTGTCGTGGCACCGCCCACACTAAACTGTTTTCCCATCCCGCTTCTCATAGTCGCTCCTCATAGTTAAATCATGGCAGCATAGTTTTGGAATAAATTATTACAGTAAAGTTCAACAAAATACAAAAACTGTTTACTTCACAGGAATCCTGTTGATGAATGTTTTTTCTGAGTGAACGTTGCCTGTAAACAGCCCAAACAGATACAGCTAGATACACCCATACCAACTGGTGTTGCACAAAGCAGTTATTTCTTTTGCTGCAATTAAGCGTTTTAAGTGTTTTTTTTTCTTCCTAATTCGTAAAAAAGAAATGTGTTTGTTGTTCGTGCATGGCGCCATCATGGCTGCACTCAGAATTTGTAAAAACATCCAATTTTCCCTCTTTTGGACTAATCTAAGTTTCTTACTCCTCCCTGCGCCTCAGCATGTTTTCCTATTCAAAGCTGTTACTCTACCTCCGTCCTCTTGTGTCCACTTCTACATGTGTACACTTGCAGAATTTTCAGAAAAACCCAGTCCTCCGTGCTTGCTCATTTAACCTTTCATGTTACCGCTTCCACCTGAGCTTATTTTTCAGTAACACAATGCTTTTCACTAAAGGCTTAGAGTTGCTACTTAATGCAGACTGGGTTAAACACTGTCCACTCTGTGTGTGGTTTGGACTCCAAACACTGCCTCAGGCGGATTTTCAAAAGCAGAATGTAAAGTCTCTGGGCATTGAGAGTCTGTCATCGAAGACTTGGTTGCTGCGGTGCAGTGCAGGGGATATTTTTCAGCACTAACCATTTCCCTAACACATGTATAGACAGAATCTTTCTCTGCTAATGCTTACATGACTATTTTTGATCCCTGGCTCCTTTTCCTGTTATTCATGCTGACTGATAGATATTTCTTTACAGACATTTTCCATATTCCCTTTGACATTTCTGTGACCCAGTACTGCTCTATTGACAGAGACACTGTTTTTTTTTTTTTCATCTTCTGTTTCTTTTTTCCTGCCCATCCATTTACTGGGTCAATATACCCATACGTTTATGAAAACAAGGGAAATATGTATAGCACTTCCTGCTGGTGATTGGTGGCAGAGCCATCTGATATGCTCTCGTGTTTTTCTTTTTTTAATAATGAAGATTATCCCCATATGTCAGTCTAATTGGTGAATCATAGCTGCTCTTTTAAATTGTCCAGAACATACTGAGGTAATCAGCAAGTGAACATTTTGAAAATATTCACTTTGTGATTTCATAATCGCTTTGGTTACTGGCAAATTGTGATCTGATATCATCAATATTAGCGTTGTCATTCATATGCAGGCGGCACATTTTACCAGCCTGCGTCTTGTATTCATCCTGTGTCCCACCATATTAAATGAAATGACTTTCACCCTAAGGCAGCAGGCAGCACAGCATCCAAAGAATGCAATTGGAGCCAGCTAATGGTACCAGCTTTAAAAAACAGCCAGCATCTGGCCTCCTGTCCATGGACACATATGTCTGAGCTTCTCTTACCAGCAAAGCCTCAGGCCCTTGGAGTAACAATGAATATGTTATAGGTGCAGATAGAGTCAGTGTTAAGGATAATTGACCATCATTGGCCTATGATGAGTCTCCTTGTGCCACACAGGGTCTTAAATGACCATCTAATCTCAGCAGCAGCAGAGACCATTGAGGTCTGCATGTGTTTATGTGTAGTTTAGCACTATTAGGGTTGTGATTTGTTAGTTGTTTCTCTCCAAAAAGTGGGTTTAATTCTCTTGCTAAATTATGCATTACTGACTGGGATTTCCATTTGCATCTAAGGAACATAAACATTAAATGAGTCACATTCAATATGTAATTGTTTTTGGGTTCAGGGGAGCATCGCGAAAAACCATCTGGTGGTAAGCAGTACAGTATATCTTAGCTCATTGATTGCCTTGTTTTACTGGGTTGCAGCTTGTGCTTTTTTTTTTTTTTTTACAGCTGCATCATTCGACGTCTGCACTGTGTTGGACACACTTGTTTACAATCCCCAAGAAAGTCTCTGGATGTGTGTAAACAGGTTTTGCCAGAAGGATACTAAGGTAAACGATAGTATACTGTGTGCTGTAATGAAGGAAAGAATAAGAGGAAAGCAGGAGATGGTGAGAACAGATGGTGAGACAGAAACCAGGCAAAACAGCAAAAAAATGAAGAATAAATAAATAGTCGAGAAACACATCTGAAGATGGAAAGAAGCAGAATTGGAATTGAATTGGAAATTAGGTGAAAGGTTAAAAAAAAGAAAAGAAAAACAGAACAGAACATATGAGAGCGACAGCCAAAAGTCGGAAAATGAGAGACAATAAGGGAGAAAAACGACTGTGTGGCTGACTTCAGGCACTTCCAAATGTCTCACCAGATGTTCCCAGATGCAAACTCTGCTCCTCTAAGATGACTCCACATTAACCTGACTTTATTGTTACAGATGTGGTTCTATTGGCTGCACCGCTGATTTACACCCAGCCAGAGAGCAGACGGGCCTCGCCTCCCAGGACCCCTTCAAACCAAACGCCACAGCAGGGAGGAGGGAGCAGCAGTCGTAGTAGCAGACTGGGTGTACTGGGGGAAATATTGCAAAGAGAAGAAGGCACCATACTGTGCCATATAATGACCCTACTCCAGGCATCTGGCATTGGGAGGGAAGTTGGGAGAGCCAGTCCCTGCCTGGCCGAATGCAGAGGAACCCAGAACTTGCCCTCTCCGTCCACTGGATTTAGCCACCATCTTTTCCCTCTTCAGTGTCTGTCAGTGTTTCCGCTAAGCTCGCAATAAGCTGTGGAAAATGCTGGCAAGAGACAAAAAGATATTGCTTTAATTAATACCGACATAAGGCCTTGGCTGAAGAGCGCAGGGAGCAATAGCGGGATGGAGGAATGGGACTGAGACAGAGCAGGACGAAAACCTCAGTTGAGCTGCTTTTGCCTTGAGCACAAATTGCCTTTGAACCTCAGTGACTCTGCGAAGCGACAGTGAAGCAGAAACACACGTGGTTAAAGGAGAACGAGCAGAACCAGAATGAAGGATGTCACAACCCTCAGCACTACGGTGTGTCCGGATGTTGCTTTGAGGATGACGGCATCTGGATAATGAAACCATAAAACAATGGCTGCAATTATAACCAGCCATGTCCAATTTTAAGGGTAATTCACGTCCATTCTTCATCTGCTGGCTTTTATTGTCATCATCTGTGCATCTCCAAGCTGAAAGACTATATTGTGTGACCAGAAATCAGGTTTTCAGGGTTTGCCTGCCGGATGTGTCTGATTCTTGGCCAGTGTGCCGACATTTGATGATGTTAGTCAGACATTGTTATTCATCGAGAATACTTCCTGTCCGTAGGTACGTGAAAAAGTAGTTTGAAAATTTTCAATTTGCTCAAATCAAGTTTGTTGATAAACCAGGTGTTGGTAGAAAGTTGTCCCTGCTGTTGTTTTCATAATCAAAAACAAAAAGCTCATGCAACAAAAGTAAAAGTACCTGTCAGTTACATCCAGTACAACAACATCTGGCAACTGAGCAACTGCACAAACGCAACATGGAATAAGTGCCTTGCTTGAGGAAATGTCAGCAATTATTGTTTCTTCTGAAACAAGTAGCATTCCCTGAATGTCTTCATCTTCACAATGGGAGAAGGAAGCTGAATTGGATATGTCTGCACTGACAAAACAGTCCATTTGTGACCAAAACAACATTTGGTCTGGTTTGTTTTCATTTCACATCAAGGGGAAAAAAAAAGGTTCATTTATACAAAAGCTGTTAAGTAGTGGAGCAAATGGCAGCATGGGAATGACAGTGAAGTTATTGGTTGGTATTTCTGGTATTTCTGTGTCACAGTTAAATGGAGACAGTTGGAGAACAATGAAACTGCTGCAGTTGTCAGGGTTCAAGTATTGGTGTTTTTTTTATTGTTAGATTTTCCTTTTTATTTTCTGCTGCTCTCCCCCTTCCTTCCTGTATCTTTTAGAGCGTGTTTGTGGCAGGGGGGCGTGGCTGGCTCCTCCCAGTGGCAGCTCACGAGGCACACCTGTTCCAGATCACTTAATCAACTCCTCCATAAAGGACCGCTTCAGACACCTTGAATTGTTAGTTTGCTCGGTAACTTCTAGCCGCACTTTGTCTGCTTTTTGTCTATTGCCTTTTTGACTTTGGTCTTACCTGTGTTTTTTTTTTTTTTTTTTTTGCTCCGTCAGCTATTCTCCTGTCTTTGTGACAGTCACCATGAGTACTCCACAAGCTGTGGCCATGTTTGTTCTGTTGCTATCAACAATGCCGATCCAGCCTGCCTGTCCTCTGCCACTGCCACTGCTGATCTGCTGTTTTCTTCACGACTAAATATTTTTGTAGTTGTATTAAAGACTATATTTTTGTTGTTATGTAGTTTTGTCCCTGTCCTCTGCTTATTGGAAAAAAAATATTTTTTAACCTTTTTCTCTATCCATAGTTTTTATCCTAATAAAAAAATAATTTTAATGCCCTTTTATTTTTATTAATTTATTATTTTAATTACTTTGAATTATTTGAATTAAATTGAATATAAATAAATAAAATATGAGAACTCATGAATTAAAAAAAAAAACCTTTTTTGTTGGAGGAAATGCAAAGTGACAGGCAACTTTAAAATCTAGTGACCAATTTGACCTGTGACCCAAAAATTAATGTCAGTTCCCGATCATACTGATACTGCTCAACAATTGATCACTTGCAGGTGAGGTGCTGGGGCTAAGTGAACAAGGCAGTGCAAAAATGGTCCACTGTGGCAAGCAGGCCTGTGCATGCTGAAGCAATCAAGCCATATGTGGTGCCTTGTTGTGGTTACGAATTCTTCATTTTGCTTGTGCGAGCCTCTCAGTAGCCATCAGTGAGCGGAATTTGCAGCGGGCAGCTTGAAGGTGTGAATGTGGAACAGTGCGTCACTGAAAACGAACAAGTGTGTTCGGTTTATTTTCACTGGACCAACAGAAGAAAATGGCTTTAAAATGTGGTTGGAACCATGATCGTACTTCCCACTCCGTTTCATTGTGTTTCTTTCCAAACGTTATAATAAAGTCCAAATGTTTTAGTGGAGCATGTCTATAAAAATATATCATCTGTTAAGTTATAAATTTACTACGCCTTTTTTTTAAACTCTTGCCTAAAACCAAATTTGGTGCAAGGAGCAGAATAATGACAGAAAGCGGCAGCATACTTAATTTATACGTCTTATATTACACCATCAGTTAGATAAGAGCAATACATTTAAAAACTCAAATAAACACCAATTATTAAGATGTCTGCCCAACTTTAACTAACACTATGACGAAGTACTAACACATGTTGTTCCTCTTAGCGTCACTTTGTAGCTACTATAACCTGACCGTGGGCGACTGTGCTCTATCAGGATCATGTGAAATGGTTGTGTATTTGTGTGTATGTGTGTGTGTGAACATTCGCCGGTTCTTCTCTGCTCGTCCCAATCTCATTCATTTAACTTCTTCTGTCTCATTCTGTCTTACCTCCATTGGAGCCTGGGGCTCCTTCTAATCGTCCTCTGCTGTGCTGATTGGACTTTTCATCAGTCAACTCCCCAAGGCTGAGTGTGACCTCCTCTGGGTCACTGCCTACTGATTATACCCTTTGGTTTTTTCCTGCTTCCTCCTCTTCACATGAACTCCTTGAAGAGGGATGGCATGACTCTGACGTGATGTATCCCTTTGGATGTGAAAACCAAACTCGGCTCACAGACTGAAGCGGTTACTGTAGAGCAGGGTTCTTAAAATACTAAAACTTCTGAGTACAATGTGTTGTACCTTTAAGTGAGAAACGCTTGATCTGTAAAACTAACCTCAGTTTGATGATACAGAAGTGGAGAGGTTGCTCTCACATGTCCAATATAAATATGCCAAGAGAATGTCTAGATATAGTGTAATTAATTTATTTATTAACTAATTCTACCGTTTAAGCCAAAAGGATAAAATGACTACATGCTGGTCTGTCTCGCTTCAAGTTGGTCTGTCACACTGTTCTTGTTCATAATTATTGTATTTATTGATTTATTTATTCATAATTACACGTATCATACGTCTCTTAGTTGCATTCTGTTTTGTACGTATTATATGAATCTCCTGCGAGACAGGGTTTCTGTGTATTGAGGCAGGAAGATTTCTGGATTCGTCACTGGCGTGTGCCATTTTCAGGAAAAGGAAATATAAAGATCACCATGATGTCATTTCAATATTACTCCTCCATACTGCACATTCGATATGTGTTTGCTGTCAGTTCATGGGAATAATCCTTCATGGAGGAGGGAGGAAGTGTAGTAAGCTTAAGATGTCCAGGCAGAGTGCGGTAAATTACACATCAAGATGGTGTGTTTTTGGATCAGGAGTCAGGGTACAAGCTTTTCAGGAATTTAGCACAGTGCTGCAGTAAAGAAGAAAAGTTTCCCCTATGTAGTTGCAGCTGTAAAACTATAGTATCCCATGAATTACTGTAAAGTAAAAGGGGTAAAATTGGTCTGGACCATGTCGGCTACTGCTTTGGATGGTTAGAGCTGTCTGTGCATATTTGTTGCTTGACGCAAAAAACCTTACTGGATCTTAAGCATTACCTACTGCCCATGACATGTCCTTGGAAGTCAACAAACCACCTATAACTCAGTTGCTGAAGGGATTTTAATGATGTGGCTCTGCCAGAGTCTGCCCCAGCGCTGCTTACAAATCAAAGGGTTGTGTCGAAGATGTGTACTGGAATCCGAGAAGTAAGACTGCATATGTGTGTGTGTCTGTGTGTGCATTGGGTCGGACGTGTTTCGCTGTCTGACTAACCGTGACCTTGTCCGAATGAAGCCATAAGACACCCACCAACCCCTCCACCCCCATGCATGCATACACACTCACACTCACACACACACACACACACAGTCACACACAGAAATACTGAGTCTCATCCATGTTCTGCCAACCCCCGGCACGCTCCAAAAGCTGGAACAGATTACTCCCCTGTGTGCTTGTTCTGACTCTGATTGCTGCTACATCCAGATAGGCTTTCAAGTGGCCTCCTGTGTGTGCAGTGCCCCATGGGATGCAGCCCAGTGCACTACACATGGGGACTATTACCCAAGCCAGCAGAGGCCCGCATGCAGCATGTCGTCCCTTCAGATTAGGCCGACGTGGCCCTCATCCTCTCCACAACCCTCTAAACACCCATTTCCACCCCCAATCATTACAGTTAATCACAGTGATAGTTTTGTCCCTGGCCTCTCTGCAGCGGAGTGGTCATTCTGCTCTATTAGCCCAGTGTGCACAACGCCTGTATACACTGACAAGCATCACTGACTGAGCTCTAGAGTGCAGTCAGTGGGTTTAGCTCGAAGGACACACATGTACACGACCACACACACACACATGCGTGTGTACCTCCATTTGTAAAATTTCCTGTGAATCCAATCACGTGACAATGCTCGGAATCCGCATTGAGTTTACTTTAGCTTCAAGATACAGTGCAGTCAGCTGCTGTATGTCACTTCAAGACTGAGGGAAAAGTCTCTCAGCGCTTTGCCTTTATTGTCAGCGCAACCTGTTTCGACAAAAGGTGTTCTCCACAGGGAATAAGCCAGATTTATTTCAGGAGGAACTTCAGGACTGTGAAGCGGAGATAACCCACGCTGCTATTCTTCATCTTCCTTTGCAGTGGCGTGTGACTGTGGAATTGTGCGTTGTGTGTGATTTAGAAACTGGAAAAGCCTGTGTAGGATGTGTGTGCTCAGAGAAAGGAGGAGGGTGCACTTGTTACTAGGTCGCCTGTTTTGTAAACACAATCTCAATCAACTTGAGAATAGGGACAAATGCTGGAGTGTGAAAGGGTCGGCATCTTGAAAAACATGGTACAGTTGTTGTGAAGGGAAAATTAAAAACAAAATACAAATGAAAAAACCCAGAGCGCTTGAACAGAGTCTAACAACCTGAGGGATACAGACGGTGTTTGATAGAAGCACAGACTGTCTCAGAAATACAGTGCATCAAAGTAGCAGAGGAAAACAAATACCTGAACTTGCACAGGGGTAGACCACAGAAGTAAAGTTATGTCAAATAAACATATGGTTAATGCTATTCATATTCACTGCAAGAATTTAAAATAGACAGTGACAGAGAGGGAGAGGGAGTAGTTTCATTTTTACCACACAATGTAGGTATTAGTTCAGTGTCAAGAGACCAGAGACAACGGCTTCAATGATCAAGTCAGTTACTAAAGATGCTAAAGATCTGGGTCTGAGCTAAAATGGTAATATTTACGTGTGTGTGTGTGTGTGTGTGTGTGTGCCATGTCACGTTTGATAAAGTGATGGGAGCAAATGGAAAAAAGAAATTACCATAACCATAACTCTCCCAATCTCCCAAAATACGCCGTGATTTATACCCACTGTATCACAACCAATTAACTCTACCATTATGTTAAATATTACTCATTACAATAATGCCCTTACCTTCCACAGTCTCTCCCTTTCTGCTCCACTGTTGTTTGCTATAATTTATTTGCGTACTGAGCCAGTGTTGGAGTGGTGTCACAGGTTGTTATTTCCAGCTGCCAAGTTGTCACCTCTGAGAGTGTTCACTTGGCAGATCTTACTGTGTATGAAGAGAGGGGAGCTATTAAATCCGCGGAGGCCAGCAGTGCATTAGCCTGAGCGATAATGGGAAATACCTCAAAGTCTTTATTTCACCTAGAATGCACTGCTGAATAACTAAATTCCACTTATTTGCACACTAAAGCATGAGCAGGAAATAAAAGTTGAATACTTCAGATTAATAAATGTTTATCCCTTTTATCCGTTTGAGGGCTTACTCTAACCCACTGAGAGTTTCTTTCCCAAAGAAATGCTCTCTGAAACCAAAGCATTGTTTGCTATATGTGTGTATATATATATTTACTGCTGTCTTTGGCTGGATCAGGATTGGCTATTCAGTTCACGGTGTATTGCTAATTGTTTTTATTATGGTCATGAATATTGTGGCAGTATTGGTTCAATTTAAGGTTTCAAATGGTTTAAAGAAATGACTCTGCCTGCTTCACAGGGTGAGAAATAAAAGTTGCATCATGTCAGTCTTTGCCTCAGGCTTGTACTGATGCCGAAGTCTTCCTCCTCAACCCTCTCCACACCTCCATCCCTGAGCCTTGACCAGCACTTCATACTGAAGTCAGTGTCTGACTCTGCTAACATGCTGTCATTATAACTGCTACAGTGTCTCTCCACTCATTCAGGTTGTCCGCTGTTGTCTGAACCATGACTTTACGATCTTTGTAGAGAGCTAAGATTGCAAACAAAATTCCCCAATCCATTTTTGCATGCCTATAGATCTTTGGACTTAAAAGAAACCTTAACCCTCCTGTCTTGGGTTTTTATTTCGGCTGCAAAATTCCTTTTTTTCAAAAAAAAAAAAGAGAACTATGCTTCTGACAGTTTCTGTGTGCCATTCCATTTTAATTTCTGTCACGTTCAGGTGGGCGTTGGTTGGAACTGCGCTCATGACTACAGAGAATAAAATGGTCATCTTTGATCACAACTGGCATGTTCGTTGCACAGCTAACTGCATGATGTAGGTCCATCGTAAAAAGGAAAGCAGTGCTGGCCTGCCTGCTCAGAAGACGGCTGGTCGATTCTTGTTTTGCTCAGGACTCTGGGCTGGGTTACAGTGGTGCTGGTGACCTCACCTGTCAGCATTTAGCTGACAGCCACAGAATGGTAACCTTGTTAGATGCAGGGCTGGAATGGTTCGTCCCTCATAGATAACAATCAGCGTGTCTGCAAACTTCAGCATGACACAGATATGGACAAAACTGTGTCTCCACAGCAAAGCCTGCACTGGAGAACATCAAGCATGGACAGCCTCATAGGGCAGTCCCCTGTCATAAAACCTTGTTATGTCTGAGGAGATTTTTCTGGCAATGTCTCAAGCCACTTCTAAAAATGCCAGAGTGGAAGATAGTTTTTTTTTTGTTTTGTTTTTTATGCTTTTGCTTTTTACAAAACAACTTTTCCTTGTGTCACTGATACACGCTGCGGGTTCTGTAAACATCACTCACTTCAGGCCACATGCACGAATTGGAAACAGCTGCTGCGGCTGATCAAACTGACTGACTGCTCCTTTTCACCTTTGTTGCAGCTTGTCCTGCTGAAGTGCTGCAGGGGCGACGCGGCGGCACGCTGCACTCTGTCACAGCCACGTCATCTGAACTGTGAACAACTGAAAGCAAGGTAGTTCTCTATGAAGGGTCCAATCCCCCACTCTTTACAGTGGGATGCACTTTTTGTCATGTTATGTCAAGTAAAGTTAAAGTAAGCTTGATTGTCAATTATGTATTTGACCAATTATATGTATATGTGTATATGAATGCAATGTAGGTTAAACTCTGACTCTGTATATATGTACATCAAAAAGTACTGCATTTTTCACAGTGAAGATTGTCAGATGCTGTATGAAATTGTCCTTTCAGAATGACCTCATAAACTAAGTTCATTCAGGATTTTCCCTCCACTGCAGGCAAGGGCATGCTCTGGTTTAATGTGCAGCTGTCGATGCAATGTGCTGGAGCATTGGGTTTTGCATAATGAATGAAAACCCCTCAGAATCTGGCCCATGCAGTCGAGCTGTTCGAGAATCACCTCACCGTGTGGGTCATAGATTAATAAACTGACGAGGGGCCGAAGTATTTCAGTGTCTTTCTGAATAAAAACAATTAATTTCAGCTGGGTTCTTTAGCGCTGAACCGCACCAGATTCATTTGAAGAATCTGATAAGACTCTCTCTCTCTCTCTCTCTCTCTCTCGCTCTCTCTCTCTCTGTCTGTTGATTGCTGCTTCCAGCTCCATAGCTCTGTTTATTGTCAGTAGGCTAGGTAATGTGATATACAGCACCACAGCAATAGCTGACATGCTATCAGCCATGCCATAAATTTAAATAAAAATCAACGAGTTGGACGCAGGTTTGATTCCAGTGAAACTCCCTTCTGCTGATACTGAAGGAGAAGTGATTTATTATTGGCTCTTTGTGTGGCATTCGTTTCTGTCTGGGACAAAGAAAGAAAAACTGAAAAAAAAGAAAAAAGAAAAGGAAAATCAATAACACAAAAGACTCCTAAGTGGGAATAAGAATGTGCATATGCTTTGCTGCTGCACAGCGTGAAGCGCATGACAACTTTGCATTAGTCAAGCGGAAACGTATGATAGAATAATTGTAAACAGCCAAAAAGAATGATGGAATACAAAGCTCCAAATTAGGTGGACAAAGAGAAATTACATTACAATAAAATAACTCCCAGATTTCCCCCCAAATTCAACTAATGCTGGAATGCATATTTTTGGGAGACAAAAAGGATTTTAAAGTGTTGTGGGCTAGTGCAATTAATCTCCATGTGTAGAGCCGACGTATTAAGACAAGACCTCACTGGAAGAACTAAAGGGACATGCCGCACAAATGGAGACAATCTGTCCTCATTTCCCGGGGCTGGAAAACAGAAGAGAAGGGCCTGATTTCAGGGAACCTAGTTGTACTTTGTGAAGCGACAGCTTTATGAGGATATTTGACCTGCTGAGTGATGGTTGCAAGTGACAGATGATGCCAGGAAGTTGAGCCTCATCTCCCAGATTGTTTGGACAGTGAGGAAAATGCTAATATTTCCTCTTCGTTTGCCAACATTTGTAATAAGGAATGTTTTGAGACATTGTATTTTTTTAAATTTAAACAGACTTCGAAATTAATAAAGATAAGATATAAGATTAGATATTCCTTTATTCGTCCCACAGAGGGGAAATTTCAGCGTTACAGCAGCCACAGGGATAGCAAGAGGAAATATGCATTAAACAGAAAGAAGTAGTAAAAAATAAAAAAATAAAGAAATTGCAACATGACACTAGACATCTCAGAAAAAAACTAAATATATCAATGTGTAGTTAAAGTTAGGTAAATTTACACATTGCACATGTACTACATGTAGTAGTATACACTATATACACATACATATATGTCTATATATATACATATATATCTCGTATATACATATACAACAATGTGCAACAATACAGTAATGATGTAACATGATGACGTCGACTCAATTTATCCACGTTTTTTACATCATGAAATAATAATTATTATTATTCATAATAATTATTCATGCTTTTATTGTACTTTGTCTCTTTCATCATCATACATATTCTTTGTGTTACTACAGTGTTAAATTCTAAATATTTTCAGATATTGTGTAGATTATATGAAGATACTTATTGACCTAAACACATCCTGTTAAACTTTTATACTGTTTGTTTGTTTTTTTACTTTGCGCCCTTTGCACACTCGATTGTGTTGACACCCCCATAACAGAGAATACAGAGATAGCTGCTGTGCTTTGGCTCACCAGACACTAAACCAAGCTACAAGCCTTATCCACTGATGGTGAGAGGATACCAGGAGCAGGATTAACCAGAGGTGGTAACAGTAAAGCTATAGATGACCTTTCTGCAGGAAGTGCCCTACACTGCCAATCAATGACAGACCATGTGGTGCTTGTGCTGGCGCTGCCTTAGTGTCCTACATTTTGTGGGGGAAACACCTGCAGTCTGTCTCAGATTATTTCCTGTGGCCAAACCTGTACACGGCAACACACTTTCTGCAAACCACATGGCCTCATAGTTAAACATGAGCCAAGAAACAGTAACTAGATATTGATATATGACAACGCTGTTTGAGGAAGGACTGCACCCAGGTTGTAATTCACCTCTTGTTGGAATGAATGAGCCACCACATGCAATTCTTGCAGCACTGTCTCTTCCTGCATGTTTCTTTGCTAATGAAAGCAACAAACGGCTCAGTGACTTCATTTTTCTTCCTAACTTGTCCTAAGACCAACAGTAACATATACTGGGGATATTTTCTCAGACAAAGCACCACTGCAAGACCACAAACAAAACAGTTGTTGGAAAGCACAGCAGTCAAACTGTAGTCTGAGTCTCTCACGCCCCTAAAACCACACATCTACACAGTGTTTACAATCTACATGCACATATGTGTGTTTTGGCACGATTGTCAATGTGCACATCCAAGTGTGTGTGCGTGCGTGCAAGCGTGCAGTATGTGTCACATACATGTACTGGAAAAATGGAAAAAAGCACTTACTTTCAGCCAGAGAATAATTGGCCCCTGGAGCCATTATGAGTGGCTCAGCCATGTGAGGTAAGAGTCAAGACTGACCAACACTAGCAAACACTGAGTGCCTCTATTATTGATGATCATCCTACCGCTGGGTGGAAAAAAACGCAATGGATTATTTGCAGCCATTTGTCCTGCAGTTAAATTTTAAACACCCTCCCTCACTATGAATGTTCTGTCTTTTTTTTTTTACACAAATCTTTCTAATTATGGCTCTTTTCATGACCCATTAGGAATATGAATTTATGCAGTAATGTCTATCACCATTTAATAAAAACACCATTCAAACTATTCAAATATTTTTACAGCCCTTAATTTGTTTATGTGCAGCTCATTTAAATCACTTTCAGTGTGTACAAATATGTGTTTTCCATACTTCAGTATGTATCTTGAAAGATTTATAAGTATGTCAGTCTTCTCTATTCTTGTTCCAATAATCCTTCACATGAGTTTCGATGATTACTTTGTCAATGCAGGCCTTGGAAGTAAGATGCAGTTTCCCTGGGTGAACTGGAGCGCATGCGATTTAACACTATCGATCCAACGCCCTGATTAGAATTTTTAATTAATGAAGGAGGCTAATTGCCTAGAGAGAGGAGTCTGCCCCGACCCTGAACGAGCCTGATGATTTGCATTGCGGCACTGAGCCTAAGTTAATTGCTAGACCGATTTGACTCGCCGTGCAAGAGATAATATGCTGTGCCACGTTTGAAAAATTGACCTCACTCTCTTCCTATTTAAAGATCATATAAGCCCACGGCTAAAAAGGGAGCGAGGAAAAAGGGCCCCATCGGTGTGAAGTTACGTACAGTACATCTGAATCAGTACCATAAACAACGGGTAAATTACACACCGCATTTTGCCAAGCATGTGCCCCAAATGTAGCCAGTGTTTTTCTTGTTCAGGTAATGGAAGGAAGATTCAGAGGGTTGGGAAATGTAAGAGGAGGGCTTGCTTTGCGACAGGCTCTGATACCTTGACAATAATCCCTGCTTTTCCCAGAGCAGGGATAAGGGCCACTGGGGGTATTTCCACAGCCTAAAGG
The DNA here is from genome assembly GCA_016785345.1 of Trinectes maculatus. Lineage (NCBI taxonomy): Eukaryota > Metazoa > Chordata > Actinopteri > Pleuronectiformes > Achiridae > Trinectes > Trinectes maculatus. The sequence goes on from JAFBJQ010001454.1 coordinate 505,882, forward strand.
CCTTCCATTAACTATTAATCTTCTCCTGGAGAGCAGTGGGGGAACCGTGGAGTCACAGCTGCCATCACACTGCTTCTTTTTTTTTTTTCACCCCCGTACCTTCCTTCATTCCACTGTTTTCATTGGCAAACAATCCGCAGCTACGAGTTGGGCTAATTAATTTTAAATAAATTACATTGGTTATGCATAATTTATGCTTAAAGCCCAGAGCTACTGGTGTTAGACAAATAGACAAACTCCATACTGAATTACCTGCCACTTGAGCTGAGAGGAAGAGTGCGAGTCTTTGGCAAAGTATCAAAGTCAATCCTTGAATTTTCTGTAGGTTATATTTGTCCAAACCAAACAAACACAGTTGAGTTCCAGTTGTAAAACAAGCATTTGCAGTGTCAGATGTTTTCTTGGCATGCTATGGTTTGGGTGGTAGATAAAGGTACATAATTATGTACTGTGCACTTTCCATCGATTCAATATTAAAGGTTATTAAACTATGTTTGCCTAGTGACTGTTGTTCACTCTTTTTGCTAATTGCATTCCAGGGGATAGTTGTAATTTTGTCTGCAGAGGAAGTCAGCTAACAGTGTTGTATATCAACAAATTTAACAGGACAGAGTGGATGGATGGATTAACTCATGTGGCATACTGCAGTAGGGACAGGGCAAAAAAACCCAAAACAAAACAATCTGCTCCAATGGGCCATATCAGGTTTTATTTGTATGGACATATAACATTTATTGCAGTTTTGGTTGGATGCCTTATTGGACCTGTAAGGAAAATTGCATTGCCTTCCTTGACACTATGCTGCCAAAAGTTGTTCCAAAACCCTTCAGCAGCACAGACGAGATGACCAAGGTTACACAGACCAAGTCTGAAAAACAGATGAACATTGTTCAGCTGTGAGCAAAGTAGAAAAAAAAAACTCTTTTCAACAGATAGATATCCCACAAGACCTTGAATAATATTTCATGTTCTTAGGGACATACAGGAGGTTGGGGTTCCAGAAATATTCTAACAGTGTAAAAAAGTTTTAAAAAATGTTAAGATTATGAAGGCTTTAGTAAAACAGTATGTTTTGTTTTGCTAGGTTTGTTTCTTTTATTGGAGGTGGAGGCTACAAGCTTATAAATCCGTCACTGGCTGTTGTCAGTGCTCTTGCTGGTTTAAGCTTCTGGCAGGCAGTGGTTTGGCCTCACTTGTACCTGCTGACCTTCATGAGAAAGCAGCCAAGGACTTTGTGGAGGCTTCAACCCAGGTTTCATAAAAAAAAAAAAAAGTAAAAAGAAAACCCTGGAAACATGGAAGAAACTTCCGCCTCTTTCCCAGCCTTTTCCTCCGGCTACTGGCATCTGAATTTGAAGCACTGTGCACGGGGCCAGGATTTATGGCGTACCGGAGCAGGGAGACAGGGAAAGCACTCATTTTCAGCAAGGAATAAAAGCACTTTTCAGATGGTTACTGTATGGTCCCCAAGAAAAATACTAGGCAACGTACAGAGCCACAGACCAAACTGCATGAAAAATCAGCACTGTACACATCATTCAAGTAACTCAGAGCTCTGGCATGTGCTGTTTTAGTTAAGCAAATTCTTATTGCGACTTTTTCTTTCACCTCATCCTGCTGTGAATTATTGAGAGAGGATAGGGTTCTTCTTTTTTTATGAAGTGACCAACCTAATTTAGAAAAAGCAGTAAAACCAAATGCTGATTCTATATGATTGGGATTTTCAATACGAATGGCCATCTTCCAGTAAGCTGTGGACCAAGAAGGAGGGAGGCCAGGCTAAAAAGGAGCAGGGAAGGAGAAAAATGGAGGAGGATAAAAAACAAGAAAACATTCCCAAGCTGGCCTGGTTAATTGCGCAGATTGGAAACAGATGCACAGCCGCAGTGACGTTATCTGACTAGACCTTGAAAGTCCTTCTGGTTAGAGGGGAAAGAGGGATCTGAAGACGTCAGGAGAATGGCAGTAGATAGGGTGGGATGACAAAGAGAGATATTAGGGAAGATCAATTGGTGCTTTAGCAGGAGAGTTTGCAATGGAGCAAAATAAAAGATAACGACGGGTAAGACTAGTGATCGAGGCTTAAGTGGAAAAGAGAGACAACTACTACAAATAACTCACATCAGGAAATCGACTTTATATGAGAAGTAGTGGACTATGGTTGCAATTGTACTGCAAGCAAAACAGGACATTAGTCTACTGATGTATGCTTGTCTTTCTTCTAACTTTGAGACAGAGAATTCAGATATCAACAAACCACACAGCTAATCAAATTAAGTCTTCACTTTTCATCTTTAATTGAAATGTTTCCCTCATAGTGTCAAGCCAACAAAGTTCATTATCACAAATGAAGACAGTGAGAGAAAACTTGAAATGGCTTCATGTGGATAAGAAAGTGTAACAAAAGTTATTATTATTATTATTATTATTATTAAATAATGAAGTGAATTATGGAGTTTGTAAATTCTCAGACTCATTTGTACTAGTTAAACTGACTGATGCAGATGCATTAGCCTGAGGTATATTATTTAACACTGTTATGCTGAACTTGAAATGTCTTCAAATGTTTTGCAGTAACCTGTCACAACCTGGATGGTAAATTGGTCTCAAGACACATATTCTGCAACACGTGTCTGGGCTCTCTCGCTCTGTGTCTCACCCTCACACACATATACACACACAAACACACAAATCCCAAGTTACCTTCGAGTCTGACCTTTATCCATTAAAAGGTTTTTGGTTCAGTTTCTGAGGGAGGCCACCTCCTGCACTAGGGCTGTGTGATTAGTGGGTGGATCTTAGAGCTACGGGGCCCCAGGGCCCCCACTCTTATAATTACACTCTATCCCTGGGGAGGGACCCTCAAGTGACAGCAATGTAGCTCCCATTTTTACCAGGTCACATTCGGCGATTGAGCACATCCTGTACCCTGCCAATGGCCCTTTCCTTTTAAAGAGCAATTCCCTGGGACCCTGGGACACAGGGACTAGCTCCACATTACCAGCAGGCACCTGTTTCTCCAACCTACTTTAGGACTGTGAAGCCATCGTTATCAGACTGCTGCTCTGGCTTTTAAATAACAATCCATGTTTTTAAATGTTTTCTTTTTAATTTCCTTTTTTTTCAAATGGTTTTTAAACAGGGTGCATTTGTCTTTTTACATTTACCAATGCAGGCAGTGTTTTTCTGGTGATTTGCCAAAACCTGAAACGTTCTGTGCGAGCACACTGTGAAAAAGAAACAGAAAAGGAAGAACATGTAATGCACAGTAAATCTTGCAGTTAGGCAGAAATGTTAAACAGATGTAGGATTCCTCTTTAGCACTTGAGGTTTCAGTAATCCATAGGATTATATACTGGTTGGTTCACTGTGGGGAATGTCTAAACTCCAGATTACAACAAGAGCTATTATTACATAGATCATAAGATAATACTAAAGAAAGAAGAAAATGTACTGTCAGAGAAGCAATAAATGTTTTTGCATTATGGCTCCAACAATGCAAACACTGCCAAAGAGGCATAATATAATTTAAGCTTCTTCAAAATCCACCCACAGTTCCCTGTATATTGTTAATGATTTAAAACGTGAGCACATATATACTACAGTATTTCTGTTCTGTTCTGCTGAAGTTCCCACATTACAGAAATCTCACATAATTCACACGACTTTCTCAGCTTTAATTCATGTAATATTACAGACATGTCAGTTGGGCTTTAAACAGCATTTTCACTGAAAAATCATTACATTTGGTAATTGCTCCAAAACTGCTCTAAAGTGGAGGTTCTTGGGAGAGGAGCTGTCTTTGTAGGCTGCATGTTTTTTACATGTCAGTTTAATTAATCACACTGAAATACAGTCCTTTAATTATTTTTTAATGTCTCACATGAGACGATATATTACAGCATTTTACCAATTGTTTTGATAGCTAAGCTACTCAAGTCCAAATGAGAGCTGAGGACTGGAGTTTAAAATGGATTTTGACAAATGCACTCACTTAGGTTTTTTTTAAAAAATAAATAACAATAAGATCTTTTCACCTCTTAAACTTCAATCAACTCAGTGTTCCTATCAAACTTTCCCTTATGCGGCTTAGGAGTAACGATAAAACTAAAATGTTTGTGCCATTTCGTATATGCCATCATTATATTAAGACGGGAAATTACAGATGTTCTCCTCATAATTTAATTCCCCGCATGAGCTATTTCTTTTATGTGTTGAAATGTAATCATATGGGGAGGTTAAAATAAAGTCTTGTGGTGCAGGGGAAAACAATTTGGCAATAATAATCCTGTACTCCAACTGTTCATTCACACGAAACTGTATGTGAATGTGAGTCTGACAGAGACAGTCACCAGGATGTGTATACTGTACGTTCATACAAAACAGCCAAGGCAGCAAACACAGCCAAGGCAGCATAGCACTGTCATGTATGATTGGCTGATACTGTGGCTGACATATCTGTCCTTAAATTAATGAATGGTGTTTCTTTTAATCGGTGTTAAAAAATATTTTCCCGCTTCTGTCCAACACTGACAACAATGGACTACACACATTAATTAACGTCAGTTGCATTTTAAATTTTTTAAAATTAATTAAATTTGGCTGTGATCAACATATAATTAAATGATTTAAAAAGGACCAATAAAAGTACTATGAAGCAGTACAGTGCTTCATTTCCCACTGATAAAATCTCTTCTTGCTCTTTTATTTCTTTAAAATCAAAGGTCAGAATTTGAAGTAGAATGTGTACAATTCTACAGCTGACGTCTTATTTCATTTATAAAGCAGTCAGTTAGTTGAACATCCTTTACACACGTTAAACAGAGGGGGTTCCTCTAACTTGCCAGCTCCCAGAAGGGCCTTTACAAAGCTCAACTGTGTCTGGGAGACAATGCGTGGCTTCTTTGGCGTCATTTGTCTCCAGAATGCCCAAGCATGTTGACAACATAGACTTAACCCCAGGAGCTGGTGTCAAGCTGATGCTATTAATTTATGTCCAAGAGGAAGCTGCTTTGTCACTGACAGCAGCAGCTATCTGTCTTCTGCTGATACTCCGAGACAGGAGCTGATCATTCAGTCAAAGCAGTTCAGCAGTCGTAGACAGCACTTTTTTTTTGTGGATTGTCCCTGGTTCAGATTGTTGAATAAAAAGGAACAAATAGCACTGATTCAAAAAAATAAAAGGGGCCCCCCCCCCCCCTTCAACAAAATAAAAGGACCCCCCCCCCCTTTTTTTTTTTAGGAATGTATCCAGTAAATACACTGAGAAAAATGTAAATATTACTTTAATCACATATGTAAATTTTACAAGAAATTACTATTTCAGCGTTTTTACTTTAAAATGTCACCTTTTATTTAATGTGTAATTTGGTGTTTTGGGTATGTAAATTTGAACCATAACACCAAGTGATTAATTAAGTAGTAAAATGTATTGAATGTGCAACCTGATCAAACTGAGTACAAGGTACAACGGCGACAGAAGTTAACGTTTCGTGACGGCTGGGACAAATTTGGGCTCGTTATCGCGAGAGTCACACCGACACATGCGGAAGTGGCAGCAGATCAGCTGGCTGTGGAGGGACGTAGGCTGCGTCGGTTATTCATTATTATTTTCTTGGATTTGGACACTACACCTGAGTGTGTTATGTGCTTTGTCAACTTTTCGACGTTACTGTTTGTCAACTGAAGCCAGTGTTTGGATAGAAGGTCTGCTTAGCCGGCTAGCGACGGTTGCACGTGCTAGCTAGCAAACCTGTGAATGTTTGAGTCTGAGGTGAAGTCCACACTAGTGCGGTTTCAAATGAAACAATTCTATTGCGCAACGTGGGAAAGATTTGATGACCCCAGCTCCCTCAGAATCGTTTGATAGAGGTTGCGTCTGTGTTGAAAACAGAAGAGTTTTGGATACGCTGACGTAGAAGTTCAAGTTGCCGACTCCTGATTGGGCCGAGTCAACAGGGACGGACTGGCCATTGGGCATTTCCCCGGTTCTGTTTGGACCGACAGTCTCGAAACTTTTTTTAGTTATATATTTATCTGTCCGGCCTATAAAACCAGTTGATCAGCGCTTTGCTCCTGTCTGTGTGATGCATTCGGCAAAAAAAAACTGTCATTGCAAGAGTTTGTTTACTAAGGAGCGGCCCGGTGGGCGGGTCTGGTCCACAATCGTGTATCGCGTGATGTCCACTTCCTTGTTTATACAGGCTCTCGCATGCCCCGTATTGTTGCTGGACCAAATCAGCTGATTAGCCACGATGTTGCAGCACAGCACATGAAACATATTTCGTGTTATCACCTTCTGTGTCAGATGAAAGAAGAGTTCAAAACGATCACAAGATCGCATCTGGAGCGAACCTTTTTGACACAGCTTGATTTTTACACCACCAAACTGCGGGAGATGTTTAGAATAAAAAGGAGGAACAAAAATAAGGCCTATGCTGGATTCACTAAGTCAGGTAAAGTTAAAAATATAAACAGTTCGGGTCAATGCACTGTAATGTTGGGCTCACATTTACTGCGAAGAGATTTCAGATGAATTACAGATGAATTGCGTGGCAGCAGAGAAATTGGATGTCTTCTTATGTTTCTCCTTAACTTGTCTTTACAATAACAGAAAACCTGCCTGAGCTGACCCTGGGAGTCATTTAGAACACCATATTTTATTGTTGTCCTTTTTGAACAGCGTAATGTTGATTTGAATCATTACACCTAGTTGGTGCCTTGTTTTGGAGCATTAGTAATAATGCAGCATTATTTGTCTTTATTTTACGCGTGAGTGAGTTTACAGTTGTACAGTGTTCTCCTCAGTAATTCACATCTGTTTAAACAGGAACAAGTAAAAGGTAGACGAGATGCCACCAGTCGCTTGATGGAAATCCTTGGAGAGTCTGCAGAGGTGCTAATTAAAGACTACTGGGTAATTTTTTTACATACTCTGATTATTCTTGTGTCAATGCTAACTATGTCTGCTCTTCAACCTAATAATGTTACCTTATTAAACTTGCCCTTTTTGATTGAGATTAAGACATTTTAGGGCATTAGATTCATTTAATTGGCGTTTAACATAGGCCTACCTGAAATAGTAAAAGTAAACATGTTACTTCATTCCATTTACAGATTTTTTTTCAAAATTCCTTCTAAATTCAGTTTGTTCAAGTAAAATTAAAGATTTGAGCCTGTAAAACCCCTTCACTGAATCCAGTATACTTGTTTGCTTTTACTTCCTCTGTGGGTCAAAGCAGATAAGATTAGCTTTGCCCAAGAAAAGTGAGTACAAATTCCCTACATAATTACTTGTCTTATGCCTGACTTTTCTTTATGTAAAAACAAAGGGTAGTATCAATAGTTGCTTACTTAATATTGAACCATTGTCTGGTGTGTTTTACAGACATTATTGTATGTATGGACTACACATGTAGTTTAAAGTGAACAGTGTCTTGCATATTCTGGAGCTCTAAAGAAAACATGTAAAGTATATTGCACCTGAGTATCAATTCACGTGTTTTGACAGGACGTCGGCGAAGAAGGACTCAAAGAGGACTCTGCTGAGTAACTCGTGAAGATCTGCGTCCTCCATAAAGTGCACACCCCACCTTTGAGACCCCACCCCTGTCGATGATGAGCAACTAAATTCTTATGGTGAGAGTCTTTGCAAACAACACACAGAGAAAGACTTAAAATAGTCTGTTTTCACCAGGGGATTCATATTTCATTATTAAACTCACATTTATCCTTCACTGAGCTTCAATACACCTTATTCTTACATATGAGTTCCCATTGGGCATTAACAACATCTGTTTCCTGTCTTTACTGCAGTGTCCCACCAGACCCTCACGGAGGAGTGCCCAACACCTAGAACACATTTCAGACACACTTCTCCATACATGCATTGAGCCGTTAATCTTGTTGCCCATATACTTTGACAAACTTGGTTGCTCACTTTGTAGCTAAAGCATCTGCAGTATGAGTGTCTGGAAGATATCCAGCACCTCTGCACCTCTGTACTGTCTCTTGCACTAAAGTGCAGCGTCCTGCTACATTTTGACATGTCTCCCTGGCAAAGAAATAGTCTTATTTTTCGTTGGCTAGAGCGGAAAAAAAAAGAGAGAACCTGGGAGTGAGGGTGAGCAAAAGCACACGGTAGTAGGTCAGAGGTCATTTACAAGTGATGAATGAGCAAATAAATACGTGTCCGGGATCTGGGCCCCGTAGATGAGCGTTTCGTTCCACATTCCTCAATTGGAGATCATGCTAGCGACTTGGAGCAGATCCATAAAATCTAGGCAGAAGTAATATATGACATGCTGGGCTGTAATTCCATGCTATGTGTTTCAACTGACTAAAAGCTGTTCCCATGTTGTTCTGCAACACTCCTGTCTTACACAAACCAGAACTACTGTAGCGCCTCTTTACGTTCATCTCATGTGTCTCACAGGATTCGGGCTTGACATGTTGAAGGCAGCCTGAGTGTCAGTGTACACTTACAGTAGCTACTGGTTATTTGTGGCCTGTTTCAGCATGGATGCAGTTTTACAGCAGCTCATCTGTCATGACATGTTTCTCCTGTGTACAACTTCAAATTCCACCTGTCGTCATATTAATTCTGCCTTTAGAATGGTGCCCTCTACAGAAAAATCTTTGTGTTCATTATTGTTGTTGTTGTTATTGTGGTTAACAGAATTGTGATTGGTATCCCAAAGGTTTTCAATTTGATTCATACTGAAACTAGAGGTGAAAAAGCAACACAAACTGTGAACACATAACAAACCAAACATGTGATTTACTTTGAGTACAGCTTGTTAGCACTGTTACCATGATAACCACTAATAAATGAGAATGGATTACTGCTTTGTATTTGTTGACTTCACTAAATCCATACCACCTGCTTCTATTCCTTCATATTCATTTACCCATATGATATAATTATCACATAAATTATAGGCAGGATGGCACTCCGAGCAGGAGACCATCATTAACCATAAGGTTCAGGTTAGAGCTTGTCAGGATGACAAACACCCACTGAGATGACTTTCAGCACAGCAGTGAATCCCTGTAAACACCAGGGTATTCATTAGTTACCCTTGACCTCACTATAGTGGGGTCATGCAAAGAGTTAACCGCTTCAACTCAGATCTACAATATATGAAACTAAAACAAAAAAAACAACAAGCCACAAAAGTCGATTTCCATATGGGACTGCATCACTTATTATATAGGTTTCGCGTCTTTGCCAGGACAGAGCTGCGAGCTGGCAACTGTTGTTGATTAGCAACATGGAGTCTCTGTACCATTAAAACATGCCTGGATGGACTAAGCTCTTACTCTTGTGCCAGATACCACATACAGACTTTAAAACCTTTAACATCTTAATTATCATCCAGGATAAAAAGACAGGGAGAGCAAGAGTTGGCCACAGCCAATTTGTTTGGTACTCATTTGGTTGTTGTTATGGCATTCCTTTCTTTTAAAGAGTTATTCCTGCCTGGTCAGTGTCCAGTTCATCATCATTGGCACTTGGTCACACAGTAAAACTGCCCCCATGAGTCCCCATGAGTGCTAATGTAGGTGAGGAGGACTGGGCAGTAGAACCTGCCAAGAGATTATCAATTCATCTGAAGCACATTGCAGATTCATAGAGAGGTGATAAAAGTGGGTGGCATCTGTCCATGTGGAGTGAAATGGTGAATATAAAACCTGGCTATGCAGGCTGTTGCAGTAATCTGGCTACCTCTATATAAGAACTCAGACATCCGGGAAATTTTGCGTGCGGATGCAAATATGCAATGAAAAGCATTCTCTGTCTCAGGTTCTGACTCCTCTGGAAGAATTCTGATGGCATCGACTTCCTGGGAAGTAATTTTTCCAGTGTATCTCAGGCCAAAAAGAAGTTATTGGCTACAGCACCCATCAACCAGCCATTTTCTTGAAGAAACTAAATGGAATCTCTACACTAAAAAAAAAACAAAAAAGCTTAAGTTTAAATAAACTACAGAAACCTCTGAGCACTTAACTTACAGAAAGAGAAAGCAAGAAATTGAGGAGGGTACAATGACATAGATCCCTGTGTTAAGACAAACAAGTCATTTATTCATATTCAGCCAAGGACCCCCTCAAGGCGAAAAGTATATTTAAATTGCCTTTAAAGGTCAATACAAGATGTTTTACTTTGTAAGGGAAATGTTTTCTTAGATTAATAAAATAACAGGTGATCATTTCAAGTACAATATTCACAGCCATACTGCTCCTCTTAAATTCTACACTTTCGAATGATTGTTGCTTCAGTAAAATTGAATGTCTTATTTTGAGTTTAATATATTTTAAATGCATTTATCTGACAGTCGTTCTACAGTCATGCACTTTACAATTTGTTTTTGTGGTGTATCTTATTTTGAAGGCATGTTTAAACATTACCCTAGACCAGAGAGTGTTAGGGGGCAGAGAGGCTGTTACTCATGTTATGTGGTTGCCGCAGTGTTACGAGGACACTGCTAATAAAGTTGCATATGTGTACACAGTGGATTCACGTATTATTATATTTAGATACCACACTTTTTCTGTCTGGTTTTATCATTTTAATTTGTTGTATTTATCCACCAAAGGCCAGTCTGTGAAAATATTAAATATAAATATAAATAAAATAAATATTGGGGGCCGTTGATGTAGCAGACACTTTTATCCAAAGCAACTTACAGTACATTCAACATTGAGATATACCCAAAAGTGCAAGAAGTAAACAAGTAGATAAATATTTATTGGAAAACAGGCAAAAATCACTTCAAGTGCTTGACGTCAAATGCTCGTAGTTTACGTTATATACAAGGAGTGAGGTGCAGTCTGAATAGGGCAGTTTTCAGTCTGCGATGAAAGCATTGGAGAAATTCTGCTGTCCTGGTGTCTATGGAAAGCTCGTTCCACCTTCTCGGTTAGGAAAGGATCCTCCTGATGTTGTGGAGGATGAACCTGCAGTAGGGGGTCTTTGCTGCGATGTTGCAGTGAAGGACAGCTGGTCATCCAAACTAGAAACTAGAAAAAAGATCAGTCAAAGTCAGGACGAACTAAGCACCGTATTACCAAATTTGTAATTAGTCTATAAAGATTAAATAAAAAAACTCAAACAACAGACAGAGCACAGGTAAGCAGAAAACACCGGTTTAAGATAACTGAAATAATAAATCTAACTCAGGGTTGTTGACCACACCCCCACAATCAGTGAGAGATTCACAGCACCTGGATGGTAGAACAATAGAAACTGACAGGCAACACCTGAGAAGAATAGCAGTTCCCCACCTTAGTGAATAGGGCTGTCTAAAAATGTATGTATAATCTTTTTAAAGTTATCTAAAATAAATTAAAACACACCAAACTACTTTCTTAGATTGGTAAGTGAATTAAAGACAAAATTATTAAACCTAAACAACAGCAGACAGGGCACAGTTAGAGAGAATAAGTTAATTTCAGGCCATGGATACACTCACTCAGTTAATACTAGTAGGCCAGAGTTGAGATATCCCAGTAATCATCTGGACATTAAAATATTACTGGTGAGGACTGCAAATAAATGCAAATCTAAACAGAGCTCAGTTTAAATCCGATAATAAAAAGGCTTCTGAAACTGACACTAGAAAAAAGATCAGTCTAAGAATTTTTTTTAAATTTTTGCGATGACATAGGACACGATGAAGTTTTTTCACGATTTCAGACGATTTTGTGAAATTTCACGACAACATACTATACTTTGATGTTTCTTGACGAATTCTGACATTTTCTGAAAGAAAGATTTTTGTGAAACTTTGCAACGATGTACCGAGAATGTTTTTAGGATTTTGGACTTTTTGTGAAAAAAAATTGGGGAAAATTTCACGACAACACACCATACAATGACGTTTTTTCAAGATTTCGGATTTTTGTGGAGAAAAAATTGTTAAATTTTGAGACGACATACCATACTATGATGTTTTTGTATGCTTTCAGATGTTTTTATGATTTTTTTGTGACATTTTGCAATGACATACTATAATATGATATTTTTGCACGGTTTCATACTTTTTTTGAAAAAAAGATTTTTGTTAAACTTTGCGACAACATACTATACTATAATGTTTTTAGGATTTCAGACTTTTTTGTGAAAAAAAAATTGGGGGGGGGGGGGGGGGGGGGGGGGGGGATTTCACTACGACACACCATACTATGATGTTTTTTTCAAGATTTCAGATTTTTGTGAAAAAGAAAATTGTAAAATTTTGAGACGACATACCATACTATGACGTTTTTTTCAAGATTCCAGATTTTTTGTGATTTTTTTTGTAAAATTTTGAGACGACATACCATACTATGATTTTTTCACAATTTCAGGCATGTTTGTAAAAGATTTTTTTTTGGTAAATTTTGTGACGACATACTATAGTTTGACTTTTTTTTCACGATTTCAGACATTTTTGTGAAAAAAGAAATTGGGGGAAATTTCACAACGACACAGCATACTATGACGTTTTTTCAAGATTTTTCAGATTTCTGATGTTTTTGTGAAAACGTTTTTGTAAAATTTTGCGACAACATACTATACTATGCCATTTCTTCATGATTTCAGACGTTTTTGAGCAAAAAAACATTTTTGTAAAATTTTCTGACGACATACCATACTATGATGTTTTTTTTAAAGAATGCATACGTTTTTGGGAAGATTTTTTTTTTATTTGCAAAGACGTATACTATGAGGTTTTGTCACGATTGCAAACGTTTCTGTGAAAAAAATGTTTGTAAAATTTTGCAATAACATACAATACTATGACGTTTTTTCACAATTGCATATGTTTTTGTGAAGAATTATTTTTTGAACTTATACGATGACATATCTTACTAAGACATTTTTTCACGATTTCAGACGTTTTTGTGTAAAATTCATTTTTGATAAATTTTGCGACGACATAGTATAGCATGACATTTTTTCACGATTTTGTACGTTTTTGTGAAAAATGTCTTTTGGAGGAAATTTCATCATGACAAAATACTATTATGAAGATTTTTCACAATTTCAGATGTTTTTTGAAAGAATGTTTTTGTGAAATATCGCAGTGACATACTACACAATAACGTTTTTTCATTATTTTGGACGTGTATGTAAAAAAAAGATTTTTGAAAAATTTTGCGACAACATACTGTACGATGATGTTTTTCCACAATTTCAAATGTTTTTTGTGAAAAGATAAGGCATTCTATACTTATACTCATATATTTTTTCAATATTTTGGACGTTTTTGTGAAAAAATTTGTTTTTGTAAATTTTTGTGATGACATACTATACTATGATGTTTTTTCACTATTTCGGACGTTTCTGCAGGGAAAAAAACTTGCGAAAAAATTCTATGCTACACTAAAACATTTTCTCACAATTTCGAACGTTTTCTTAAAAAACAATTTGTGTCAAATTTTGCAACACTGTAATATACGATAACGTTGTTTCACAATTTCGGATGTGTTTGTGAAATCATTTTTTAAAAACAATTCCGCGACAACATACTATATGATATTTTTCAAGATTTAGAACATTTTTGTTTCAAAAAAACTTTTTGTAAAATTTTAATTTGCAACATGATGACATATTTCACAATTTCGGACTTTTTGTGGAAATTTTTTTTTAAATTTTGTAATGACATACTAGACTATGCTGTTTTAATAATGTAAGGGGTTAGTATGTCGAAAATTCGCAAAGATGGCCAAAATGCAAAAATGGAACTAACGCACTGAATTGGCTGAAAATAGCATGCAATCACCCCCCAGAAGGATATTTTGTTGATTTGAGGCCAGAAAACCTCATTTTCTCATAGGTCACAAATCTCAAGAACACGTAACAGGTTAGTAAGTCGAAAATTCCCGAAGATGGCCAAAAATCAAAAATGGGATTAATGCACTGAATTGGCAGGAAATAGCATGCAATCACCCCCCAGAATGATATTTTCTTGATTTGAGGCCAGAAAACCTCATTTTTTCATAGATCAAAAATCGCAGAAACACGTAAGGGGTTAGTATGTCGAAAATTCCCAAAAATGGCCAAAAATCAGAAATGGAAATAACGCAGCGAATTGGCAGAAAATAGCATGCAATCACCCCCCAGAATGGTATTTTGTTAATTTGAGGCCAGAAAACCTAATTTTCTCATAGGTCAAAAATCTAAAGAACACGTAAAGGGGTTAGTATGTCGAAAATTCCCAAAACTGGCCAAAAATCAAAAATGGAACTAACGCACTGAATTGGCAGGAAATAGCACGCAATCACCCCCCAGAATGATATTTTGTTGATTTGAGGCCAGAAAACCTCATTTTCTCATAGGTCACAAATCTCAAGAACACGTAACAGGTTAGTAAGTCGAAAATTCCCGAAGATGGCCAAAAATCAAAAATGGGATTAATGCACTGAATTGGCAGGAAATAGCATGCAATCACCCCCCAGAATGATATTTTCTTGATTTGAGGCCAGAAAACCTCATTTTTTTCATAGGTCAAAAATCGCAGAAACACGTAAGGGGTTAGTATGTCGAACATTCTCGAAAATGGCCAAAAAGCAAAAATGGAACTAACGCACTGAATTGGCAGAAAATAGCATGCAATCACCCCCCAGAATGATATTTTGTTGATTTGTGGCCAGAAAACCTCATTTTTTTCATAGGTCAAAAAACACGTAAGGGGTTAGTATGTCGAAAATTTTCGAAAATGGCCAAAAATCAAAAATGGAACTAACGCAGTGAATTGGCAGGAAATAGCATGCAATCACCCCCCCAGAATGATATTTTGTTGATTTGAGGCCAGAAAAACTCATTTTTTCATAGGTCAAAAATCGCAGAAACACGTAAGGGGTTAGTATGTCGAAAATTCTTGAAAATGGCCAAAAATCAAAAATAGAACTAACGCAGTGAATTTGCAGAAAATAGCATGCAATCACCCCACAGAATGATATTTTGTTGATTTGAGGCCAGAAAACGTAATTTTTTCATAG